>WPIO01000003.1:4107500-4497500 GCA_009760855.2 Cristatella mucedo | reverse complement strand
GGTTCAAATTAAATGAATCTAGTGAGGCAAAAAAGAGATCAAACTTGAAATCAACGTGAGCAATCATGTAGCAGAGGCTGCAAAAGAGTAGCTATGCAGGCCCAAAGCAAAAAGCGTGGCCACCAGTCATGGATGAGCTGAGTTTAGCTCTAGGTATTGCAGGTATACTTAGTAGTCCAGCCACAATCGTATGCTTCCGATAGCTCAGTAGCACTGCAATACATTTCCAAAGTGTGTTTTCAGCATGCACTTTGATAAAGTGACGATCAGGTCTAATTCATGTGTACACTTATATCCCTCTGTATACGACCTGAGACAAAAAGAGAAAGATAATAATAATAATAATAATTCATTTAATAGGGCCCCAAGAGAACATATTCTCTATTTAGTCGCTTCACATATGCCTCGAGGCTCGAGCCTACGGCCTCAGTCAGAACTTGGTCGGGGCGGGCACCTTAACCACTCGACCAAACCAGCTAGATAGTGCTACTATATTTTCTACAAGGGCCATCTGAATTTCAAGGGACTGACAGTTCAAAGTGGCTCATTCACAGATTTGTGGCAAAAAGTATCGTAACTTGATGATAAAATTAGCCCCTGTTTTTTAAGCTAGTCTATAATCGGCGAATCGAGACTAGGAAGACTTGCTGATTCAAAGGCCTGGCCAGTGGTAGAATGAAAAGACTGAACATGATATACCCGGTTGAAAACTAGATTGATAGAACATGGATGACTATTCTTAATCTAAACAGGCCTTTTAAGCATCCAGACTGTCCGAAAGTCAAGCCGTTATGGAAAACTAATTATGTGGAGTCATCTTCGAACATTAATAAGTCTGATTTGTTAACTGGAAAATTGTTGCAAAATTATACAAATCTCGAGTTCGTTACTCATAAATATTCTTCTATTTGGATAATTGACAGAATGAATTTTGCACCGTCTACACAGCCCGTTGCAATTTAGACGAATATCGGTTAAAAGCAATAACTTTGGAGGTAAACACACCAGTACTTGTGGTTGTCTCATTTGGGGCTAGCACTCTAGAAGCTATGCGGCCGAATCGGGGGAAGGCAATAGGGCTAGTGCATTGATGCTCGGAGTAGCAATCGAGTTAAGTTGACTGATTTCGTGAAAGACGTGGTATCTAGTAGTTCAGCCGTACCTCAGGAGTCAATGGGAAGGAGGAGTGATGCGGAATCTGCCACTCTTCAAAGTACCGTGGCGTTTTTCGTTTTTTTCAAAGCATCGATGAGGTACGCTGTATATAAATCAGAGTGATGATTTTTCGAAAAAGTTGCAGTGAAGAGGTCAAGCCAAAAACTACTACGGACTCATAAACCAGAGGGCTAGAATCGCGGATTTCGTCTAGCTCCTGCAATCTGAGTGTCACTGCCAGTAGTATAAATCTGTGTTATTTTAAAAATGTCTTCTAATGAGTATAAAAATCCAAGAATATCCCTATGATTTATATTGCAACTTTATTTGGCTTATAATTTGCTTCAGTTAGAGGTTGAGTACTGGCAATGGTGCCGTGGGAAACGTGGCCACAGAGTGTTGAGACTGGCTTAAAATAACAATTGTGCCGTAATTCCAGCTATGCACGCATTGCCAAGACCATGGAAACTTGGTTTAATGGCCTGATTGGACAGCATCAGAATAGCCTTAACTGCTAGTAACCCAGTGTGATCCAGAGATTGGAAAGGCTGACTCTCAAAATTACCTCTGCCAGCATATCTTCAGTTGAATCAGCTCGAAATCTAGGTGTCATATTCCAAAGCGACCTCTCGCTAGACGACCATATCAGCTCCACAGTCAAATCCGCCTATTTTCAGCTTCATAACATTGCTAAATTCGGGCTTGTTTAGATAAAGATACCACGTCCAAGTTGGTCCATACATTCGTGACATCCCGTCTCGACTTTTGCAACTCACTGCTTACTGACCTACCAGCATGTGCGATCAGGCGATTGCAGCTGGTGCAAAACTCTGCACCTAGGCTTGTCTGTCGTGAGCGTCTCATTTGCCAAATTACTCCACTTCTCGCCGACCTGCACTGGCTACCAGTCAAGCAACGGATTGACTTTAAGGTTTTGTCGCTCACTTTTAGGTCCCTTCATTCTATGGCTCCAGCCTATCTCTCAGATATACTACCCCATCAGGCCAAGCGTCGTACCACCCGTTTTTCGGAATCCAACAGTCTAGAAATACCTCATTCAAACCTTAAATCCTCTGGAGACCGTGCATTTAGTTCGTATGCTCCCACATCCTGGAACTCCATCCCGACCTGCGTCAGAACATCCCCTGACCTGACCACATTTAAAAGGAACCTAAAAACACACCTACTTAGGACAGCATTTAGTGGGTCCCTGTGATTCGTCCTTGATGTGCTTATGCGTGCTGACACTGTGCATGCTGCCACTAACCACATTTGCATGCTGACCCTGTGCATGTCACCCCTAACCATACTATTCATTTCGTTTGTTTTTCAAGCATGATTTTACTTACCATTCAATGGCATTTCACTTTACAGCAAATGTAAAGCGCCTAGAGAGAGATTTAAGTTCTCTGAGGGCGCTTTATCAAGTGAATTATTATTATCATTATTATTATTAGTACCACCACTTGCAACTGAACTGCATAATTCAAATCCACGACCTTACCTCTTGAGATGTTACGGCCTTTAATATTATGTCACACTTAGACGCAATGAAAAGCAATGCAACCATTTTAAAACTATCTTTTATGTGCAAATATCGTAGATTTGGTTCCGTACCTCGCCCTACCATGTGCAGCGAAACTACTCTAAGTACGATATCTTCATTATACTTTAAATAGGCTGAATGGGTTCCACGTATTTCCTACAAGCAAGCTTAGATTGGCTGGTCATTTTAAGAGATTATGTCTCAATCCGAAGGATCGCCAGTAGCATGCAGAGCTGCTCCATAGGTGATCTCCAGGTCTACAGCTGCTCAATCTGCTATCGGTTCATTTTCGATTCCGGGTGAACCAAATGATAGAAATTGTTCAATGGAGCGAGTTAGTTTCTCATATATTGTGATCTGCCAACGTGCGTCACTAGAGGTAATGTTGAACAGAACTCACTAGCGTTGGATCGCTTGAAAGTGATAAAAACGCGATACGCTTAAAGAGTTCTTTAGCATTAAACAGATATCCAAACTGAGGCCTTACCGACATTCCCGTTCTCAGTTAGGGGACTGGTGAAAGGCCTGCAAGGATGCCAGCCCATCTACGAACTCCCGTTATATATGTGTAGTTTGGCGAAAGGTGGTGCTGCTTCAATGTTAATACCAAACCTTGAATCAGATGCTTGAAACTCGTTCAGTGCATTTTCTTGCAGCATGGGTGAAGGGGCGAGAAAAGCCTCCAAACCATTGCGGCCGCTGCCGCCGCTGCCACCAAGACCGAGAGGACCAGAGAGAAGAACCGAAATGCTGCCTCAGCTTATATTGCCGGGGTATAAAGGTAAGAATGAACTATCCTCACAAAACTCCCACGACTTCTTCTATGGAGCATAACGCTAGAGTTCATTATTCAGGCATTCAGTGTGACTATATACATCTGCTCACATGTCTTCTGTTGCCTAAACTCCGAGCTAACAACAATGTCTAGGTAACTGCAATAATGAATAGTTCCGTCGCCATTAAATGGTAGGGCATGCCGTGATGGCCTGCTCTGTTGGCAGATTGGCTGCAGTGGTGTGTTTCTCCTCCTCCACTCCTTCCAACAAAGACTGTGCATCGGCCAACATACAGAGTCTTACGAATGGCAGTTAAAACGGGTCAGTCTCAACTTGAATCTCCGTTCCTACTTCGGCACGCAGCCTAACTGAATCAAGCACTTAGTAGGGTAAAGAAAACAAGGCTAAACCCTCAAACGGTGGGTGAGACACACAATTTGCCAGGATAGACTGAGCATCCAATTCCAATAGAAGGTCATTCATTCCGACCACAATCGAATCGGGCACATTGTCGATTATCTTACCAGCAGAGCACACTCGCCTTTCATCAATGAAACGCCGTTCTCATAATCAAACGCAAAGGTTGTTTGCAAGCTCTACCGTTTGTTCTCAATTTGCTCCCCACACTATCTACACAGTCCTCTCCCTCCTAGAATCGCTTTGAGACCGTCTCGTATCTGCTTTAGTACTGCACTCTCTCAAGCTACTGGCTATTTATCTCGAATACTCTGCCTACTATTTTGGAGGCCTTTTATCCTCTCACTTCAAATTGGTTATTCGTTGTGCTTGGTTGAGCCCGACGAGCCTCAGTTGCACATGGTGTTCAATGAGCACCCACCTGGAATTATCATTCCAGCTTGTTATCAAATTTCTTTTCATTCCTTTTGCTTAATGCAGTTGAACACTTCCATTGCAAGCTATATAAGAATCGTTCAGTTAAGAGACTCTCGGAGTGTATAATTCACTCCCAAAACGGCTTAGTTTCCACAGGTGAGACGATATTAACATGTGAGGTTAAACCTTTAAATTGGTGACAGGGCTTGCTCTTTTTTCAAAGTGTTAATTGTGTGCATAATCGAGCCGATTTTGGGCATATTATCTTCGAGTTGGAAATTTAACTTGGAATTAAACTGGTACACACAAATGCCTGTAAGCTCTGTGGAAAGTCGCCTGCTTCGGGGGCAGTGCGGCCTGCTGTCAGCCTGAACGCTCATGGTTGAACAGGTACCTAAGGATACACTTGGCCGGTCCATAACCAAGTTTCTCACTCGTTTGTTATACGGCTTTCAGTTGGGAGCTCGAACGCATTTTAATTTCTTGTTAGTTACTCTTGGCAAAGCCTGTCATCTCATTTAATTTTCTTTGGCTTTCGAAAGACAACACATTGCCTGGCTTAGAACTGCAACAAGTTTGTACTGCAAATATTCGCCTGCCTCAGCGGCTGTGCCATGCACTGCTTCCTCGTTGGAAATCTTTGCTTTGCAGCCAACTTGCAGCCTGCTTCTAAATGTGCCTGTGCGGGTTTTGACACAATTCCTATGCAGCACACGTAATACGCCAAGAAATACATGCAAAATATTTTTGGGTGAGAAGCGAACGTCATATATTATCATTTGATCGTAGTTACTTTGCTGCAAATGTGGTGCACATAGAAAGAGATTGAGTTTTCTGAGGGCGCTTTTTGAAGTGTAATAATATTGTTATTATAACATTTGAAAATCGGAAGAGGCAGCTACGCAATTCAATTCATGAGATTCTATAATCCAAAGATTCAGGTTGAGCGAGCATGGGTGACATATTTTAACTCAGAGCCTACTAAATGTGTGCACTGAAGCCATTTCTAAATAGAAGCAAAGTCTTAATCTAGCACATCTTGTAGTAGTGCACAGTAAGCCCAAACTGAAGCCAGCAAATTGCTTGGACAGCGGATCAGTCTCTCACATTTGATTTTTTCTAAATAGATAGTCCATTAGCAATACTTCATGCGGCTTAATATAATGTAAAATAAATATCAAAACATAATTAATATGTAGAGCACCTGAAGGGAAGCAAAGTTCCGTCGTGGTCCATCAACTAAACCACCAGGGTCTAGCTCACGACCTTGTTCGTCTTAGTAAGATACTATCACTTCGGTTGCTTAAGGCGAGCACTCTAACTAGAGTTCCAAACGAGGGCTACACATTTTCTTCAAACGACTCGGACTTTTCTTTAACTTCATCAAAATCAGGTGCTGTTGCAGTTTTCTGCAGTTGATTAATTTTTGAAACACTTCTCTGGGTGACACGAACAGAAAAAAGATTCGTGGAGGTGAGTTCTTGAGCTTTGCATACATGATCCAGAGGCCATAGCCTGCATCAGTTTATATGCCAATCTTTGAGCATCGGAATGGCTTTCACGTAGTTCGTCCGAAAATATTCTCATTGTGGGTTATAGATTCAGATGGGACAATGATGCGATTGCAATATTCCTGAAGGCTCCTAATTCAACCAATAGACCATGCCACAGGAAACAATGAGTCACTTTTATGATGTGTGCCCAGTTTGTTACTGGTTGGATGGTTGTGAATGAACGAGTTCGCACGCAAAAAACATTCGTTAATATAGAGGTGAGAGATTTCAGAAATGCTTTGGTGAAGGCGAGCAAAAGAATCAGTAGTAGGTAAAGCTCACGGTTTAGAAATATAAAGATTTCCTCCGCAGCTTTCAGAATGTCCTAAATGTATGGTACCCCAGGATGATCAGTACTTAGTCAAGGTCACACTGTTCATTTACTTGTACAACATTAAATGAGAGTCCAATGAGTCAAAGGCACGCCCCTCAATGAGAATTTTCGGGTAAAGAACATTGATTACAACTGGTAGCAGCATATTTTGCATATATTTTATCTTCGCGTGAATTCATAATCACCTAGTAGGAAAATAAAGTAACCAACACTCAATTTTAGTAATACTACATTTCATCAGATCATTCTATGAGAGGACGTTCACAGTTTAGATGGTAAATATAGGTACTAAATGAAGCATTCTTACTAATATCACCAATAAAACCCACATAGTTGATACTTATATTTATATTATTACACTTGTAGAGCACTTTCTGAAACCTTAATCTCATGCTAGGCACATTTCACATACTACATAAAAAGATTGATACAATGGTTAGTGGCAGCATGCTCAATGTCTACTAGCGTACTCTCACCTGATGTGGCATGCCCGGGGTGAAATTAAAATATGATTAGTAGCAGCATCTATAGTGTCGGCAGCCATAAGCACCGGGAACAAATCGCATGGACTCCTAAATGATGTGTTAATTGACGATGATTGTGATGATGATGATGATGATGGTGATGATGATGATGATGATGGTGGCCCTGTTGAGCTTGCCTAGAAGCTGCTCTAGGACACAGCGTAACAAGTGGGAGACGGCAAGAAAATAGACGTAAAGGTGTCGGTGAGGTGCCTATGGATCTACCATTCAAGTGGCAAGGCTGAACGACTTCGTCGTCGATTTACGAAATCACCGATGTTGCTACGAAGGAAATGGATCAAAAACACGGCGAGTCTGACAGTTCAGCTGCCAACATGGCTTTAAGCAGCGAGATCGAGTACATGGCCTACCCGGAGTGTAAGTCCCAGAAGTTTGAACCCGTGTCTCCTTTGCTAAAAGAGCTAAGATGGATGCCGGTTGACCAACGGATTCAGAGCAAGGTTCTTAAGCTGACCCACAAGGCCTGCCAGGAATTGACTCCTTCCTTCGTACCTCGCTGAACTGCTACATCAGTTTCAGCATGTTCGCGCCCTCAGGTCCTGTGGGACAATAAATTAGCCGTCCCATTACTCCGCTTAAAGACCTTTGGCGACAGAAGCCTTAGCTCTGCAGGTCGTAGACTGTGGAACTCGCTTTCACAATTCTTATGCAACAACAACTAGTCTCCTACTGCGACTATGGCTCATCCTTTTCAGCGGTCCTGAGCTGATACTTTCATGCAACTCACTACCTAAATTGCTCTCCCGACTTTGCTATGCTTCCCACTCTCTCTTTGTTGCGTGAGACGAAGTCTGTTAGCTACCGAATGCGTACCGAAAACCGCTTACACTGAGTGTGCTATACAAAACGCTCCTGCCTAATACCCATAAGGTCTTTATGACTTGGTGGAGTTACAGACGGAGATACATTACCTTACATTAGAGCTTAGGCTAAGTTACTTAAAAAAAGCCAAATTAAGTCCACTAAAATATGGTGACTTAGTTTTCAAAGCTATTTCTAGAGGATAATTGCCTTCGGTGTAAGCTGAAGTCTATTTAGTGCAGCTGTAAGCAGGTCGGCAGTGTACGATTGAGCATACACAATGTGCCGGAAAAGAGATTAGTTTCTGCTAATGGTGCAATCTAACCAAATTCACTTTGATTGTTTTTAGTGCTGTCAAAATTTTGACAAATGTGTCAGCACTTGTCAAAATCAGCAATCCGAACCGATATTTGCACTATGTGTTCGCGTTTTACTCAAAAGTGCTGCACCAGCCGACTGCACTACCTAAACACGGCACTACATGTGTTGTTCTGAACGTGTTTACTTTTGTAACAAACCACAATATGCAATCTCGCTAAGAAGGCAGCTGTATTACTACAAAATTATGCAAAACTAGCAAGGGCTAACAATTCAAATCTTAAGAAAGCATATGAACAAATGATCAGGACTGAATGTCCATCGACTGGGATTTCAGGATATATCACTCGAGTCAAACCTCGATACCGATGGGTACCAATGAGGCATTCAAGATATATAGCAGATTCTTTTATCAGCATTCACAATCAACTTCTTACTACAGTTACTTGTGTTGACTCGATTTCCAACCTTCAAATCATAACGTCATTCCAAAGTTTATCCCATCATGCTAAAAGAGTGCCAACCATCTAGACCCCATACCGAGCCTTCTCTTTATGAGGTGCACAGGCATACTACTGTCTTGTATACATAAAATTACTCATTTATCCTTAGTTCTAGAACTTACCCCTGTGTTCTTTGGTAGCCCTATTCTTATGCCACACTAAGACATTGGAGACAGACTGCAAGGTCTTTGTATAAATCTCAATGCATCACATCCTTTGACGTACTATCTCAGAGCTCTATTTCAGGGCTTTGATGTTAATTGACAATTGTCACCCGAGGAGTTTTACTTAAGGAGATGCGTTACCCCAGGTATCTGTGCATGACTCACAGATGATCTCAAGTCATACTCAACCACTTGCATCTGTAATCGGCAAGCACGAGATATGACTGCTGTCAAGGTCCTCACCTTTGAAACTGAAGTCGTGGGTTGGGGCCAAGTGCCATATGTGAAGCTCTTAGATTATTCTGTTTTGAGTCAGACTTTTTTAATCTTTAGTTTTTAAACAGATGACAGACAGCTGTGACCTGTAAACTGATTCCTCTGGCTTCTATCAAGTCAAACTCAGTTGCAGCATTTATTCCTGAAGTTTACACTTGAATTATGGCAGCACATATTATCGAATTAAGTGCTCATACTATCATCTTATTTTATGAAGCCAACGATTACTGCATTATCTATCCGAACTCTCTACGAGTATGCATGCTAAAATTGGGCATGCTGTTACTAACCAAGTGAAGGGCTTCCTTGGCTGCTCACCTAAAGTGGCTACGAAGAGATGAGATTATCTTCGTTTGCTTTACCTATATGTTACTATTACTGGTTTTATTTCCAGGAATAATCATGCTAGACAAGTGTGCTCAAAACTAAAAAACTTAACATAAGCAAATGACTTGATTCACTTCAGCTGCCTCACAGAACACATTTAATTTCAACTTGGAAGCATTTTCATGCAAGCCAACCACAATTAAAAAAACAACTTTGATTAGCCCACCATTATTTCAAGTTGAGGTACAGAGAAAAAATACATGGACATGGAAAGTTACAGAGCTGTAAAAACTCTGTGTAAATATTATGTGCAAGCTCTCGTCAGATGGAACATAATTATTGCGTCTCCGAAGCTCACAGGAAATGGAAAATCATTATGTAGTAATAATGCTGCTTAGTGCAACCCACCGACTATATCCCCACCATCCACGCAAATTTGTTGGCAGACCGGTAAGCACGGATCAAAATAGACTTTGGAGCGAGTGCGGAAATTAGTTGTGCATTATTTCTGTCTAACTTTCTTCATGCAAGTACCCGGAAGCGCGCCGGAAAATCACCAGTTGACGTAAAACCTTAAGTTGATACTGTTCTTGAGCCCAAAAGAATTATGCTTTAACCATAAATTAAGCTGGCTTATTACGAGTTGATAGTATTCCTTTTGTCCATAGTTAACAATATGCTTGTAAATAAGCAGCCTCTGTGATTTAGATATCGGCCCAGGTAGTTTTAATTATTCCGTGGGCGCTAGCTGACGATGCATTCGGTAAGTCGGATGATTTTTTACAAAGACTTTACGTACAACTTGCCATGATAAGTAATAAAAATTGGAAAGATGCAGCATATCCGAGATCTGGTCGATGTGTGGCACCCTGAAGAGCACTATAGAGGTTTCACTGACCGTAGCAGTCTATTGCAAGGCAGCCTTTGAATGAGAGCGTTTGCGATGAAATGTATTGGGTAAACAATGAATACACGTTCTTGGCAAAAATCCAAAGTAGAGCTTCCTACAGCCACTAACTTCTACACGATTTCATGTAAATTACTATGGATTGTTATCGACCTCGGCGATTGCAATTGATTGCTGTGCCTTCCCCACAATAGTATAAGCTCAGTTTTCGGGTTACGTGGTTGCCCTTTAGGTACACTACACAGGCATACCCATTAACAAGAAAACAATACTTCTGGCCCTTTGTGGTGGATTGAACTGGAATGCTATATTGGCCCTTGAGGTTGCTAAAAATTACAGTGAATTTTGTAAACACCTAAAGGCCGTCACTGTCAAATCATGCTGTGCAAATAAGCTATTAGCAACAAAGAATGCAATGATATGTTATCTGAATTAGCGTTTTGAGCGAAGAGTATCCGGTCTTTTTGCTCCAGACTATATTACATTGTCGTAGATTGCAGTGCTGGCCAGAGTGATTGCATCCGATTGCCGTTCACTGTCCTAGGTCAAGCATTGGAAATAGCATTCCTAGGGTGCCCTGTTAATGGACTATATATTGGCAAGAAATTGAAGCTAGAGCTTTGTGGAGGCAATTTTTGGTAGACTTGAGAAGGATAGAGTCGCTATAATAATATAAATTATAATAGTAATTATAAACTTGATAAAGCACTCTCGGCAAAATCCATCTCGTTCTTGGTGCTTTACATTTGCTGCAAGAAAAACGTGATCGAATGGTTAGTGGTATCATGCTTGATAGACAACATGAATAACAAAGTTAGGGGTGACATGCACAGGGTTGGCATGCAAGTGTGGTTAGTAACAGCATGTGTCACAGTGTCAGCAAGCATAGGCACATACAGGACGAATCACTGGGACCCACTAAACGCTTTAATAAATAGGCACATTTTAAAGTTCCTTTTAAACTCGATCAAGTAAGGGGAGATTGTGAAGCAAGTTGGTAGTGAGTTTCAGGTATTGGGAACATTCGAGCTTAATGCACGGTCTCCAAAGGATTTGAGTTTTTTACGAGGTATTGGTGAACAGTTAGATTCCGAAAAGCAGGTCGTAGGATGCTTGGCCTGGTGGGGTAGTAGATCAAATAGAGAGTATTGAGATAGGCTTGAGAGATAGAATAAAGGTACCTTAAAGTCAGCGAAAAAGTCTTGAAGTCTATCCATTGCTTGACTAGTAGCTAGTGCCGGTCGGGGAGAGGTGTTGTGACGTGGCAACTGCAGTACTCATGACAGACAAGCCTAGCTGCAGAGTTTTTG
Organism: Cristatella mucedo; assembly: GCA_009760855.2. Classification (NCBI taxonomy): domain Eukaryota; kingdom Metazoa; phylum Bryozoa; class Phylactolaemata; family Cristatellidae; genus Cristatella; species Cristatella mucedo. The sequence continues at coordinate 4,486,151 of WPIO01000003.1, read as the reverse complement.
TACCAGCTGTAAGAGCCTGATTGCACATGCCGGTAGGCCAGCAACCAGTGAGTTAAAGAAGTCACGACGGGAAGTCACAAATGCATAAACTGACGCCGACGTGGTATCCTTACCTAACCATGCCCAAATTTAAGCGCTGTTATATATTTCAAAGTTGGCTGACTTGATTGTGGATCTCATGTGTTCGTCTAAAGAAAGGTCTTTTCCGAACATGACACTTGGATTTCATGCAGTTTAAACCGGAAATATGCTGGCAGATCCAATTTTTAGCTTTAGTCTTACCAATTTTTCCCCACTCCCGGTTTGCACTTGACTATTAAGGTAGTTTTACCATCTAATTTTGGAAAATTGGCTGCCATTCAAGTAGGGGTGTCATCAATACGTGCATCAAGAGAGTTAGGAGAATTCCAGGTGCTCAAAGGCTGGGAGGGATCGAAGCAAAGGTAGGGTATTGGATCGTATTAATGGCCTCGGTCATTGGTCTTGATTATTATGCACGGTCGGATAATTAACTTGCGAAATGGCAAGCATTAATTTTTTAATCTCTAAAATCAGGGAAGAATTTTATGTAATTTAAGTCCGAGCCACGGGCAGAAAGGTTTTTGGTCAATTTTAGATGAAAAGTAGGTGCTTGTGTGCATGCGCTTGATTGCGTGTGTTAAGGGTTACATGCACTGGGTCAGCATGCAAGTGTGGTTAGTGTCAGCACGCATAAGCACATGAAGGACGAATCACTGGGACCCACTAACGCTCTCCTATATAGGTGTATTTTTAAGTTCTTTTTAAATATGGTCAAGTCAGGAGATGTTCTGACGCAAGACGGGAAAAAAAAAAACTAAAGAAAGAGCGGAACAAAGCAATGACAAACCCTGAGGAACCAATATTTCCTCGGATAATCTTTGTCCATTCACACCAACACAAATAAAAGAGTTTTCCCACTGACATATGACCCAAACCATTGCCGTACAGTGCGAATGATACCCATGCGAGATGAGAGGTGCTCCAGAAGGACTCTGTGATCAATTGTATCAAAAGCTGCTGATTGAGATCAAGCAAAAATGATTGAACAAAAAGCCGAGATACTCTGCCTAAGTCTGCATTCCTGCATTCCTACATTGGTCTGTCTACACCAGAAGCAATGCCGACTCTGTGCATTAGTCAGCTCTAAAGCTAGACTGGAACTTCCTAGCAAGATTCTAAGGTTCAATTTTTGAGTTCAGCTGGTCTGCCACGACTAGATCCAGTGTCTTTGATAGGAACGGTAGAAGAGAGACTGGACTGACGTTGATCAAGTTTTCTTGATCTAGTGAAGTTTTCTTTAGGAGTGATATGGCAACAGCTTTTTTGAAAAGTGCTGAGACGTGTCCTGGGGGAAATGCGATCTTAAAGATGTTAGTTATGCATGGCAGGATCAGAGAAATGCATTGTAGAAGAAGGAAAGTGGGAATTGGGTCCAGACGACTAGCTGTCTTCATTGATCGGTTACGAACTTACCTATTAGGTCACAAGTGACCTAGTTGAATGTAGACATTGAGGTGCTTCATCGAAGTAAGGGCCAGTAGTATAGGGAGATGCTGCCACCTTAGGGATGCACTCACTTAACTTGTCAATCTTGTTGACAAATAATCTGGATTCGCGATCTGCTAGATAATCACTGGGATCACTTGGTAAAGAGGTGTTCTGGGAAGGGTTACTTAGATGGTTGATCGTCGACATCTGAATTTTTAATTACATATCTGTGAACCAACAATGTTATTAGAAAAGCTTGACTTGGCCAGCTTCTAGGATTAATTAGAGCCATCTCCTGTAGTTCTCATATGCCAAAGGATGAACAGTCTGCATTTGTGTATGCTTTTCAAGCTTGCCCTGAGTAAACCTAGCTAGTTTTTTGTCTGAGGTAAACCACAGGCCGTCTGGTGAGGATTCACAGTGCACTTAGTCAAAGGTTCATACTCGTCGAGAAAGTCAGCTGGTGTGTTCCAGCAATCTTGCAAAGATGACTGGTTAGATGGAGATTGAACAGCAGAGGCGTAGCAGATATTCTTGCACTAACAGCATTTATGTAATGGGTCCTGAGGTTTGCGATTCACAGGTGATTGTAGATGAGGAGGAGGAGTGCACACATTGTAGACTAAATGAGATCTGCATGTGGTCCGACAAGCAGGATATGGTTGTAGTCGATGATAACAAAGTGAATTTGTATGAGAACATTTGGTCGGGTATGTGAGCCTTGATGAGAGCAGGGTCGTGCATATGAGCCACAGGAAACAATGAGTCAGTCAGTCCATGAAATTAAGTGCTCAGGGCGTCAGATAAGTAATCAAATTTTATGTTTAAATCACTCATCACGAGGAAAGACCAAGTTTTGTTTATTGTCTTAAGCAATATTCTAGGCCGATACACCAATCCGATGTAATACTCAAAAAAGTGTAGGTGATGGATTAAGGTGGATTAGTGTACCTGCCTAAGACGTTTCAGCCGATTGAGCTGTTTTGCCATAGATAGAGAATGCCCAACGGCTTGAATTTATCAGATTATCGTGAACTACTGTAGATAGGGTTATTCGCCTAGGCCACTGCTGCAATCAATAGAGTACATTGCAAGAAAGAACCCACAAATGCGGTTGAAATTTCTGGGTGCCCGTTAGTGATAGCAAAGAGTTACACCGAATCCAAGCCAGAGCTTCCAAAAGCTGACTAGTTCTGTATTCAGAAAAGGATTCAGTGGATTTTAGTGGACACGATGGATTGTGATAGTGGCTAGGCATTGTTAAATTCTTAGCACAGGTTATCAACTGCACAGCAAATTTTCGTAAAAAAGTGAGCAAAATGGCTCGAAATTTGGGTTACCATCATATAATATATCATATCATCATGGTTCTTAAATAATCATTATGTGGTATAAATGTATTGCATTCACTTAATGAAACTGCAGCTTCGTCACACTGATGTCCAATAGATTGCTGCCACTCATCCCTGTGATTCGTCTTTCATGTGCTTATGCATGCTGACACTGCATGCTGCCACTAACCACACTTGCATGCTGAACCTGTGCATATCATCCCTAACCATGTTATTCATGCTGTCTAGCAAGCATGGTATTGCTAATCATTCAATCGCGTTTCCTTTTGCAGCAAACGTAAAGTGCCTAGAAATATTTGAGTTCTCCGAGGGCGCTTTATAAAGTGCAATATTACTATTATCATTATATTGTTGATCCGTAATGGCCCACTAGGTAAGGTGGCTAGTTTTTGTGACCTCGGCCCTGAGGTCGTGGGTTTGAATCCTGAGGTGGGCGATCCTTTATAGCTGCTCCAAGTGGTGGTGACAGCTGTAAAGGTTCTTCTGTTGCTATAAAAAAAGAGGCTGTTGAATCAGCAAGTAGTTATTTTTGTATTTATTAATGTTATTACTCGCTGTGCTTAGCCACACAGGTACAATCGGCTTGTGTGATTACGTAAGTGTGCAAGAGTATGCACTAGGGATGCTACTGAGTCGCACACTCTAGGAATATAAAGGAACGCACTCATTATTTAATTATACCAAACTCAACGCCAATCATCAGCTCAGTATATTAGAGGCAGACTAACTTATTTCTTCCTCTTCTTTTCAAAAATATTCAATATGAGAAAAACAGTGACTTATTAGAAGACAACATGTAAAACAGCCCACCTTTGCCGCAGGAAGCTTGCTCGAAGAGAGCAGAAGGCACTTTGCATTAACAAGCTTCAGTGATTAACAAACCCACCCTAGGACTAAGTTGGTCTATAGCTAGCCTCTCGCTATGTTATCACTCAGTCTCCTCCACGACGAAATAGTCGCCAAGATATCATGGAAGAGGGGAAAATTGCATAACGACGTCTGTGGTTAATTCCCGGACGAAGATACAACTCCTGCTTCCATTCCGGGGGAAATGATTTTGGCCACTAGCAGGGCCATACAGATTCGTGGCTCGGTTATCTATTGATCGTATTATAGGATGTTTATGATATGTAAAATACTTGCTTGCGGATCACTACAAGCCTCAAGGTGGATACCTTTAAAATAAAAGCTTGCCGGGCTGCTTCTTATGAGGATCCCATCTCTTTTCTTAGACGACCCTATCTTGTAATGCTTCGGGGACAAAGAATTGAATAGGCTCGCTCTTTTAAATACTTCATAATTGACAAGTTTTCGATTAGCCCTCCAAGGTTGTCAAATATTTTTTCAGTGGATATATCCAAACAAAGTAGTGGTGAGATGCTTTACTTTGGCTGGTAGAGAGCCTGTTTGAGCTTTAGTGCATCATTAGACATAACCGTCATTTCACCAAAGAATAAATTTATCAACTTAAAGGTCTCATTGTTTGCGGTGAAATGCTAGATATCGAATCAATGATATTTTTTAACCTCTTTTTTAAAGCCTTTCATTTTCTAATTAGCAGTGTACCAGCTACCGGAATTATTACATATCACCGGAGAAGGAATTCACGGAAAACATTCTACCCAAGGTAACAGGTATTGCTAAAAGAAAATTATTTCTAGCCCCAAACAAATATCTCCATATAAAACATCAATCAGTATAGTCCTAGAGCGCTTAAAATGTACTGCTCTAATGAAGATTGCTTCTTAATGATTGAGTTAAGAGTGCAAGAATGTTGCACATTTTACTAGCATACTACTATGGAACGTCAAAGCAGAATTTGTCTTGTGGCTCTTTGACTTAATGATGACGGTAATTCTTGTAACTCTTTTTTAAAGATAAAAAATTGGCAGAACATAGAATTCATTATTAACGACACAATCTCTCTTGTATTCGAGTGAAAACCAGGACCAGACTTATTATTTAGAGCCTAGTTGGTGGTTCTAAGTCTATTCTTCTTGTACCATTCATCTACCATTGTAAAACACTTTAATGAGGAAGTAAACGGAAAGTTTGCCAAAACACCGGTGTCCACGAGTTGTATTAGAAAATACCAGGAGCATACAACTTAGACATGTCAGACTGACGAACTGTGCCTGGTCTAACTCGATTAATGACCATAGTCGTCTATCGCTTTGATCCCTTTCCAGAATCCTGATTGAATGTCGTCATGGAACTATTTTTTGATGCGTTGGTGGGAATTAATTCTTGATGAGGATTTTCTGATAAAGAACCATGACTCTCCAATGTATGGTGGGAAGACGACGTTATCGATAACGATGGCAAAGTCACGGAATGGCCATCGCTTCTCAAACCTTCACTTTTACGCCGGATTCTAGTGATGCTTTCTGTTCTTCCAGAAGCGCTTACGGTTTCCCTTTTGGTTTCACAACTAATGTAAGCACAGAAAGTCAGGCAGAGCACCAAGATTCCTAATCTACCAGCGAGCGGAGCCAGTAAGTGACGGATATATGAATCTGAAAGATTACAATTTCTTAGAACAAGTATTGAATAATTTTTTAAGCGATTGCTTAAGTTGAAACAAATAACAGACACCTGAAAGTTTAGGTTGACATACGATATTGTATCATGCAGAGCATATTTACTGGTCACGTTAGAAATTGTATAACTGCAAGAACTGGCACACACTCGGTGAATGCTTGCAATGCAAACGGCATGCCACGTTCTTTGGCAATTTGAAGCTTCATGTCATGCAATCCACGTTAGGTTCTGGAGATTGCAATGGTGTTGCACAATAGCATGTATCATGTATTAAATGCCTCTGAGAATTGGCGACTTTAATAGGCTGGGCATAAACCTGAATAAAGTGAATTGATTTTAACTAGATGCTTCGCTGCTACACAAAAAGCCATTATTCCAGCAGAGCCTGAAAGCTTTGGTCACGTCACTGTGACTGGAATAAGATCTGCAGAGCAGACTGGAAAGAAAGCAAGGCCAATGCTCTGACCTCAAGAAAATGCATAGACAAATTCACCGAGAGAATACTCGAGCTAGCTGCTACATTCTGAATTTTACTATTTTTCTAACCTTAATTCTAAACAGGAGAGGTCAGAAGTCAATGAAGAATACTGAATATGCACAATGCAAGAAACATTTGCATACTATCAGATTTAGGCAATCAAGTTCAACTGAGTGGAAAGCTAAATTACGCAAGTAGCTTGTAATTGCAAAATATTAAACTAGTAATATCCAGAGTATTATATTTATATTCAATTATTCCTTTTAGATCGCATATATATTTTGATATGAAAATACGTAATTGTGTCAAGTAATACCAGCGAAAAGTTATTGTCGACGCACAAGCATGTCCATGTCCCTTAAACATATATCTTGGTCAGGAAAGATTGAATACATACTAATAATAATAATATTAATATCAATCCACTTTATAAAACGCCATCAGAGAACGTAATACTTTTCTAGGCACTTCACATTTGCTGCTAAGGAAACACGATCCACAATAAAATCCATAGAGTCTCTCTGGGTTTCAGCATAGACTACCCTAATCAGCAAATAAGTTAGTATACTTCTTAAAAGCTTCCATTCAACAGTTTCTAGGGTTAAGATCATTGAATCAATAGAAATGCCCGAGCTTAGCTCTAACAATTGCACAGACCGCAAGCAATGCTGGCCGATGTTACTCGGCTGCTTAAATATATGAACTTGAAATTTCACAGGTTGTTAGGATGGATAGAGAAAGTCTGAGAAACGAAGTTTTTTATTCGGCGATAGATATTTTTCTCATAATTTGTTTTTGCTAACGGTTGTTAAGGATCATTCTTGATTTCCTTGCCTAGACTGTTAGTTTGAATTTTTAAGCATATTATTAAGATGGTTTGCTTCGTGTGCTGAGACTCTTTTATTGAAACGACATTTAAATGGTAGTACAACTTTGTTAATAGTTTTGAAGTAATGTTTTTTGGATGACTCAACAACCACATCGACGTAGCAGCAGAAGAATCATAGAAGCTACTAAAGCTTACCTTAGAAAAGGAAATAACGGCAAGCCTAAGGTAAGACTTGAACTCGCAACATCATGAAAATTGTGAAGAGAAAAAACCGTGACTTCTTATTAAGACCCGCCGGAAGATCATTGTTCTAGGGGTGTGATCATGTGACTTACATGCAACTAGGTCCTGGAATTTGGTTATAGATTCGTAGGGGCTTCTTAATGATCTCTAATTGCTCGCCTGCATCGCTTGTGTAGTAATCTTGATCTGGCTTTTAAAAGCTTAGCTAGATCCTCTGACAATCTTTGCTCATTAAGTCTAACGACAACAGCGTACTCATTTTGTCGTATGCTAAAATTGTCCGGTGCCTTAAATTAAGAATAATGATTGATATGGGTTACAACTCCGGAGAAGCTACTTTATAATTTGCCTTTCAATAAGCATTCTATCACGAAAAATTGCTACCCAAGAGTACAGGTATTACTAAAAGAAAATTATTTCTAGCCCCAAACAAATATCTCCATATAAAAGATCAATCAGTATAGTCTTAGAATGCTTAAAATATACTGCTCTCATGAAGATTGCTTCTAATGATTTAGTTAAGAGTGCAAGAGTGTTGCACATTTTACTAGCATATTACTATGGAACGTCACAGCAGAACTTTTCTTGTATCTCTTCAACTTAATGATGACGGTAACTCTTGTACCTCTGTTTTAAAGATACAAAATTGGCAGAATAGATAACTCATCAATAAGTACACAATATCTCTTGTATTCGAGTGAAAACCAGGACCTGACTTATCCTATAGAGCCTAGTTGGTGGTTCTAAGTTTGGTCTTCTTGTTATCTATAACTAATCACACCAACTCTGATATGCCTAAAATACCCTGAACACTTCTAGGACTTTTGGCTGTTACTCTCTGACAATGATCTAGCTACCATTGTGAAACACTTTAATGAGGAAGTAAACGGAAAATTTGCCAGAAAGATCAGTGTCCATGAGTTGTATTAGAAAATACCAGAAGCATACAACTGAGACAAGTCAGACTGAAGAACTGTGCCTGATCTAACTATATTGATGACCGTAGCCATCTATCGCTTTGATCCCTTTGAAGAATCTTGATTGAATGTCGTTAAGGAACTTTTTTGGATGCGTTAGTCGGTATTAATTCTTGATGCTGATTTTTTGATAAAGAACCACGGCTCTGAAATGTCTGATGGGAAGACGACGTTGTCGATAACGATGGGAAAGTCACGGAATGGCCATCCAGCAAGCATCCAACCAGTAACAAACTGGGCACATATCATAAAAGTGACTCATTGTTTCCTGTGGCATGGTCTATTGGTTGAATTAGGAGCCTTCAGGAATATTGCAATCGCATTATTGTCCCATCTGAATCTATAACCCACAATGAGAATATTTTCGGACGAACTACGTGAAAGCCATTCCGATGCTCAAAGATTGGCATATAAACTGATGCAGGCTATGGCCTCTGGATCATGTATGCAAAGCTCAAGAACTCACCTCCACGAATCTTTTTTCTGTTCGTGTCACCCAGAGAAGTGTTTCAAAAATTAATCAACTGCAGAAAACTGCAACAGCACCTGATTTTGATGAAGTTAAAGAAAAGTCCGAGTCGTTTGAAGAAACAGTGTAGCCCTCGTTTGGAACTCTAGTTAGAGTGCTCGCCTTAAGCAACCGAAGTAATAGTATCTTACTAAGACGAACAAGGTCGTGAGCTAGACCCTGGTGGTTTAGTTGATGGACCACGACGGAACTTTGCTTCCCTTCAGGTGCTCTACATATTAATTATGTTTTGATATTTATTTTACATTATATTAAGCCGCATGAAGTATTGCTAATGGACTATCTATTTAGAAAAAATCAAATGTGAGAGACTGATCCGCTGTCCAAGCAATTTGCTGGCTTCAGTTTGGGCTTACTGTGCACTACTACAAGATGTGCTAGATTAAGACTTTGCTTCTATTTAGAAATGGCTTCAGTGCACACATTTAGTAGGCTCTGAGTTAAAATATGTCACCCATGCTCGCTCAACCTGAATCTTTGGATTATAGAATCTCATGAATTGAATTGCGTAGCTGCCTCTTCCGATTTTCAAATGTTATAATAACAATATTATTACACTTCAAAAAGCGCCCTCAGAAAACTCAATCTCTTTCTATGTGCACCACATTTGCAGCAAAGTAACTACGATCAAATGATAATATATGACGTTCGCTTCTCACCCAAAAATATTTTGCATGTATTTCTTGGCGTATTACGTGTGCTGCATAGGAATTGTGTCAAAACCCGCACAGGCACATTTAGAAGCAGGCTGCAAGTTGGCTGCAAAGCAAAGATTTCCAACGAGGAAGCAGTGCATGGCACAGCCGCTGAGGCAGGCGAATATTTGCAGTACAAACTTGTTGCAGTTCTAAGCCAGGCAATGTGTTGTCTTTCGAAAGCCAAAGAAAATTAAATGAGATGACAGGCTTTGCCAAGAGTAACTAACAAGAAATTAAAATGCGTTCGAGCTCCCAACTGAAAGCCGTATAACAAACGAGTGAGAAACTTGGTAACGGACCGGCCAAGTGTATCCTTAGGTACCTGTTCAACCATGAGCGTTCAGGCTGACAGCAGGCCGCACTGCCCCCGAAGCAGGCGACTTTTCACTGAGCTTTTCACAGAGTATTCCAATCAATCTTTTCTTGTTATTCACTGAACCTCCTAATGACTTTTTTGTGTAGCCTATATATATATTTATTTATTTATTTATTTATATTTATTCATATATATATATATATTTATATTTGTTTGCATGTTACCGTGCCGAGTCGTTTTTGAATCACAGTTTTTATTAAGATGCATTTTCCTCGCCTCGTACAAGTGAGTCCATTTCGCCTCGATTCAGAGGTTCTTTCTTTCGCTCCAACGGTCTATCAGCACAATGATTTTTTTTAGCTTATTTGTTGCATATATTAGGCAAGGCATGCAGATCTAATTCTCGCCTCCCGAAACCAAGCACCAATAGTGTTTCCTTTCCAACATGCAATTTTTTACGAAATTGAAGTTCCTACAAATAGTTAATGTAGTTGCCGACATTGCTAGCATTGATTTAGGGCATATCTGTTTTCCAACGTAATAGCTAAGGAAACACGTGCCTGCATTCGGCTAATTAATAGTAGCTTCTGTCACTAATCCCGTCGCCATGCTCCATGGCTTCACTTGCTGCCCTACTCGCTAATGCTTCTCCACCCGAGCAGGCTGCAGATTTAGCTTCGTCGAACCCTAGTGACATCCATATTTATAATTTTAGCATGTGCCTATTATGGCTTTTCCATCTTCACTTAAATGCACTCTTTGCTGTGGTTACTGCTGCCAGAGTTGGTTAATAGGGCATTTCACGTACGAAACATTCACGATGCAAGAGCAATGGTGGTAAAGGAAAGGGCCCTTAGTATCTCCTGTATTTTCGTAATTCTCTCTGCACTCTCTCCATCGTGAGCAGCCATAAGTCACTCTGGCTTAAATGAAGCTAGGCCTAAAGTAACCCCTTAGGCTGCAAATTTTGCTTTGTGAACGCTCGTTTAATTTGTTAAGTTGTTTTTAACGTGTTTGGCGTATTCATGTAAGTGCTGATTCAGTAATGATTTTCACAGAATATTTTTTGACTGCACAATCAGAAGACATTGATGTAAGATTTTTTATTGTGCCATATCTACGCCTCTATATAGATCACCTTAAAAAACTGCGTCCTCTGATATTTTAGGGAATGTTCTAGATGTGACTTTTTTGTTATCAGCATGCTGCTGTAAAAGCCACAGCCAGTTTAGGAATATGTAAGAAATCGACAGTGCATTAACATTAAGAAATCAGTTAAACTTACCTGATGAAAGAAAGAGCCTTCCAGCACTAAACGATTGCTCTTGAAGTCTAGGCAAGTAAATGAAATGCCAAAACCTCGTTTAATTACTGAGGCTATACTGTGTTTCTGAAATCGTGAGACGGTAGATTAATTTAGTGTATGCATTTAGCCAACTGAAACAGTATCCTCGGACACAATTTTAAAGAATTCTTTCATTTCTTGTTTACCAGAAAATGCTGTTCCGAGTTTTTTCTTTTACGTAGTGGCACTGGATTTTATCCTTTCTTTGAAAGACATCCAACTACTCATTGTGAATGCTCAAATTACCATCCTTCAACCCTTCCCTGTCTGTGAAAAAAATGCCAAACTTGTTTTATAAGATACATTTTATTGAGTCGGATACCAGATGCATCAAATAAATCTTGGTTGCCAATACATCGACTATATTAACATCTGCGGAGAATGATGGATATGTTGATAGACGGACGGGCCCCATTTATAATATACTCAGGGTCAGTGTATATACTTTTCATCTGGTAAGATAACTACGTTGGTAGCTTGTCCGATTTGTTAAAAGATAGTGCAAACACACACGATTATCGCTTTGGTGAATTTTAGCTGCACCAAAGTTCGTGAGAAAAAACTGAATTATGAGAGATTATAAATCTTACCATAGATTGACTATATTTTCAGGTAGCATTGTCTGTACGTGAAATGATTCTATATGATAATCTTGATCTGTTTGTTTTAACCGAAATCTTGGGGAAATCAATGAAGACTCCGACATAAGCAACTCCAACCGACTGGCCTTTCTTCCTTAAAAACTAATGGATCTATTGAAACTAGTGTAATCGCAACCGTAGTGAGTGGTTTCCTCAATTTCAAACAATCTGCTTTCCGCTGTGAGCATTTATTTCAAATCCCTGATTTGTATTTTCCCCAGCAGCTATTTTTGAACGGTAACCGTGAGCGATAGCTTCCAAGGCACCAGTTCTTCATTGCTTACAGCTTCTTCCGTTCTCTGCTGGAGTATGTATGGAAGAAATCCATATTTCCTTAGTCTCAGAGATTTCAACATTTATTTCCACGAATAAACTCATTCCTTACACCTTATGCTTTGAATAAGGTGCCGAATATTGAGCTCGTTGACTGATAAGATATTGGCAGGCATAATGCACTGACCAACGGTTTTTGCTCTGGTTGCTCCTATTCATGACCATTCCCATAACCAGGTCACATGCCAGATCACACACTCGCTTCAAAGAATTGTATCTCTTCATCCTCTATTATTGCCGAGTTATGCTGATGTGACTGCATGAAGATACAGTGAAAGCTAAAAATCGCGAAACCTCAGGACCCTTGACAAGAGGCTGCCAATGCGAAAGTATCTTCTTCACCCCTGCTGCCCAATCCTTTTCAGACCAGCTGTCTTAGTTAGATGCGGTCACACACACAAGCTTTCATCTCTGACTAAGCATACTGTGCACCTGTACTCGAGGGCCTACGGTAGGCCATATATTTTTAACTAGCTATGTTTACCAAGCACAAGCTTGAGAAAAAGTGCGAATAAAATCTGGACTAAGTGTCCATCGATAAGCCTACGAGAACTACTGTATATTATGCCAATCAACCCTAGCTATGGCTAAGTTTGCCTTCCTATATATGTTCTCTATTCGCATTTGCAGAATCCAAAATTGAAATTTCTACCATCAACCATCTCCTTAACCACTCCATTTTACCTTCTTACCAAGTGATCATGCTTGGGATCTATTCGGTCACTTTCTAACTTCTTTGTCAGCAATATAGACGAGGTCAGAGAGTTCCCAATTAAAGTACGTGCAGAACCTCTGGACTTATGTCCCTAACTATACACTATAAGACCTAAGACTCCTATACCTAAATTCCCTGAATGCCAAGTAGACATGAGGTCGCCGAGGAGACCATTAGTTAGCTCATTCTAAAATTAATCTTCTAATCAAATAAACCTACTAGCCCTCAAAACTCTATTCCCAATGTCTTACATGACTCTGACCTCCTATCCCATGCCTATATCATATAATAGATAGGTCCGTAGCATCTGTTTCTGTCCCTGTACCTGTCAAAAAGGCTGCATTTATTGCACTATTTAATGTAGCAACAAAGGGCCAAGAGAAACTGAGCAACTTCCTCCCCGTCTCCCATTTACTATCAAAGAAACAGAAACGAGATAGGGTTGATCTATTGATAGAAATAAATGTAACCGAACCAGATGGTAATTTCCAGGCTGGTTTTACAGATTACCACGCTATAGAATTATTATTGCTTCATTGCATTGAGGCCTTCTCAGAAAAATAGACATGACGTGCTCTCGTGTGGTTGTTTGGTGCGTTCTTTCCTCAGTATTTGGTGCTATTTATCATGCCATTCTTCTTGGGTGCCTCCCATTTTTCCAGAGTATTAATGGCACAGCACCACAATTGCTTCAGTCCAATCTTACTATGGATGTAAACGGGCGAGATCATTGTAGGAGACCATTGAGATTGATCTAAATCCAAACTTTGTACTAGGTCCACTTCTTATCACCACGTATAAGCTCATTCTTGCATATGTTACGACAAATCACAGTCCAAGCTGTAACTTCTATGAATATAAAACATAGTTGCTATTAAACTTGAAACTTAGCTAGCCCTATAGGTATCTTTTATCTTTTGATGAATATATTGTTCACATTTGCTATTCCACGGCTTCAAGTCTTTTGCAGTTCGTGAAGTCGTGATCAACTAAATAATAAGGAAAACCATATGCAAATCAGAAACTCGAAAGATAAATACCTCCATCTGACTCTATTCCCTTATCTCCTGTAACGCCAGCCTGCATTTTAGTTTCAATTTTTCGATAGTAACTTCTCACTAAAAGACCAGATCAGCTCCTAAATCAAGCATGATGATTATTTTTTTTAAAAGCAGTGCTCAAATTTGACCCTGGTTTTAGGGAAGAATACATGAAAATTGTTTTGTTCAGTCTTAACATCCCTACTTGACTTCTATACACCCATTTCGTGCTGATTTATCTATCAGTGCACACAGACACTTATAGTCGTTGAAAAGTATACATTTTGGCTCGTCTTGGCAATTCAGAAACTTTTTATTTTCATTTGAACTGCAATTTTTTTTAAAGAAAGCTTATTGCTTGGTAACAGCACTATGTACAAATTATCTATCAAAATTGCAATAATACCACAGTATACGAACTTAATCAATAATAATTGATGCACGTATGCAGACATGCATGCTCGCAAGCTTGTCATGAGTTCAGTAAGTGCAAATACAAGAACGTGAAAGATTCTCTTAATCGATGTTTCGAAGTCTACAGAACTACTGCAAGTGTACTGAATTTTGTGTTGCTCATCAGCGAGCCAACTTGGATAAGTCCAGTCTAACGTTGCCTATAGTATGCTTAAATGAGATAACTACCTATGCAAACTTGTTCCCTTGTTTTGCATTATGCTTTCAAAGCACTCTTTATCAGTAATCGATGAATGGTGAAATAAGCGAGTATTTGTTGCAGTCCGGTGGAATAGCCTACATCTAAGGGTGTGGATAGAAGCCCACAACATGCAAACATATTCCTTATAAAAACTCTCAAACATGCCGGTTTCCTATGAGGAGGATTCCAAGGTTTCTTTAGAATCATTATTCGCTGGTGTGGTTTGTGGCAGTTTCGTCTCCATCTTGATGCTTGACAACGACTCCATTTCACAGCTTGTCAACAACGTTTCTTCGAACCTATTTGGGTTTTCAGGTGTTTAGTTCCTCAGCAGTTCACTTGGCTGGACACATGGGGCAACATAGAAGAGCAAGTTATAATTAATATTCACAAAATAGAACACTATTACAGCACGCAACATAAGGAATAGCGAACTCTTAGCAGTGTTAGACCAGTAATAATGACGCTGATTTATAAGGTTCATTATTGTCTCACAAATCCATACGTGGCTCCTAAGATTTAGTCAGACAGTCTGCAGTTAGTCATGAGGGGTAACATCCAGCAGAACTATCAGCCAAGAATACGTCAAAGTTCAGTTACACAACTCGTTGAACGTCAGTAGATTCGGGGCTTCATTTTCAAGTACAATGCTATTAATGTAAGACGATTTAGGCGACGCAGCACTGCCGTTTAGTGTGTTTAGTATATGGCATTAGGGTTAATCTTGACAGCAGTCTTAAGCGTCTGTCACACTTGAAACTGACACATGACTTTGGCATCAATCTGAAAGAAAACTAAAAGAGCCCCTGGTTCTCAACTCGGGGATACGGTGCTTACTCTTCACAAAATAGTTCGTGCATGCGAGTTCTGTAGTAAGCAAACTATTCCCCACTACAGGCAGTGCCGAGTGCTGGTGAGGCTCAAATGTGGCACTTTTATTACGCTACTCAGTCGGATTACCTTTACTCTTTAGTGGTTAGATACACAAGCGACAAGGGGAATGCTAATCAGACAATTTTTAAAACCATTTTGCTTAAACAGTTTTGAAATAACCAAAAAGTCTACATTTTTCAAAAATTATGTAATCATCATTTATTAATTGTCCGAATATCATGAACCTACCACCGTTTGCCATAACATAATGGTTGTGCCAGCTGGGTAGGGGTAAAATGAAAGTGAGAATTCAAAAAATAGCAGTATTAGAAAAGCTGGTCTCTTAAAATAGGCAAACTTTCTTCATTCTCACAGTACCAATTCTAACGGCTATCTCTGAGTATGCAGATTAGCAGCGAGTCTAGTGATAAGAATACATTTCTATAAATTTATATTTGCAAATCATTTTAAGCAACCAACGTATCGTTCGGCAAATCTTGCTGTTCTCCGTAAAGGTAGACGCAAAGAGAAAAAATGACATTTTCAAGCTCTAGCCGTAGACCTAATTTAGTGCTCTGTAAATTTATTTGCACCGTATCCATGTACCTCGAAGTTTTCAATGAATATGCTTTAGGATGTAACAAGAATTTTCTTGCTGACCTATACCAATATCAATACGAATACTGTAAGTCACGAATGTTCGGCGAGCAATTAAATGCAAAGATTGTGTGCTCTTTTGAGCTGCATTTCGGCTTTTTTTTACTCTTTTAGCAATGGATATTTATGGTTTGCGTCCGCGGCCACCCTTGCGTCGTCCAGCCCCCCCACCAGTGTACATACCACCACCGACGGAAGCTCCCTTGGCAGTAGTATACAACCACCCAGGTATGTGTCGATGATTTCTCCGAGACAGCGCTTTTATTTGTCTTTGCAAATATCCTCACTGAACTAATTATCGTTTTCTTAGCCACCGCATTTCTACTTGATCCACGAAAATTGTATCATCAGCCCTGGGGTTGGTTATCGAATCGCTTTATTTCGAGATCTTGTATGCAGCCACACGGTAGACACTTTTAAGAGAAATCAATTTCTTCTACTCTCCGTACAAAATAGGTATTTATTGAGTTTATGTACGGTGTTATTAGTTGGCTCTTAAAGGTTCACGATTAGGTGATCGTTGAATCGGTTGGTTGGTAGCTTGTTCGATCGGTTGTTGATTGTCTTCTATTTCAAATTACGACTGAAACTGAATAATTAGCTTCTGGGACTATCTAATTTCTGAGAGTTCTCTTATTTTGCAGACTTGAATAGTTATATAAAGCTTGACCATGTATATAGCATAGGTGGCAGATATATATTTGCCCCTTATGCCTAGGCTCCGTGCATGCTCACGCTTTTATGGTATACATACATTTATCACCAAAAACCACTTTCTTACTAAATTAGCAAAAATTGTTCCCTGGCGTCACTTAAAATTTTATTCTGTATCGGTTCCGTACTTTTTCAGGAAAATTTTACTATTTGGGGCGAATTCTTAACCTTTAGTTTAATGTGCATTAGTTATTTGGGTTTTCCGGTTCTTTATGTGACCGTGTTTTAACGTCTTAGTATTTCATACGAGCACACACCTATATCAGGTTAAATAGGATGATTTGACAAATCTGAAGTTCTTAACAGAAAATCCCAACTTGCGAGATTTTCTATAATGGCAGGCATCTTTCTGTGAGGACAGAAAGACAGGAAACCGACAGAAATAAAACAATCACGTTCCATATGCATGGACAAACCAAACTATATTATTTTAAATTATATCTGTGTTCATTAGTTATTCATTAATACTGACAGCTGTTTCTGAATTTCGATATTAATTATCCTTATAATAAATAAAGTGTCCAGAATGAAACAGCACTATGCAGATAACCGTTAGTGGGGTTGTCTGTTCAGACCTGATTTGATCATTCGAAAAGATGGAGTTAAGAAACATGAAGCAGTGAATCCGTACCCTGGCTATAATCATTGCTCTTTTCGAGCCCGTGGTTAATCTATAGACTTGCTACCTTCAAAGTAAATCTGTTTTTTCGCAAGTGACTCAACGCATTATTTTTTAACTGATTTAGAAATGTTTTCTGAAGTCTTAACAAAGAATTAGGTCAACGGGCGCTTGAAAGGAGATGACAGATTGTAAAGAAGATGGGTGAAAATATAACCACACATCAAGTATGTTTGCTTTTGATCCAGATAGAAACGTTCAATTTTAAACGGCAACTTAATGTCTGTATTCGATGAGGTCACTGATGACCTCATTCTGACATTTCTATCCAAATCAAAGCAGACAACTATTATTGTACACCTTTTTCCGACTGCAATGCTTCTTCTTGGCATGCATCAAGTTCTACCATGCCTAACTAACCTCATCAATGCATTATTACCCACAATTAATATCGCACCACCATTCAAAACGTTTGTTGCCATGCCACAACTCCGGAAAACCCTACCAAGATAACCTGGTCAACTTTTGCCCAGTAACCAATCTACCGTTCCAATTAAAGGCACTACAAGGAGTCGTGGCAGACCGGCTGAACTCAAGTATTGAAACTTCCATCCTTGCAAGTAAGTTCATATCTAGATTTGATTTAGAGCGCATCCCCGCACAGAGTAAGCATTTCTTTGGGAGTGGAAAGGCCGTCTCAGGAATGCAGACTTAGCATTTTCTCTCTGCTTGTTTTTCGCAATCTTTCGGCAGCTTTCAATACTATCGATCACCAAGCCTTATTTCGAGCTTTTCTCATCTGTCCTGAATGCTGCACTGGAATGGTATCGGTCCTACCTCAGCAGGAGACACCATCGTAATAACGTGAATAGATACAAATCGTTCGATGAATCTTTAAAGCTTGGAGTGCCTCAGGGCTCTGTGCTTGGTCCTTCACTTTTCACGTTATACACCTCTATCTTAGTGACCTCATCAACCGGATCAATATATCTTTCGACAGCTTTCATTACTATCGGTCACTGAGTCCTTTTTCGAGATTTTCTCATCAGTCCGGGGCATCACTGGTGCTGCACTGCAACGGTTTAGGCCCTATCTCAGCTGGAGACTCAAGCGTAGTAATGTAAATGGACACAGATCATTCAAGGAATTTTTGAAGTATGGAGAGCTTCAGGGCTCCCTACTCGGTCATGCTCTTTTCATGGTATATACTTCACTCTTACTGACGCCATTTCCGGGATCAATCCATCCTTAAACTTCTATGTGGATTACACTCACTTGTACCTCTGCTTTAATCATTCTAGCGTTATTGCTAATCGAATTCCCTCATCTTCCTTACTGTCTGTTTAGATGACATTCGTACACGGCTGGCGGCAAAATATCGTTGAAATAATGATGAAAATTCAAAAAGGTTATAGGAACAACCCAGTGACTTCCAAAAATGTGGAAACCTAATACTTAAACTCAGCTCTGTCACCATATCTCCTGTCGAATCTGCAGGCAATTCAACGTCGTTTTCAAAGTGTCCTTTGATTGGATGACCACACAAGCTCAATAAATCAAGTATGTCTACGTTCAGCTACAGTGCTGACATTCGGCCTCTCTAAACTGGTATAACTCAAATAAATTGATCTATTTATTGGTGACACCTTGTCTTGACTTATTTAACTCAGTGCTTTCTGGTCAACGGGCACGTGAAAACAGGAGCTTACATTTGGCAAAAAACTTTGCAGCAAGGTTATTCTGTCGTAAGCATTGCAGCTGCCACGCCACACCTCCTCTGGCCGACCTGAGCTTGCTCCCAGTCAAGCAGAGCATCGACTTGAGAGTTTAGAGACTCACTTTCAGGTCGCTTGATTACTTGGCTCCACTCCACCTATCATATCTACACCTCCACTTGGCAAAGTATCTTACTAACCACTTTTCTTAATCTAATCTTATAACTACAGTGCATACCAACGGCAAATCCTTCCAATGACTTTAGTTCATATACTTCTAAAGCCTCAAGGTAACTTCCGGCTGACGTCATTGCACCCCCTACCCTTACCAAGTTTCAAAATGCATCTATTTACCTCAGCCTTTCGTGGGACGTCCTTTGTGTTCTTATAGGTGATGACACTAAGCATGCTACCACTTACCATGTTTGCATGCACACCCTATCCTTGTCACTTCTAATCACATTAGGCTTGTTGAAAGAGAGTATGCTGACATTTGCCGTTCGATCGTGTTTCCTGTGTAACCAAAGTAAATTGAGAAAGAGATTAAGTTCATTGATGGTGCTACAAAAACTATTATTATTATTATGATCTTTACAAATGGTTAAGCGCGAGTTACTTGATGGTGTCGGTACTGTCATTCATGAAAATGTGTACCGGAAATGGACCCGAGAACAACCTAGACTGGCCTGACAAATTCTCCTTGGGACTAGATGGTCAGCACCTCCATTGGTTTTTCTGTGAAATAACAGCCTCATGGAATGCTTCCATTTCTGTAAAAATACAAAGATCAAGCTGTTAATCACACGTTTGATGGTCGACTTTAGCATAGCTTTTTCAAAAGATAAAATTGTGATTTGACGATTTTTGCCTATAAGCTAGACTTAATCCAGGATAACTTTGTAGGATATACAGTTTTCGTCACTGGCAGGTCGCTGGACAGGAGTCCTGATCTTTTTACGCTCCTTCAAGCTTGCTCCTAGAAGGCGTAACTTATTTAGCTTCCTTGATAAACTATGTGTCATCTGGGCAAGAGTAGGCAGTGTGCTTATTCAGAGTTGCTTTGGGAGAAACTGTCTTTGCTAATGGAAAATCCATTAGAGGACACATACTCAGCAATACTCTGATACATTCAATGCTTTTCCGGTTTAAAAAATGTATTAGGTAAAAAGCAAATCACTCAAACAGTAATGCTGCACACGATGTGCTAGAGTCTCAGCTTGTGCCTAGCAACAAAAACGCTTAGCTCCGAGTCGCTAGCTTCGAGGGGCCCCATGTCGTACGCTTAGGCTCCACCATACTTATCAGATCTACTACCCTATCAGGCTAAGAATCGTACACCCGCCTTTTGGATTCAAATTGTTTACCTATACCTTGTACAAACATCAAATCCTTAAGAGACAGTGTTTTTAGCTCTTATGCTCCCAAAGCCTGGTACTCACGGCTCACGTGCCTCAAGATATCTCCTGACTTGACTGCATTCAAAAGAAGTACAAAAAACGCATATGTTGCTCACAGCATTTAGTGGGTTCATTATAATCAACCTTTGTGTGCTTATGCTTGCTACCACTAACTATACTCGCATGCTGAACTTGTGCACTGCACTTCTAACCACGTAATTTTTGGTGTTTGTTAATCAAGCTACTATCAACCAATCCGTCGTGCTTACTTTACAGCAGATTTAAAGTGCCTACAAAGAGATTAATTTTTCTGATAGCTTTAAATCAAACGGACGATTATTATGTTCATAGTATTCAGATGCCAGGTATTATTTTTACATAAAAGCATTGAAACACCTTGGTATTTCATATTTCCATATCTCAGAAAATATTATTCCACGGTGATTTATTTATTCTTTACCTTAAACTGGTAGCTAAATCTCACTTCAAGTGGTGGCAATTTGGATGTCTAAAAATATAAGTAATTATAATTTATTTGTACAGCACCCTAAAAGAACATAATTTGTATTCAGGTGCTTCACATATGCCACCTGGCTCTAGCCCACGACCTCGACCAGACCTTGGTAGGGGCGAGCACCGTAACCTGGACCAAACCAGCACACCTGGAGTTCCTAGTCAGCCTCATCTTTGGTCTCTTCGCTTTGCTAAAAAACTGAAGTTGCACTTCTTTTTGGCTTTCTCCACCATTTCTGTCTCACTTTACGTTTTCTGAGATTTATAAATTCCTATTCGGTGAGCTTTGCTCGTTTTGATCGAAATCTAGTATTTTTAATCATAGATTGTTTTCCAAAAACTAACGAATTTTTCATTGTATCATAATTTTGGATACATAAAGTGAGAAAATATAATTCATCGATCTTAGCTATTGGACATAAGGATGCTTATCTTGGTACATTGAATGATTCTCTCTAGCCATAGGTCATCACAAGCTAGAGAGTCACTTTTGACTGTGGTCGACTTTGCAGGCAGCAAATAAGTGCAGCCTATAATATAAAATTTACATAACAACTTGCATTTTCCCAATGAATTTAACATTGTTGTGATCCCAAATCCTATGGAAGACCGATCTGGTAACGTTCTCTCATCGATGCTTGATTTTCAAGGGACTTCGGCCAAGCTGGGGTGCACCTCATTAATTGGCAAGTATGCAGTTCTGTAAGTATTTTCGTACCAATGAACGTCATTTCTAAATCTCCTATCAATCTGCAACTTATATGACTGGCTTTTGTCTTTACTTTGCAATCACGGTTATAGCTGAATATGTTTACCACGCAAAGCAGAGAAACAGCTCTTTCTAGAAACTCATGTACTCCATATGAGAAATAGCTGAGCTGCATAGCCATGATAGCAATTGCAGTTTGAACATTCATGACTTATTATAAGACTGTTTACAACAAGCTGAAGCTTATTTGATAAGTTGTTCGTTCTTTTTAGTTAATTTTAGTGTTTAACCTCCTCTGATAGCATCGTGATTTAGTTTCAGGCTTAAGAGTATGGCAGGAGTCACAATCTCAAATTGATCTATGCATGATGCTCCTTAGTCTGCATAATGAGTTCTCCATATGAATTTTAGTTCAAACGCAGTGGGATTTGCATTGGTCATTATTCAAGATCGGTCGAGTATCAAGTGTTAATTCGTACGTGTCCTTATTGCTTAAGAATAATGATAAAAATTGTAAAACCTGTGCATAGGAATAGTAACAAAATCTCTTTCTAGGCACTTGTCAGAAGCTACAAAACAATCTTGCCGGCATAATAGTGACTAATAAGACTACTGAGTTCAAATATTTTGATCGCAATCACAAATTTGTTTTTCAACAAATTTAAAAGATGCTAAGAATATATTGTGAGATTACAGCTCTTTTCAATCTAGATTGGGTTAAAGGATGAAGTTTTCATAGTCTTTAGTGCCAAATGAGCCTAGGGTATACACGAGCTGAAGGCTCAGTTTCCAAAGCATTCGACGATACTTTGAATTAAGTAGAAACCTTCAAATTCAACTTGAGGACAAAATATTTCAATATTAACACCTTTGGATAAAATGAAGTACTTAAAGCTAGAATGTTGAAACCTAGAGTGAAATATTATTTTGTTCAGCTGATCCAATTCAGATCTGTTATAAAAAATAACTTGGAAGTTGCTGTCGACTTTTTCAGTAACATTAAGGATCTTTCAGTACAAACTGGAACAAAAGAGAGTTATAGCAGAAAAGAATTTTGGCCAATGTAATGTAATGTAGTGTAATGTCTCTCAGCCCGTAACTCCACAAAATCATTCAGGCCATGTGGGTGTTGTGCAGGAGTTCTATATAGCCCCCTCACAGCCTAAGCAGCTTTCGGTACGCATTCGGGAGCCAACAGACTTCGTCTCACTCAACAAAGAGAAAGTGACAAGCACCACAGAGTCAGGAGAGCAGTCGACATAGTGAGTAGATAAGAACCAGCTCAGGACCACTGAAAAATATGAACCATAGTCGGCAACAGGAGAGTAGTTGTCTTTTCGTAAGAATTGTGGAAGCGAGCTCCACAGTCTAGGACCACCCGAGCCAAAGCTTCTGTCACAAATGGTCTTTAAGCTAAGGAATTGAACAGCCAATTTGATGTCTACATAGGACCTGATGGCACGAACAGGCTGACACTCATGCAGCAGTTCAGCTAGGTATGAAGGAGCCAAGCCGTGGCGGGCCTTGTGGGTCAGCATAAGAACTTTGCTCTTTATCAGTGGCTCAACCGGCATATATCCTAGTGCTGAAACCTCTAGGACTTGAAGACTAGCCATGCAGCCATATTCATAGTCAGCTGCAATGGCCTAATAGCTTCCTTTGTTAGTCCAGCCAAAAGGAAATTACAACAATCAAGCCGAGACAGAACTAAAGAGCTAGTTAAATTTGTATACAAGCAGCTGTCGGAGACAGCTCTTAATTATGGATAGGGATCTGACGTGATGGCTATAAGTAGAAGAAGTCTTCTGCATGAAGTTTTTAAAATTGAGGCAAATGTCGAAAATGACACCTTAATTTCGAGCACGCGGTGATGGTCGTACCATAGCATCACCTAGTAGAAGAGCAAAGCCTTTTAATCAGATACCAACCACATGCTTATGATGTCCTATGAGCAGCAGTTCGGTTTTATCATCATTTCATTTCAGGAAGTTTTCCGACACCCAGGATCGAATTTCGGCAAGGCAAGCATTCAATTTCTCAGTTGCTGCAGCAGATTCCGAGGGTTTGAATGACAAATACGACTGATTATCGTCAGCATAAAAGTTATATGATATTCTATAGGCCTTGATCACTTTTCCCAGAGGTTGTGTATGAATGGAGCACAGCAAGGGACTGAGTACAGACCCTTGAGGGACTCCACAGGTGACCCTTCTTGTGTGTGAAACCTGGCCCCCACACGACACGGATTGAACACGATCAGACGAGTAAATTTAAAGTAGACAAGTAGATTTAAACCACGCCAGTGCTTCGTCTGCCAGACCGATCGTTGTTCTCAATCGTTCAAGCAGTACATCGTGATCAATAGTGTCGAAGGCAGCACACAGATCTAGCAGAGCTAGGGCAGAGACATTCCTGTCGTCGTTGCCAGGTAGAATGTCATTGTTTAAACGGAGGCGAGCAGTGTCAGTGGAGTGCTGCCTCTGAAACCCTAATTGAAATGTGTCTGACATTTCATTATTTTCAACATGTTCAACCAGCTGCTAAGCAACAATTTTTTTCAAGAACCTTTGACAAGGGAAGAAGGGAGACTGGGCGATAGTTTGCGAGGACCTCTGCAGCAACCTAGAAAAATCTTTCAATGAAGGTCACAGTTTGTGGAACCGCGATTGCTTTAGTCAGAGGGGGTTTACTGGAGGCACGAATGTGCACAATTCTTTCGGTAAAGAAGGCTGAAAACTTTTCGGCTGACCCCTTAATATCTGGGGAGTCAGACCTCACAGCATTATTGCTTATAAATCTGTTTAGGTCCGACTGGCAGGAATTCAGCTTTCGGATGAAAAAAAAGTCCTGGTTTCTTAGGCTTTCGGGTGTAAACTCGAAAGAAGTCTTTGAAAATGACTGGATCTGCATCAGGCCCCAATTTCTTGAAACGCCATTCAAGCCTGCACGTAACCCGGCGCATCTTTAGGATTTTTTTGTAAATTGAAAGGAATCTCCGCGACTTTGAACACCGATAGAATGAACGGGAGCATGGTTATCAAGAGCAGTCCTGGGTGTCATGTTAATCGCATCAGTGAGGGTATCAAGGCTGCCGCTCGAATCTTAATGCAGATCAAGAAGACCTACATCACAAAAAGATTTCAAAACTTGTCTGTGTTAATGCTTTGTAAGTTACGTCGTTTGACAAGTTCGACATTACCCTGTACGTACAAGTGAGCAGGAACAGTAAACGAGAGCGAACAATGATCTAACAGGGTCGGTGGGTACACCACAAGGTCAGTGGGGAGGACATCCTTAGTGATCATGAGATCTAGAATGTGGCCACCGACGTGGGTGGTGTGACAAGCTGGACCAAATCAAAATTCTCCAGACATTTAAGAAATGAACAGAACTGGGTGTTACTAGGTTGTCAACGTGAATATTGAGGTCTCCTAAAATCAGTAACGTCCTATCACACACATATATTTTGGCGAGGAACTCTGAAAACTCCTCTATAAACAAGTTTAGACAGCCAGAATGAGGCCGGTATATCACAACAGTGAGAGGCGTTGTCTTTGATGAAGACCTGATTGCAACCGATTCAAGCGATGGCCCATGCGAAAAACTGCGCATCTTTTAACCAAAAGATTCGCAAACAATGACTGCAACCCCGCCACCAACTTTGTCAGAACGCATGGACTGATAGAATGAGAACCCGGGTGGAGTAAGCTCAGCAATACAGCTACTGGAACAGGGCGTCATCCAAGTTTCGGTAAGCAGAAATGCATCTAGCTTCTCCTGGACCACTTGATCGCGGATAATTAACCCCTTTGTTTTTAGTGAGTGGGCATTTAGTAGGCGGAATTTAAGAGGCTGTCCAACCACTGGGCGATGGCGATGAAGTGGCTTGTATTGACGTTGGCGTGTATCCGGCCTGGGGGATGCGGCTCTTTGAATTTGAATTGGACCTTAGTAACGGCCTCCGGTCGACATTTCACAACGTGCTGGGCTACGGCGGGTTTGCTACAACAGCAACAATTACTATTCAGCGCTTTAAACTTATGGCTGGTAGGTTTGATTGCCTAGCTATTGATAGGGCGAACGCAGGATGCAGAAAGGTTCTCACTGACCGGCCGGAGAAAGCCTGCTGGTAGGTATCGACTAATGGCGACATCGCACCTTATGCTAAGCAGGTCCTGTTTTGTGTAGCATATCCGAGGACAGCTCATAAATAGTCACAGCGAAGATAGCAGCGGAATACCCGAAGGTATCACGGAGAAATCAGGTAAAGGTCCACACCATGATGGGAGTCGCCCGAGGCTGCTCTTTAGTGCGGGGAGAGGAATCAAACAACGATGAATGGACACACTCAATTCCAGAGTTCTCAATTAAAAAGTCTGAAACTTTACCGTACAATCTTGGGAAACGTTGTTAATCAGACCTGTATAAAACTAGATTCGTTGTTCAGTTAAAGACCTTTAGAAAAAGGAAGCTCTTAGTCTGTGGACTGGCTACAATAAAATTGTTTTCCAAGTCAGCTTATTAAGTTTTGGCTTCTTAGTTTTCAAGTGACACTATATTTTTATTGCGCTTGCGAACACATTGTGTCATTCAATTGAAGCAATTCTCCGCAGTCCCAATATCAATATGTACTACTGGAGCATGAACTGATTGGCAAGTACTCTGTGACGTGAGACGATAGTAGGATACTATCTCAATGTATGTCTGCTTGTCATCCCCATAGAAACTTAAGCATAGACGGTATTCAGCCTTTAAATTGGAAAGGAGGAATAAGGCATTTTGAAACAGGAATTTCATGAATAAGGAATTGGAAATTTAAATAATGTATATAAAATTAAATGGACCAAAGACAGAACACCTATAAACCTCCTTCTTGCAGGGCTCACTGGATGAGCACTAGATGACGGCCGTTTAAAAGTATTCTTTGAGGAACAACCTATGCCAGTAGCAGTCAATGTCAAAGAAGTCAGCAAGTCTTTTGCTTACTCATTCATGACCTACTCGGTGATTTATAGTATTAAATGCAGCCAATTTAACCGGAAGATGTAGCAGACCAACGAACGTGAAGCCTATAAGCGAACGTGTAAAGATCGATATTTACTTGTAGCACAACTGTGGAAAGATATTTAGGGTGACACTAAAATTACTGCCTGGTACAACTTGGCGTGATCAGAAAACGGAAACACTAAAGATAACGTGGCTGTGTATTGCAAATTAAGGAAGCCAAGAAAGATCCAGTTGATTTGTTGACCAAGTGTCACCCTCCAACCCTGCTTGAAAGTCTGTGGCAGACTTCAGGTACCAGTCTATTCTAGAGGTAGCTGCACACCAAGGTGCTATCCATCCACGCGAAACCACGTGGTGGTGCTTCAGAGAGTGTGAATGGTCGGCTCAAGCTGTTGTTTTCGCTGTTTTCATACATTTTTTGGGGACGGATATCGCTCTTTGGTAAATTGCATTGCGAAAGCATAACAATAAATCTTGCTTCGCCATTTTTTTCTGACTATGTAATTCTCTATTGCCTATTTAGGCCAGAATTATCTATGACATGCTACTATTAATACTGGGAACAAATTTGTTTCATTCAAGTAGCTGAAACGTGAAGAGCAAGTCATAGATAGCCAACATCGATCACACTTCCAATACTCTCTACCCATAGATTATAACAGATTGAGGGTCTCACTCGGGTCTTTTGAATTACTGCCCGACTGACGACCAAATCACTGTCATCGCCTGACCTTACTAAAAATAATTCGGCTTTCTATTGTAGATATTGAGCTCACCATGCCGGATTGCCTGCCAAATACTGAGCCCTTCGGTTTCACGTGCGTATTTTATTGGGTACCAATACAAGATTTAAGGAACACTGAGATGCAACTTATGTGGGCACGGGAAAATGGGAAAGTGGACGATTTCAATTGGTGGATCGCATCATGTGGCATTGAAGATCCTAGCATGTTCAAAGACAAATATCAGATGACCTTGCATTCTTGCAACAGCTACACCTCTACGAACACAGTACCTCAACGAGTGACTGTTCAGGCTGAAGCCACCTGGTCAAGTGATGCTTCGTTATTAACGGACTTCGTGAACTGTCTGATCAAAGGGCAAAACAAAAGTCACCGATTGATAATGCTTTCAAAACCAATAAGAACTTCACTTTGCGGTACGGCAACATACAAATTTGTGTGCTATCATTTACGATTATCATTCATTTTCATTTTAGAAAGTTTCTCTTGAGTCTTGGCCTCCCTGTAGTGTGATTGCATTTCAAGGTCTGTGAAGTAAATTTTGAGCCCTGCTGCAGGCAATCCTACATTACTATCGGCAAGTAGGAGTGGTAGACTCTAAGGCTGCTCCTCTGCTATAGCAATGAGACGGCCTAATAGGATGACTTTTCGTTTTATTTTGTGTTTTAAACCATTGCACTTTCGCAGAAATTTTATTTTCTACCTGACGTGGCCTTTGTAAAATGAGAACTTACATGTTACAGCAGCTCACTCGTAAGTCAACCGTTAATCAAAACTTACAGTAGCTACTCAGCTGTTCATGGATGTTTTGGGTGAGTTCCCTAGTTCGCCAAGTTTTCTATGATCTTCTAATTAATTTTTCCCGTTGCAAGCTCATTCATTTTTATTTCCATTTAGTCAGTAGTATCTACTGAATTTGCATTTCAAAACCCCAGTCTCTTCTCCTAATGAGAATAGCAAATCGCAAATGAGAATGCATCTTGATAATGTTTGTAAATATACTGAATACCAATATTTCTTGCCTAGCGACGTTGAATAAAGTGGGCTACTCGCAAGCTTGAAGCCATAGATACCTTTCCTATACAGCCAAGATCATATTCATTCTCCTTAAATTTGTGCATATAATCTAGAATATTCAGAATAAGTCGTTTCCCTAGCACCCAGGAAGAATCAGAGATCCATCCATGCCCATTTTAAATCAATGCCAGGGAATCAGCATCCGCGACTTAATCGCATGCACAATGTCAAGGCTAGCCACCCATGCATTTGAAAACAAGTGCCGTGCATATTCCTGAGTGCTCAGGCACACAAGAAGGCAAGTGATGGCACTGGTTCTGTTAGGAAGTTTGACTAACTAAAACTCAGTTGATCGTGCCGAGACTGCTAAGCAAGTTACACTCTAACAACGTTCACTGGAAATAAGAAAAAGCTGATAGTAATTTAGTAAAGGTGGTCTAATTTAGCAGTCTCATTTACGTAGCCAGTGCCACAATAGTACTTTTGTTAACAACCCATATTTCTCCAGCAGGAAACAATTGCCAGCAGCAGGACTCTGGTTCTCTAGAAAACCATCAAGCTCCGGGTCTTTTGATCACGTGTAAGCGATGGAGATTCGATCCTAGCCATTTCAATGGAACAACATACGATCTGTTAGCTGAGTGTTCCTACCCATTACTTTAGTACCATAAGGAGCTATATCTGGACCAATATGGAGGCAAGCATCTGGCTTCTTGACCATCAAGTTGATGAAACAGCGTCAGTTCATCTACTTTTTTCGTAGCAATTTACTCTCGTTACATGCGAACTCCCACTAACTTGGTCATACTAGCTTCCCTGTAATCACTCACTTCAGTTCAAACATTCTTAAAATTACGTCAATAGATAAAAATTAGCACTATATTCATGCATTCACTCGAATATGCGAAAATATAGCGAATTCGGAGAAATAATTAGATCACCATGGCATTGGATGTGCTTTCAAATAGCCATATATAATACCTCAGATATAATCGTAGTCATTAAAAGGTCCCATGGGGCACGCTACTTACTTACGCTCAACTGTCTATTCAAGCTCAATTTATTTTAAATATACCAAGTTAAACTCGTGCATTACCGAGTGGCATACTTTTAGCCAAGGTTTTAAAAAATTCATAGTCGTTCTGCATTTTGCTATAGTAATCTGTAAAAGACTGTGCTAGCGTAGAATTAAATTCAACGAAACAAAGTTTAACTGAATTAACCCACAAGATGCAGTGTTAAGTAGATGAGATTGAGCTTTTTGAAAAGTCCTCAAGCAATAGGATGTCGTGATGCCAGTTAGAGTGATTTCCAGGCTGTAGGAGCCTAAAAGCTATTGTTACGGTCTCCAAATGATTTGAGGTCAATGCGAGATGTAGGTATACGATGCGATTCAGAAAAGCATGCGGTAATATTGTCAGCATTGTGGGGAATAGATCTAAAAGGAAGGCTTGAGCCATATTTATGTCGACGCACTGCTTGACTGGTAGCTAATGTGGGTCGGCGAGACGGGATGTGATGTGGTAGCTGCTACACTCACGATTGACAAGGCTAGCTGCTGAGTTTTGCACCATCTGTAAGCACCTGATTGCACACTCCATTAAACCAACAAGCAGTGACTAACGACGAGACGGAATCTTACAAATTCATGGACCAGTTTATATGTAGTATCCCGGTCTAAGCAACCCCGAGTTGAAGCAATGCTATGTTGCCGAAATTAGGCAGACTTGACTGCAAAGCTAGTTTGGTCATCCACTTTGAAACAGGACAGCTAGAGTTGGTAAATACTCGAGTGGAGATATACTGACAGAGCCAATTTTAAGCGTTAGGTTTCTGCAATTTCTGAATTCCATTTAGTTTTCCCAAAACTGCTTCGTTATTTTTAACATCGTTCAACTTCAGAACATTTGCAGCCATCAACATACGGATGTCATTATTACTTTATCATCATTCAATTTAAAAAAATTCTGTCATCTACGTGCGGACATATGTGTGATAAATGCAGCAAATACATTTGAGAGAATTTGCTGGATTGCTGTGAGGGATCAGAGCAAAGGTTCAACTGAGTGTCATCTGCACAGCAGAGAAAGCCTAGTTATGCCAGGCAATCGTAACGGAAAGAGAGAGTGCAAAGCCGTGAAAGCAATCACACAAGGCACAGAGCCCTGAGGGAACTTTCTAACTTCACTTCTATCCCTTCAGTCCTCCACCATGTTCAATTTAATCAACTCGAAGGCTGCATGTGTTGATGACATCCGCACGTGTAACACAGCAAACGTTCTAAATTTATATGACGATTCAAACCAGCTAACTAGTCTCCCTTGCATATCTCAGGTAAACACTTTAAAGGCTATCACTGGCTCTTCTTATAATCGAATTATAATCAAAATAGCTACTAATAACCGAAGTTGCCTCTCCTAAATCAATTCAGAATTAAGTGTGCAAGTTAGAACCAGGTACGCCCAGGTAGAACCACTTAAAACCCTGTAAATTTTAATCAATCTCTCCTTACTATCAGCTAATCAACCGATCAAAGTTTTTTAGCTTTTCAGTATCACTTTTCAATTCCAAAATGGAAATTATTAACCGTTTTGGCAAAATTTAATTTAAAAAAGTAATTCACTTGATAAAGCGCCCTTAGAGAACTAATCTCTTTGTAGGAGTCTTAAATTAGCTGTCTAAGAAACACGATCGAATGGTGAGTGATATCATCCAGGATAAACAATATGGATAACATGGTTAGGGGTGACATGCCTAGGGTCAGCATGCACGTGTGGTTAGTGGCACCAAGCACTGTTTCAGCACGTAAGCACACGAAAGACGAACCAAAGAGACCTACTCAATGCTGTCGTAAATATGTCCGTTTTTAATTTCTTTTTTAAATGTGGTCATGTCACAGGGATGTCATGACTGAAGTTGGTTGTGAGTTTCAGGCTTTAAGAGCATACGAACTAAATGCACAGTCTCCAAAGGACGTGAGGTTTGTAGGAGCCATAGCTAAACAGTTAGTTTCCGAAAAGCAGTTCATATGATGCCTGGCCTGGTGGGGCAATAGATCTAAACGGTAGGCTGGAGCAAAAGAATGAAGGGACCTTGAAGTGAGCAGCAGCAAAACGTTGAAGTCAATCCGTTGCTTGACTGGTAGCCAGTGAATGTCGGTGAGAAGCGATATGATATGGCAAGAGTGAGAATGACGAAAGAAGAGCCTATCTGCAGAGTTTTGCACCAGCTGTAAGCCTGATTGCACATGCCGATAGGCCAGGGTACACTGAGTTACAGAAGTCAAGACGGGATGTCACAAATGCTCGGACCAAATTAGATGTGGTATCCCTAACTAAATAACCAAAATGTTAGCAATGAGATGTAGCAGGAAGTAGTCACACTTGAATATGGAGCTGATTTGGTCGTCTAAAGAACGGTCACTTTGATCACAAAGTTCTTCTCGAGCGCTTCCCATCTCGCCTGGGCATCCCTGGCACTGCTCTGCAATGGTTCAGGTCCTATCTCAGTGGGAGACTCCAGAGTATTGACGCGAATGGACAAAGATCGTCCGAGGTACCTCTGAAATATGGGGTACAGGGCTCCGTGCTAGGTCCGGTTCGTTTAACGTTTTATACTCTCCCTCTTGCTGATGTGATTTCCAAGCAGAATCTAGGCCTTCACTTCTATGCGGATGACACACGGTTGTTTTGACATACGGTTGTTTAACACACCTTTGCTTTGAACCCTCCCAGCAGCCTTCGAGCACCACAAACTCTCTCAACTCACTTGCTGCATGTATTGATGACATCCGCACATGGATGGCAGCAAATTTTCTAAAACTAAAGGATAATGAAACTAACTTACTAGTTATGGGCAAACCCAGTGCGATTCAGAAATTGGAAAGGCTGACGCTCAAAATTGGCTCTGCTGGCATATCTCCCGTTGAATCAGCTCGAAATCTAGGTGACATGTTCCACGATGTGGTCATCTAACGAGAGTGATCTCTCGTTAGACCACCACATCAGCTCCACAGTCAAATCTGCCTACTTTCAGCTGCATAACATATCTAAAATTCGGGCTTGTTTAGATAAGGATACCACGTCCAAGTTGGTCCATGCATTCGTGCCATTCCGTCTCGACTTCTGCAACTCACTGCTTACTGGCCAACCGGCATGTGCAATCAGGTGATTGCAGCTGGCTCAAAACTCTGCAGCTAGGCTTGTCCGTCGTGAGCGTCACAGTTGCCACATCAAACCACTTCTCGCCGACCTGCACTGGCTACCAGTCAAGCAACGGATTGACTTCAAGATTTTGTCGCTCACTTCCTCCCCGCGCTAAAGAGCGGCCTCAGGCGACTCCTAGCATGGTGTGGACCTTTACTTGATTTCTCCGTAATACCTTTGGGTATTCCGCTGCTATCTGCGCTGTGACTATTTATGAGCTGTCCTCGGATATGCTACACAAAACAGGACCTGCTTAGCATAAGATGCAATGTTGCCATTAGTCGATACCTACCGGCGGGCCTTCTCCGGCGGGTCAGTGAGAATCTACCTGCATCCTGCGTTCGCCCCATCAACAGCTCGGCAATCAAACCTACGACTCGTAAGTTTAAAGCGCTAAGTAGTACTTGTTGCGGTAGTAGCCCACCTGCTGTAGCCCAGCACGTTGTGAAACGTCGTTCCACGGCCGTTACCAAAGTCCAATTCAAATTCGAAGAGCCAGTGTCCGCCGGGCCGGACGAAAACGGTAGAGAATACGAGCCACTTCATCGCCGTCGCCCAGTTGTTGGACAGCCTCTTAAATTCCGCCTACTAAATGTCCGCTTGCTAAAAACCAAGGGGTTACTTATCCGCGATCAGGTGGCCAAGGAGAAGCTAGATGCATTTCTGCTTACCGAAACCTGGATGACGCCTTGTTCCAGTAGCTGTATTTCCCAGACCACCCCACCCGGGTTCTCATTCTATCAGTCCATGCGTTCTGACAAGTTTGGTGGCGGGGTTGCAATTGTTGTTCGCGAATTGTTTGGCTATAAAATGTGCAGTTTCTCGCATGGGTCATCGTTTGAATCGGTTGCTATCAGGTCTTCATCAAAGACAATGCCTCTCACCGTTGTGATATACCGGCCTCCTTCTGGCTGTCTAAACTTGTTTATAGAGGAGTTTTCAGAGTTCCTCGCTAAAATATTTGTGTGTGACAGGCCGCTACTGATTGTAGGAGACTTCAATATTCACGTTGACAACCCTAGCAACGGCCAGGTCCGCTCATTTCTTGACTGTCTGGAGAATCGTGGTTTGGCCCAACACGTTAATCATAGCACCCACGTCGGTGGCCACATTCTAGATCTCGTGATCACTAAGGATGTCCTCCCCACTGACTTTGTGGTGTGCCCACTGACCCTCTCAGATCATTGTTCGGTCTCGTTTACTGTTCCTGCTCCCTCGTACGTGCAGGGCAATGTCGAATTTGCCAAACGACTTAACTTACAAAGCATTGACATGGACAAGTTTTTGAAATCTGTTTGTGATGCAGGCCTTCTTGATCTGCATTCAGACTCGACCGGCAGCCTCGATACCCTCACAGATGCGATGAACATGACACTCAGGAGTGCTCTTGACAAGCATGCTCCCGTTCGCTCTATCCGTGTTCAAAGTCGTCGAGATTGCTTTCAATTACAAAAAAAATCCCTTAAGACGCGCCGTGTTAAGCGCAGGCTGGAACGTCGTTTCAAGAAATCGGGGTCTGAGGCAGACCTAGTCAATTTTAAAGACTTCCTTCGTGTTTACACACGAAAGCTTACAAAAGCCAGGGCTTCTTTTTTCATTAGAAAACTGAATTCCTGCCAGTCGGACACTAAACAGATTTATAAGACAGTAAACCATTTACTGGCCAATGCTGTCAGGTCTGACTCCCCAGATATTAAGGGCTCAGCCGAAAAGTTTTCAGCCTTCTTTACTGAAAAAATTGTGCACATTCGTGCCTCCATTAAGCCCCCTCCGACCAAAGCAATCGCCGTTCCTCAACCTGTGACCTTTCTTAAAAGATTCTCTGATGTTTCTGCCTGTGATGTGGCTGCCTTAATAAGGTCTAGCAAAAAGAGCTCGTCTCCTGAAGACCCTATACCTTCATCTCTGTGGTCTTCACTTGCAGACCAACTTAGCCCTGCCATAACCAAGATTTTTAATGCTTCTTTGGGAAAAGGGATCTTCCCCAAGTCATTCAAATCGGCAATCGTTAGACCTATTCTTAAAAAGCCTGGATTAGACACAGAGGTCCTAGCAAACTATCGCCCAGTTTCCCTTCTTCCATTCTTATCAAAGATTCTTGAAAAAATTGTTGCTAAGCAGCTAGTTGAACATATTGAAAATAATAGAATGTCAGAAACATTTCAATCAGGTTTCAAGAGGCAGCACTCTACCGAAACTGCTCTCCTCCGTGCTAACAATGACATTCTACGTGGCAACGACGACGGGAATGTCACTGCCCTAGCTCTGCTAGATCTGACTGCTGCCTTCGACACCATTGATCACGAAGTTCTGCTTGAAAGATTGAGAACAACGATCGGTCTGGCAGACGAAGCACTGGCGTGGTTTAAATCGTACTTGTCTGATCGCGTTCAATCCGTGTCGTGTGGGGGTCAGGTCTCAAACATGTGAAGGGTCACCTGTGGAGTCCCTCAAGGGTCAGTACTTGGTCCCTTGCTGTTCTCCATTTATATGCAACCTCTGGGAAAAGTGATTAAGGCCCATGGAATAGGATATCACTTCTATGCTGATGATACTCAGTTGTATTTGTCATTTAAACCGTCGGAATCTGCTGCAGCAACTGAGAAACTGAATGCTTGCCTTGCCGATATTCGATCCTGGATGTCGGAAAACTTCCTGAAATTAAATGACGATAAAACCGAACTGCTTCTCATAGGACACCCTAAGCGTATGGCTGGACTAAAAGGCTTTGCTGTTCTAATAGGCGATGCTATTGTGCGACCTTCACCACGTGCTCGTAATCTAGGTGTCGTGTTCGACAGCTGCCTCAATTTCAAAAGCTTCATTCAGAAGACTGCCTCTACAGCCAGCCATCACATCCGATCCCTATCCAAGATTAGAAGCTGTCTCCCATAGAGGCTTGTAAAAAATTTAACTAGCTCTTTAGTTCTGTCTCGGCTTGATTATTGTAATTCTTTTCGGCTGGGCTACCAAAGAAAGCTATTATGCCACTGCAGCGGACTATGAATATGGCTGCAAGGCTGGTCTTCAAGTCCCAGCAGTTTGAGCACGCGTCACCTTTGCTGGAAGAACTAGGATGGTTGCCGGTTGAGCAAAGGATACGGAGCAAAGTTCTTACGCTGACCCACAAGGCCCGCCACGGCTTGGCTCCTTCATACCTAGCTGAACTGCTGCATCAGTTTCAGCCTGTTCGCGCCCTCAGGTCCTGTGTGAACAATAAATTAGCTGTCCCATTCCTCCGCTTAAAGACAGTTGGCGACAGAAGCTTTAGCTCTGCAGGTCCTAGACTGTGGAACTCGCTTCCACAATTCTTAGGCAACGACATCTACTCTCCAACTGCCGACTATGGCACATCTTTTTCAGCGGTCCTGAACTGCTACTTCTATGCTACTCACTACCTCAACTGCTCTCCTAACTCTGCTATGCTTCCCACTTTCTCTTTGTTGCGTGAGACGAAGTCTGTTGGCTACCAAATGCGTACCGAAAGCCGCTTAGGCTGTGGGTGTGCTATACAAAACTCTCCTGCGTAACGCCCACATGGTCTTTATGACTTTGTGGAGTTACTGACGGAGATACATTAGGTCCCTTTATTCTTTGACTCTAACTTATCTCTCAGATCTACTCCCCCACCAGGCCAAGCATCGTACCATCTGCTTTTCGGAATCCAACAGCCTACAAATACCTCGTACAAACCTCAAATCCTTTGGAGACCATGCATTTAGTTCGTATGCTCCCAAAGCCTGGAACTCCCTCCCGACTTTCGTCAGAACATACCTTGACCTGACCACATTTAAAAGGAAATTAAACACACCTATTTAGGACAGCATTTAGTGGGTCCCTGTGATTCGTCCTTCATGTGCTTATGCGTGTTGACACTGTGCATGCTGCCACTAACCACATTTGCATGCTGACCATGTGCACGTCACCCATAACCATGTTATTTATGTTGTTTATCAAGCATGATTTTACTCACCATTCAATTGCATTTCCCCATGCAGCAAATGTAAAGCGCCTAGAAAGAGATTGAGTTCTCTGAGGGCGTTTTATCAAGTGCATTATTATTATTATTATTTGGAGCATGTCACCTAGATTTCGTGTGGATTCCTAAGGAGATATGCTGGCAGAGCCGATCTTGTGCGTTAGCCTTTCCAACTTCTGAATCACACTTCGTTTGCCCATGACTAGTTAAATAGTTTCATCATCATTCAAATTAAGAAAATTAGCTGCCATCCATGTGTGGACGTCACCTTTATATGCAGCAAAAGACGTGAGAGAATTCGTGTTAATTGACAAAATTCTCAAAGTTGTGCAATAAATTTATATTTTTCAATGCTTATATTCTGAATTTATGTTTAATAAAGCTGTATTTTGTATTCAAATCACAGCGGTTTTGTACTAGATATATCAACCAGTATTGTGGATCACTCCAAGAAGTATAGGCTCAGCATCAGTAGTTAAGTGGATTAATATATCGAAATAATAACACTTTCCAACTAGTACTTTCCAGTAATTTAAATAGTAAAACTACAAGACCTTTAAGCTTAATAGTTCTTGTTAGCTCCACCATAGCATGTTAATAAAGTTTAGTTCCAGCTGCCTATGTTGATACTTGCATGTTTTTCTCCATATGCAGCAAAGGCTGCAATCATCATCCCAATGCCTTTAGCTATGCTCGCTGCCAACGTTCACAGAAAGGTGTTGTGAGCTACTCCATTTAAGCTTCTCTAGATTGCCTGTTTCTTGCTTTCCTTAACTTGTTGCTTCATATCTTTGAGGACTAAAACAGCATCAAGGTATTGCTAAAGTCACACTTTTAGGTTTGATAGGTTCTGGCGAGAGCTCAAAGGAGACTGGAAAGAAGTGATGGTACTCCTTATGAAACTCCACACTAGTTATATCCCGTTTGATTTACTTACTATATGTGCCTGTTGGACCGAAGAAACCATCTTCTTCAATGCTGGTACCTAGATTGGCCCCAACAGACCGAGTTCTCTGGGTTGGCAACTATGTCAAGTGGAATCCACTGGTGAACTCTAGCAAGTTGCTGATACAAGCACTGCACAGCAAATTTTGGTTACCAAGAAATATTTTTTTCAGGTCTCGAAATAAGCAGTGGCAGTTTTGGAGAATCTTATAAAACTTGATCCCTAAAGGGTGCTTGAGGTATAGGTCAAGCCCGGTGTCTTGTTGGGGCTAAGATAAGAAAGACAAGAGCGTCCATCATTGCGGCAGTAATTCGGGGCTTACTGTTTAGTGACTGAAAGCGTTGAGCGGCTTGAAATCATGCAGCAGAACTACTTCTCAGCCGGATAAAGTGCATGTCCTTATTCTCAATGATCATCTTGATTGTTATAAGGACAATGTGAGCACTTACTCAGAGGAGCAGCGCCAGCACTTTCAACAGGATTTATTTTACTTCAAACGTAGCTGTTGACGTCAGTAAAATGGCTGCATTTTGGGACTCACAATATGGCAGCTGGTTCTTAGATTGGCAGTAAATCTCGAAAACCTAAACACATCTTAATATTTTGAGATCGTTTTCGCATAGCTTCATTACAGATATAGCTGTGTTACGTATTATCACGCTGGTGAGTTTTAGATTTCTCACTGCTCGGTCCTATCGCAGATAATCGCTTTGGAATGCCTATACCTTGGTTTTAGGTTTATAGCGTACGTTTAAGATTGATGGTCATGTGTATAGGCGACGAATCACGAGGAGCTTGGCAATAAAACTGAACTAGATGTGCAGCTGTGTTGTGGGCTTGCGAAAAACGTTCAGTAAAATTCCCTATTTTTGTATGAGTACCTCGGTCGAGTTCAAGTCACGAACTCACAATCCCTTCGTAATTGAAAGTAGGCTTGAGCAGTAAGTGCTCTAGGTGAGGCGACCTGCTTATTCCTCCTAGACGCTCATCGAATCGAATCGGGCAGATAGCAATGCCACTGGGCAACCGGCATGGTAGGCCTCCTGAGCTGAGCGTTTGGGGTTAGTTACATGGTATTCTGTTTCCCATGCTTTTTCCAGTCAGAATCTAATTAAAATGTATTCAATTTCAAGTTCTTAATATTTCATAAAAATTGGAGAATTTCATCATTATCACTGCCATGGCCGTTAAAGTGAAAACCACAGCCTGTGAAAAATAATAACTACTTTAGCTACTGTTGAGGATTAATCCCTCGAAAAATACCAGTTAATAAGCAAGAGCACAAACTTCGCTATGAAGTGATTATATCTTCCCACCAAGCCATTCGATTAGCGATTAACTGGCATAGCCAGCGTTTTGTGATATCAAATCGCTTAAAACTATCAAAAATGCAGCTGCTCTTTGAAATTTGCTTCCCTTTGCTGAGTATAATAATTCTTCAGTTGTGCCAGACCACTGTAGAAAATCTTATGCAAAGCTTGCAATGGCGCTGGCCTATATGTCAGGAATCACTGAAGCTTTAGGCAACGTGGTACAGCAGCAATCTACAGAGAAAAATAGCCTGCACACACAGGGCCACGCTTGGTCTTTGTCAGAGGACGAGCTGTGGTAAGATGCTCGCTACTAACAATCAATGTCAATGTCGTCAGCCCTCGAGCCCGGCGACGACAATAGAGCATCTGGATAGAGATTGGGCTCTCTTAGGGTGTTATACAAATGACATATTAAAAGCAACTCGCTCCTTTTAAGTTACCACCTGTTAAAGCCGTAACAGTGACCTGTGGATCCCTCTTGGTAAGTACCGATCGTGCAGCGAGCCTAGAGAGGCATGCACCGAAATTACTCTCTGACTCATCAATTTCCCTAGCAATCCTTAACGTGTCTCAAAGTCGTGCAGCTTAAATACACTTACAACTTTAGCGAAATTAGCTAAACTCTTTCAAGTCCATCCTTAGACGGGAAAAATATACAGCGAATCTTGCGGTAGCTTGTTTCTCAATCCAGAATCTGTGAACCGAGCTGATCCAAATACTTAAGGACTTGCCTAATGCTCAAACACCTGTTTAACTGCTTAGACGCAATATCATTTTCTTCTGAGCCCTTAAAGTTTTTTGTGATTCTTGACAGGTTGGTGGAGAGGGGCTGATGATGAGATCTAATCCATTAAAACAAGCTGGTAGAAGGCTAACAAGTCTCGACAGCCATGCATCTAGCGTGCGATTCTTGGTGTCGGCTAGTTCATAATAGCTTTAATATTTCATGATCTGGCCGTACTCTAGTTCCGGTGACAGGTCTAAATTCCCGTGTTTCCCTTTGAAACTTTTGAGACTTCTCGCGGTGCCAATTTAATCTGGCTTGCCTCGACCCATGACAAATGTTTGTATAGCTCTTGCTCTTGCTCTAGCTCTTGCTCTAGCTCTTGCTCTTGCTCTTTCTCTAGCTCTTGCTCTTGCTCTTGCCTTGCTCTTGCTCTAGCTCTTGCTCTTGCTCTTGCTCTTGCTCTAGCTCTTGCTCTAGCTCTTGCTCTTGCTCTAGCTCTTGCTCTAGCTCTTGCTCTTGCTCTTGCTCTTGCTCTAGCTCTTGCTCTTGCTCTAGCTCTTGCTCTTGCTCTTGCTCTTGCTCTTGCTCTTGCTCTTGCTCTAGCTCTTGCTCTAGCTCTTGCTCTAGCTCTAGCTCTTGCTCTAGCTCTTGCTCTAGCTCTTGCTCTTGCTCTTGCTCTTGCTCTTGCTCTAGCTCTTGCTCTTGCTCTTGCTCTTGCTCTAGCTCTTGCTCTAGCTCTAGCTCTTGCTAAAATAAGCTAAATACTGTCATATTTTCAAAAGAAAAATCGGCGCCCCCTAGTAGCGCTGACGTTGGAATCCTCCCTCGGGCAACTGTTAAGCAGTTACAGGTGCATAGAACAAGCTAAAGGCCTACCCAAAGTGCCTGTTGCCACTTGCAGCTAGCCTGCAGCTATTTATGCGAAGCCTTGCTGCTGCAGGCTGGCCATATATCGTTTTCCATGTAAGTTATTGCCGGCTGATAATCATGCATCGCTTCCCTTGCTAGTGTTAGCCATCCGTCGGTAGGTTTTCAAGAGGTTTTGTGCTCAAACCGGTATTCTTGTTAGCTGCACGTATAAACTTCAGTGATACTCTTCCGTTTGCTGAACTGCATCCTTGGCCGTTATTCTTACACTTTCTACTGCTTGGACACCAGTCTTCGATTTACCTTAATCCTCCAGACGCGTACCAAATCATATTTTAGCTCAATATGGACATATCACACTCGGGCAAAGTGCTGGCGCTGGTCGTGCCCTGCACAGCTGTGCCTCAGCCCGTAATGCTGCTTCGGTAACGCCTAAGGGTCGATGGAGGTGGAAGGAGCGAGCTTGTGAGCGCTTAAGTCACCTTTGCTTACAAATTTAATATTTTACGTACCTCCTGATCGAATTCATAATTGATGTGCCAAACTGCTTCCTGGCTCCAAGCAAGTAGGCAAACTCAAGTGTCCTCCCACGAGGAGCTCTCACATCATGAGATCTTGCAAAATTGACGAGATATAGGCTGTAGCGGCCGAAACCGTTGAAAGAATCCGCAATTAATTACATATGGTATATATATATATTTATTTATTTATTCATTCATTTATCTAAATATTAATTATCATATTTAAGACATCTGGATTATTCTGTTTGCCATAATATGAAACATTTGTAAT
The DNA here is from genome assembly GCA_009760855.2 of Cristatella mucedo. Lineage (NCBI taxonomy): Eukaryota > Metazoa > Bryozoa > Phylactolaemata > Cristatellidae > Cristatella > Cristatella mucedo. The sequence continues at coordinate 4,445,157 of WPIO01000003.1, read as the reverse complement.
TAACTGGCTACTTTATGCTGCCGACACCATTGATTTTGCATCACCCTTAGAGACTGTTGTTTTTAGTGTGAATACGTTATTAGTACTTGTCGGATTATTGTAAACTTTATTTGTACGTAAAAATTGTACTTAAAATATATCTACATCACTTTTGACACCAAATTCGTTGATATTTTCCAGGTTCGATGAGTAGTCTTGCTAGAACCTTCTCCCAAAGTACACAATCGGCAGGTGAGCTTTTTCATTGCGCATTCACCGTGCATTTTCCTTTCAATGTAAAAGTTAAACTGGTTAGAATTTGAATAATCCTCTCGATATTTTGGGTTACTTTATGTGGAATGATACGAGACACACTTTAAATGTTTTCGATTTTAGATATTGCTCACGGGCTAATAAAGCTCAACTTTAACAGTGATCAACTTTAAATGAACTCATCTAGAACCAGGGAAGCACCACCCTACTTAGGGATGGCACTTCACGAAGGCGCTAAGTAATGCTACTCGTCTGACTCAAAAAAGCTCAAAATTAAAATGCGGTTTTAAATATATAAGGAAATATATTGCTGTGAACTAGATCAAATGTTTGAGTAAATTTAAGTGTTCATCTAGAACAACTTTGCAGAATTCATCATGGTGATTTCCCTCTTTGAGTAGGTACTCACTCAAGGTACATGGCTGATTTAAAGTGGTAGCAACTAGTTTTAATGCGGTTAACGATGCTTCCTGCTGGCTTGGCCAAGTACTTAAATTGCTCACCCGACCCAGGTTAAAGTGAACGTAGGTGAAGACAAAGGAGCCGAATCAAAAAAAACAGTTTTCTTAAGGCACTATAAAAGTGAATGTTATTTTTTATTATAACTTATTAGACCATATTTCTTCCTCCTTCATTGCAAGTAATCGATGAAAAAGCTAAAGAACGAATGCATTACCAAACAAAAAATAATACCACGTACATTTACACACTCCTTACACGACGCGATTGATATGCCATATTCGTTAGACTGCTAAATATGATTGCAATTCAAGTACCCCTAATCTCTCTCTCTCTCTCTCTCTCTCTCTCTCTCTCTCTCTCTCTCTCTCTCTCTCTCTCTCTCTCTCTCTCTCTCTCTCTCTCTCTCTCTCTCTCTCTCTCTCTCTTGCACACTGGTGCTGCTCTCGGCACTAATGACAAGCTTCAGTTTCACGAATGCTTTGTGATTCAATCTTCTTCTGAGTCTCTCCAGCCAGATATTACTTAATAAGTTGGTATTAATAATATGTAATATGCATATATATGTATATATATAATATATATTTTGATAACCCATTGTAAAAAAGTTGTTTAAGGGCAATCCAGTTACGTGGCTTCGGGCTGCAGTATTTCAACGTTTAGTGACAACTGCACGATTGCATGCTGCAGCCAACCATGTAAATTAGCAGATTTTCCTCCGACCACCGATTGACACTTTTATTGTCTGCACGGAATCGGTAATGCTCCAAATCCATCACAAAGGACTCATGTAAGTACGACATGGTTGTACTGGACCAAATACAGAACTTGAAAAACCTATCTTATCAAAGAATGCATACTGGCGGACTTAGCAGCCTTAATATAAAGTGAACCTTTTTTTGCATCAGCTATAAGGAAGAGTGGGAAAATTAAGTAGAAGTGGATCTGGAAAACGTTTTCCCGGGCACCACATATTTCTAAAGAATTGGTTGATTAAGCATTGAACGTCGCAGTATTTGCTTTGACGTCTTAAACTAAGATATCACAAAGCCGATGTAGTGCACTGGCATAGGCAATATGAAAAAACATGACTTAGGCAAACTTACAGGCTGAGGAGATGTGCTTTGTTGTCAGTGGTATCGATTGGTGCAGAGAGGTTAAACGAAACTACCAGAGTATAAGCCAATTTTCGTATCAAGTTTTCGACAGATTCATATTCATGCTATTTTTCGCTATGTCTTTCAGCCTTAATACTAAATACAAGTTAATTGACGTTATTTTAGTGAGTGGGAAGATTTTCATATGCAACTAAAAGCTTAACAGACAATAAGGCGCGTTAATCGTCAGCATTAGGCCACATAGGTGTCAATTCCCTTGAGATCATGCTCTCTGTTGATCATTTTCAAGTGTATGCCACGATACTCACTTTTTCTCGCCGTATCAGTGTAACGATACTCCAGTAGCTTGCCCCACTATCTCAGCTCAGTCTTGTAAAAACTTGACTGATTCATAACATTACAGCAACGGACGAGTTTCGAATCTCTTTTTATCTTGAGTAGTCTGTGATGGAAAATATCCTAGGCAAGCTGCTTTTTTATTCTGATAATCCTTTACATTTCTACGTTTTACATTTGCTATTTTACTTTTAGAAGTTTGGCTGCTTCGGTCTCAATTACTAGTATTCATTCTTTAGAGCTTTAACACGGTCTTTCCAAAGTATATAGAACTACAATTATTGAAGCTTTTTCAAGATTTTTTCGAGCTTTTTTAAATGCTAAGCCATGTGCAAGCTCAAATTAAGCTTAGAGAATCGTAAGTAATTCAATAGCAGGGAAATATTATAAGATAGGATAAAAAATATTGTTCTTGTACGCACGAAAATTAGGCTTGAGTAATGATTGGGTTTGGGTGTCGATCAAATTTTTTCAGAATGCCACCGTGAAAACGCGCAGCTTGCCTACTCGTGACAAGGGGAATTAGTTGTCTTGCTCTTCAGTGCGAAAGAGGCTAAATAGTAGGTTCACCGACAGCATGGACTAAATCATCCAACTTATGTGACATTTTTGAGAGAAGAGAAGGAGATGGTTTCCTAGTTCCTATCAATTTACCAGTTGCCTGTAAATGGCAAGCATCAACCACTTTTGATTATACGGATTTCCCTGGTACACGAGCATTGCGGTAGCTACAGTTTCCAGCGTTGCTAATATAGGCGTTTTTCTTTCCTGGGCTCACCTAAACTTAAGCTGCCTTTCATAGAGACTTTAAGATGGCCGTCCCAATAACTTATTTATCAAGTAAAGCTGTGCTGTAAGTTGAAACAATTATAGGAAGGCAATTACTGAACTTGTCAGTTTGCACAACTTTCCTATTTACAAAATATAGCATGTGCCGGGAGAAATATGAATTTGTGGCTATCCCGTGAGCTATCCTGCATTTCATACGGGATCTAAAGATTTATCCATAGGCAAACTACTTTTGTAGGCACTCGGAAAATACAAGCGATTGGAACGTTCAGAGATGCTAAGACAACAGGTTGGTCAAATTGTTTTAAATAACACTTCTCTTGAAAATAATGAGCACCATATAGTTGATAGATCGTCAAAAATTTTGATCGCGTAATCTTAACATGATCGTCTATTATGCTCGACCTGGTTACTATACACTGGCCTTCAAATACAAACTTTTTTCTAGTTATCTTCAATATAATAGACGATTCGATTAAATGGTACGACATGCCTTTTCAGAATCTGTAATTTGTGTACACCAGTGCCTTGGATTTTTAGCACATTGCATTTTTATATTGTAATGCTCTCACGTGCCCTGCATTATGTTTTACAAAGTTTATTAAGTTTAACATCAATTTTGTATAAAAACATTCAATAGAAATATCATCTAGACTATCTACAAGTTAAACTTAGGTTGTCCATCATTCATTTTCCATCATGCTTGGCAGTGGCAGTCTGGTTGTATAGCTTATCGCTCCACTAATACTCCACAGAGTCAGCATTGCTTCTGGGGTATAACGACCTTCATAGAACTGCAGACTTCAGTAGAGTATCTCTGCTTGTTTTGATCGATCTTTCGGAAGCTTTCTACACTATCGATCACAAAGCCCTTCTTGAGCTCCTTTAATCTCGCCTGGGCCACACTGGCACTGGCACTGGCACTGCACTGCAATGCTTCAGGTCCTAACTCAGTGGAAGACTCTATAGTACTGATATGAATGGATGAAGGTCATCCGAGGAGCCACTGAAATTGTTTGTGCCTCAGTGATCTGTGCTTGGTCCCCTTTTTTAAGGTTTATACTCTGCCTCCTGACGATGTGATTATTGGGCACGATCTAGGCTTTTACTCTAATGCAGATGACACTCATTAGCACATTTGCTTTTATCCTAAACAGCCTACCATCACGTCGAATTCTTTCGACTCGCTAGCTGCATGTAGTAATGACATTCGCACATGGATAGCTGCGAATTTCCTTAAGTTGAATTATGATAGAATTAACTTACTTGATATGGGTAAATAAAGTGTGATTCATAAACTGAAAAGGCTAAAGCTCAAAGATGGCTCTGTCGGCTACTCTTCTGGTTAATCTGTACGAAATCTCTGTGCCATGATTTAAACAGACCTTTCATTAGACGACCATGTCAGCTTCACGGGTATTTCTACCTACTTTCAATTATATAGCACTGCTAAATTTGTTATTTTCAGACAGGGATACCACATCTAAATTGTTCCATGCATTTGTGACGTCAAGTTTTGAATTTTGTAACTCAACACTTGCTGATCTACCGGTTGGTGCACTCACGAACTTATAGCTGGTGCAAAACACTGCAGGTAGTCTTGTCTGTCCTCAGCCTCACAGTTCCAACATGTCACACCTTCTCATCAACTCGCAATGGCTCCCAGTCAAGCAAATCATCGACTTCAAGGTATTTTTGTGACACCCACCTTTACTTCTCCTTTCATTCTCTGGCTTCAGCCTACCTATGAGATCTACTCCCTCGCGAGGATAAGCATCTATACCTGTTTTCCGAATCTAAATGTTTACCTATACCTTGTACAAATCTCAAATCCTTTGGAGACCGTGCCTATGGCTTGTACTCTCCCAAAGTCTGGAACACACTGCCGACTTGCATCACGGCATTTAATGACTTGTCCACATTTAAATGAAAACAAAAACTCACATCTAGTGGGTCCCTGTTATTCTTCCTATAGGTGCTGATGCATGCTAACAGCCTGCTTTGCCACTTAACGTACTTGCATGGCAACCCTGTGCATGTTACCTTTAACGATACTATTCTTGCGGTTTATTGAGCCTCCTACCACTAACCCGGGGGTGGGCCAACTTTTTTACTTGCGGGCCACAACGTTTTCTAAAATTTGACAGAGGGGCCGGGCCAGAATAGGAGAATGGTGTGCTTGTGTGAACTAATATAAATTAAATGTAAAAACCACTACATGAAAATATTTGGCCGTTAACAGGCAGAAAAACACATTGTGCTTAGGTTATTGCTAAAAAAACTACAAATTTAATTATTCAATAATGTAGTAATAAACTCCAGTTCCGTTTCAGCGAGAACAGTTTTGTTGGTCTCCTTTTTTTACAAGTTAGTCAATGTCTGGTGTTAAAGTTGTTGTGGAAATTCTCAAGATAGATCTGAGGTGTTGGTCAGTTAACTTGATTTTGTGACAGTCTTTGTTGATGTTCATAACGCTGAATGTCTGTTCGCACACATAGGTTGAGCCAAATAACGTCAGCATCTTTTGTGCCATCCTCCGAAGTTTTGGTAACGTGGCTTCGTTAAGTGAAGCGTAAAATTCGTTCAGTTTAAGAGAGTTAAACTTGTCCTTCAATACAAAGTCAGGCTGTAGATCTGTCAGTTCTAGCTGCAGCTTCTGTGGTGCTGTTTCCGGGTTTTGTGACAGGGGAAAAGACACCAGCTGTAGTGACTTTTCAATTTCTTTAAAGTCACAAAAAAGACGGCAGAATTGTTCTTGAAGGTCGTCTAGTGATTTACTGCATTTCTGGGCGTTTCGGGTCGCCTCTTTCTGCATAGCTAGTGTGGGGAAATGAGTAAATGATTTTTTTGAAATGTATCTGGAGAAAAAAGCTTGGATTTGAAGGCCCTAACATTTGCACATGTCGTGCAAAAATTGATCTTTCCCTGTAGCTTGGTGTTTAGCTCACTCACACGCGAGAGTATGTCCACAGCAAACACTAAGTCACAAAACCAGTTCTTGTCACTTATCTCGGCGAATTCGTTGGATCTCCCCATTAACTCCAAAAATGCAGCGATCCCCTCCTTCAGCTCCCACATTGAAAGACTTTGGGCAAACTCAGCCGGCGCACACGAGAGTGTCAAAGTAAGTCCTGTTTAGTTGCATTGGTTTTTTCCAGGGAAGCAATAAACTGACGATGCTGAAGTCCCCTTGCTTATATATTGTTAACAAGTTTTAAGACCGGATTCATGACATGATTTAGCTGCACTATAGACCTACACATAACTTCCTGATGAATGATGCAGTGAAGGAAAATATCATCCTGATCAGAATTTTTGTTTTTTACTTCTTCCTGCAGTCTTTTTAGCACCTCGACGTTTTTCGCAGTTAAATTTGGTGATCCATCCGTGGTGACGCTGGCAAGTTTACTCCAAGTTAGCCTCTTTTTCTCGATGACAGTAGACACCTGTTTATATAAGTCCTCTTCCTTCATTTTTTCTTTCACTGACTCCATGGTCAATAATTCCTCTGTGATCTCAAAACTGTCGCTAACCCATCAGATAAAAATTAGGAGCACTGACCAGTGTCTTTTAAGTCGTCAGTTTCATCCAGTGCTAGTGAATAAAAATTTAACGACTCCACCTGTTTGTTTAACTTGCTGGCTATATTTTCGTCAATCAATTTCACACGGCGAGTCACATTTGTGCTTGATAAACTAATTTTTCAAATTTGTCTTTGCTCTCCGGACAAAAGAGATCTGCTGTCTCAATCATGCATTCTTTTTAAAATTCGCCATCGGAGAAAGGCTTACTGGCCTTTGCAAATTCGAACCCAGTAAAAAATTGCCTCAGTACTTGACTCTTGAATCGCAGTTTGTCTTTGAAAAAAGTTTGTGCTGACTCTGCTGATTAGCCGTCAATCTCTGAGCTGCAGCCGCCCGTTCTTGTGGGGACTGTTGACTGGCGTAGTTGTTGTGTAGTGTTGTGGCGTAGTTGTGGCAAGATGACGGCTGATGTTGTATTCTTCTTTAAAAACTAGCTGTTTCTTAGCATATCAGACGTAAAGCTGTTGATCTCACTTCAGTGAAAAAATATTTTGTTGTCCACTCTTTGAACACTAAGCACTCACTGTCTACTTTTCTTTTCTTCGGTTCGCTCATTTTACTGAAGGGCTGAAAGTAAAAAGCGACAAAATGAAGTAGAGAGTAACCGTAATGCATTGCACTCAAGGGTCAATGTCTTCGGGTTGTACCATCTGCTTAGGAAATGTGGAAATTACAGCTAGGTTAAATGATTGAGGTGTCTTTAGAATAAAATTTAATTTAGTAACATAAAGTGGAAGAGTTCGACGGGCCGGAATAAAAAGTCTAACGGGCCGTATATGGTCTGCGGGCCATATTTTACCCATGTCTGCACTAACAATTCGATCGTGCTTCCTTTGCCAAAATGTAAAGTGCCTAGAAACAGATCAGTTCTCTGAGGGTGCTATGTAAAATCTATAATTATTATTAAGAGTGGATAATGAGGTCAGAACAGTCTGACGGCATCACTACGTTGACTATTCTACTTTAATTAAATTTTGAAAGGAAAAAAGATCCTAAAAGTGATGCATATATTAACAGTGGGAAAAACCTTATTAGTGCACGGTGTTACTTAAGGAGCTCGTTATACTTCAATCTAAAGATGCAATGCCGAAATGTTGCTTGGCAAATTGAATAATAGGAACAAAAACATTACACTTTAAAATTTGGAACTGCTACACATTTGGGGCTTCTTAAGAGATTCTCATTTTATGCTATTTACTTTCACAGTATACTGCATCTCAACTGATATTAACCTATGTGCTCGGCTTACCTCAAGGCCCAGCTCGTATCGGCAAGTATAGCTAATCTGTCTCGGTCATTTCGTAGTTCCTATTCGTGTTTGAGCTTGCAGCTAACTTATCCACATCATGTCATCGCACATGATTAGCACTTTTACCTGGTGTTTTTGCATAGCTACCTTGAGAGATAATGTTGATATGAGCTTGGTCTACGTTAAGCTGTGCAGACCCTGAAAGCTTATTACCCTCCTGAATTTAACCATTATTTATTCGAATAATTCAATTAATTTATCAAGAATTACTACAAAAGCTACTTAAATGAGCAAAATATGAGTTTGTGTTAATTTTAATCTGACTTGATGTACTGTCATGAAGCCGTGGCTTGGCTTGCAATGCTTCGTCTGCCTTAAGCCGGCCTGAAAATGATCAATCGGGCAGAAAGCACTGGAACCACAATAATATAAAAGCCTCTCTATGATGGACAACCAACGAGCTTAACTAGATTGTGACATAGGGTCAAGGCCGTCTGCTAGGGTACCTCTTCTGAATTACAATCCGAGTATAAAAGTGACTCGTTTTACTCAATACCGACTGAAGCAGAAAGCAAGACTCAGAGACAGCAATTGAGCGATAAAACCTGCCTGCTGGATGTGAATGCCTTAACAGGGCTGTGGCAAAGGCGGTCGTCCACATTCTCATCAAGCAACAAGTATAGTTACAGATTTGGAGCTAAAACGTGAGCCTCATTCGTCACTGTCGCTGAATCTGAAAATGAGCACGGTGGTATTGATCTCATGTAGACCATACAAGCCTCGTTCGTGTGCAAGACCGAGACCGCGAATGACGAAACGTGACGTGAATGAAACAAAATATGATATAATAATCTGATATTCAATTTAAATCTGCACATACTATTTAGGTCCTAATTATGTTTGATCACATATCTTTCAGAATCTATCTCAAAGTTTTCTTTCTGTATGGCCTAGTGTCATGATCCTGGGTGTTGCAGAACCCTCCTTTTCGTTGGAGCATAGCAATTTTTCTGTGTGATAGGTGGCACGACAGATTTTACTTACCATTCAATTGCATTTCACTTGGCAGAAAATGTAAAGCGCCTAGAGAGAGAGATTAAGTTCTCTGAGGGCGCTTTATCAAGTGAATTATTGTTATTATTATTATTAAATATTCCACTGAGCTTTTAAACAACATCAGACTAGCCTTAATTCAGCTTTTGGAGGCCACACACCGATTTTTCCGGAAATTCACGGGGCCACCTGACACCTAATTCAAGACAGTGTGCCTCAGTGTGATCACCGGTCTCGAGAGAGTGTGTTGAAGCAGTGTGGGAGAGATTCAGAGACAAAGATGTCGTTTGTTTCTACGGTCGCAAACGCTGCACAGCATGCAATGCCGTTCAAGAAAGAGGATGAGCTCGGATATGGCATTCAAATCATTACCCGTACCCATATCGTGCCGTCGTATATGTGCAGTGCAAGTTCTGCAATTCGTTGGGCGGTAAGACTTCGACATGGGCATAGGCACCACTAGCAAGGGCCAACGTTCGCTGCATATCAAACTGTTCCTGCATCCGTTTAGGAAGATCAGCTATCTCAGCCATATGGAGAATAATCATTACAGTGAGTGGACCGATTACAAAGCTGCATCGGATGAGGCAAAGAATACCTTTGATAATCGTCCTGATAATCCCAAAATGCTGCATGCTTACTTCGACGGCACTAGCTGCAAGCTTGAGTTCATCATTGATGCTCCCGTTGTCCAGAAGTTTATCGGTAGTTTATTTTGGCAAGATGACGTCGAAGAAGAATTATTGTGGAAGGCCCAGTTCAAGATTCAGAACAAAGGTCCCTGTGTGGTTGTCGTTACGAATCCATTGAGGTTTCTGTTGGCAATTAAGCATGTTTCAGTTGGCCAATCATTCCGACAGACGGAGGCTGTAGTTCGTCATCACCAGGAATTGACCAAAAATCTCAATTTGACAGGTATGACCAGGCGTATGATTTTGAGAGATGTGAGTCTCGCGGTTTCTGTTTCACTTCAACTCATTCCTGGGCTGCTAAGCGACACCTTCACTTGGGCATTCTCTTTTGCCTGCGACTGCAGCTGGCACGTGGACCTGCCTTGTATGTCCTTGTTGCTACGCCTGCCTATTTAGGGATTCCTGGCTAGTGTTCATTTCTTTATCATTCTTACGTTTGAACGCCAAACAGCCGTCAACACGGCTGCTGCTATCATCACACTAACTGACACAGTATTGTCGGTTTGACACCATATTCTACTTCCATCACGACACATGGGAAAGATTCGATAACCGGACGTCATGGTGAGCAGGGGTACAGCCATCTTGCGAGCAAAGATGCTATCAATGTGGCTGTTGCTAGGCATGACCAGTCGACTGATTTCAGTACTGCTTCGGATGACGTTGAACTATCACTCAAATCTTCATACAAACTCCGCGTCAGTTCTGTTGCGGATGGGCATCCGTTTTTGCCAACAGTACGTCGGTCGAGTCGGACTTCACTGTGCACCAGTAGGAAATGGACGACCGAGGCACCAATCTGTTATCACTAGCTTTGAAAGGCATCTTCCACTTGAAGCCATTTGATCGCCTGTTGTGGTTATTTTGATACTATTACACTGTCATTGGATTATGGGCTGATGCAATTTATGAGAGTGGTATATAATTATTGGGTATCAGAGGCCAGTGGAAGAACGTTGATGACGCCGGACGGGCAGTCGGGTACTGGCCTGCTGTGGCTTCTGTGTGAATTTTCGAATTCTGTCTTTGAGCCCGCTTTTGCGTTCTATGTAATGTCGCTTACCTGCCGCTTAGAGAATGTCAAATACAAGCTATTTTGGCAGAAGCAGCAGTGTAGCCCATGCCATGAGATGATGCTCGTCTACTACTACGTTGGGGACGACTTGGCAAGCTGTCCGCTCGACTCGAAGCAGAGGCTTATTGAAAGAGGTGTTGATCCAGCTTTGTGGCACACGTACATCTTTATGTTCCTGGCAGGAGGTGCATTAACGTTGGCTGCGACCGTTCCTAGCTTGGTGCAAGAGAACTACTCCCAGCTGCATGCAAAACTTGTCAAGGCGTTTGCAAGCCCTGGCGGGTGAGGAGAGGCTTCGGTGGTCGGAATTGCAGAGTGCCAGGAAAGCGGAGATGGTGCAGAAGCGGCAGGAGGTGGAGGCTGATAAAGCACGGCTGCTGCTCTTGGATCAGGTAAACGCTGGTCGGACTGAGGAGGCCATCAAGAGCAACCAGAAGCGGCAGCAGCAATCGCACATGGTGTGCCGGGCGACAAAGGCAGGGCCAGCAGAGACGCCAGTGGAGCCCGAAGAGGCGGCGGCAGAGACTGCGGCAGAGCCCGCAGAGGCGGCGTCCACGAGCGAGGCAGAGGCCTCCGGCACAGAGACGGCAGCGTCCGGCTGAGAGGCGGCAGCGTCTAAAAGACAGACGGCAGCGTCCGCCAGTGAGCCGGGTGCGACTGCCAGAGAGACGGCTGTGTCTGTTAGAGAAATGGCGGTGTCTGTCAGAGAGGAGGCTCTGTCTCTGCCGGAGATGAGGCTCTGTCTGCCGGAGATGAGCTTCTGTATGCCAGAGAGGTGGCGGCGGCTGGGAAAGAACTGGTAGAGAGCGGGACAGCGCCGGTGGCCAGCGAGTTGGTGCTAATGGCCTCGGAGGCGACGGCGGCCTGAAGCGAAGGGTTAGCGCCGGTGGAAGTGCGGCGGGAAGAGCCCGCTAATGGAATGTAATGTAATGTAATGTATCTCCGTCAGCAACTCCACAAAGTCATAAAGACCATGTGGTTGTTACGCAGGAGAGTTTTGTATAGCGCACTCACAGCCTAAGCGGCTTTCGGTACGCATTCGGTAGCCAACAGACTTCGTCTCACGCAACAAAGAGAAAGTGGGAAGCATAGCAGAGTTAGGAGAGCAGTTGAGGTAGTGAGTAGCATAGAAGTAGCAGTTCATGACCGCTGAAAAAGATGTGCCATAGTCGGCAGTTGGAGAGTAGATGTCGTTGTGTAAGAATTGTGGAAGCGAGTTCCACAGTCTAGGACCTGCAGAGCTAAAGCTTCTGTCGCCAACTGTCTTTAAGCGGAGGAATGGGACAGCTAATTTATGGTCCACACAGGACCTGAGGGTGCGAAGGAGGCAGGAGAGACACTCGCCCAGAAGGCGCCAGAGATGCTTTCTGAGTGGTAGGGAGGCGAAGACCGAGGAGTGGCATCAACAGATTGTGGCGCACTTTGTGGTCGCTTTGGCTTCCAAACTGCTGGTGACGGAGAAACGCGATGGGCTAGCAGATGACGTGAGTGAGACGCCCGTCAAGGAGGCACGACAGGTGTACGCCGAGAGACCGAAGACAATAACGCACGAGTGGCCGACGGAGCGGCTCAGGGCATTCGTACATGAGCCGAGGCTCGAGGCAACTGCCTCGCGGGCGACGTGAGAGGCAACACCGGTTGCAGTCCAGAAGACATTGGCCAACGTTACTGCGAATGCCGGAAGTCCCGTGCGGGGGCAGAGATTTGTCTCGAATTGGAGACGGTGATGCGGTTGAAAGCTGAAGTGCTCGGCAAAACTCGTCCTATGCAGAGCCGGCAAGTTAGCAAAAGTCGTGCTTTCGCTTGCCTCTTCCCTAACGGCCGTTAACAATCCTCGTGCTATTGAGAAGATAGTTGCGGACGGCATGTATTTTAATTTCGCTGTTGTAATGTCATGTTTTTCGTTTCCCGATTTGATCTTGAGATCAAGGGGGAATGTTATTTTGAGATTACGACACTGTCGTGGGATTGTAGGCTGTTGCAATTTATGAAAGTGGTATGTATTTAAGTTACGGGCGGCAAAGAATCTTATAGGAACGTCGATGAAGCCGGCGGGCAGTCACGTACTGACCCGCCGCTGCGTCCTCGTGAATCAACGGTCCTTGAGCCCGCTTCGGTGTCGTGTGTGGTATCGCGTACACGCCGCTAGAGTATGTCAAACTACACCTGTCGATGCTTTAGAGTGTAAATGTTTAGACGCCGTTTACACCAGTTACTGCTTCATTCGCGGTATCGATAAAGTAACATTTTACTCGTCTAATACGCTGTCAGGGGTGACGCTGAAATTAAGGGTCAGCGTCGTGCCGAAAATAGCCTAATTTTGTTAAATTTGGGAAACGCCGAATTTAAGCAGGCCTGGACAACCTTTATTTAGCCGTCTAGCCATTGACTATCTATCTTTACTGCTGACTCGGGCGCTCGTATCGACTAAAGAAGCTCGAACCTTATGTAATACCCGCTCGCGAGCATTGGGTAAATATCGTTTGTTCGCCGAGGAATTGCTTGGCAGGACTGAACGATCCAGCTGAGAGCTGATGCTGGACTCGTGCCCAAGCCAATCAGCCTGAACTGGCCACTCGTCCCGCAATTGCTCATTTGGGATCCTGTGCATGATTAAAGGCGACCGCAGAGCGGCATGCCTAGTTATGTAAATCGCCCGTGCCCGCCGTCGCAGGAAGCAATACCCTGTCCTGTGCTGTACGGAGTGACGTGAACTTCACCCACCGAAATATCCAGCCGCACGGTTTTTCAAATCCTAATATGTACAGTTTATTTTTGGGCCGCCGCTATATGTGAATGGAATGTATTTGATTGGCAATCTGAATCTGCGTATTATGTCACTAAAAAATGCCCGTTTCAATATGAAGCCGTTGAAAAGTATTGCTGACCGTTGCGTACGGAGTTTTAAACAGACGCAATCTAAATTGTATCTATTTTCTCGCGGCCACCATCCGTACGTTCACTGAGAAGTTCATCATGACAGACTTCTTTTTAAGAGAGTAATTGTCGTTATAGAGCAAATTAGCGAGGACGATATAACTACGACTATAGTACCGGAAGAAGAGTCAGCTGAGAGAGGTACGTTGGTCTCAAGCAGCTCACTAACAAGAAAGCTTGCTGGTCACGTAGAAATAGGCATCGTCAGTGATGCATGAGACAATCTCTTTAAACTGCCCCCAGTTGGATGTTTTCTACCTCAAATTGTATAAAGTTAATTAAATTTTAATTAATTTATATCAAATAGAAATGCTTGTAATCTTAAAAGTAACCTTGCGCATAAGAAACCTTGCTCATCACATACAAACGGGCATCGTCAGTAATGTATGAGGTGATCTCTTTAGATTTTCTCCAGTTAGATATTTTCTACCTCAAAGTTTAGAAATTGAATTAAATTTTAATGTATGTAAATTTAAATAGAAACGCTTGTAATCTTAAAAACGCAACTCTAATGCAGATAATTATTCAAAAATGTAAACGGCCTGACGTCGGCAGTAAGGCAAGCCTTCAGGTCGTATGGGACTCTGTGTCCATGCGAAGCTTTTGCTGTTTTCGTGCTCTGCGAGCCACCCAGTCTTATAGGCAAAACTAGAACCAACCCTTCGTATTGTTGCAGCACAAATCAAGGCTTAAAGGTATGTGGATTTATACAGCCAAAAAATTTGCCCTAACCTGCCATAGGGTTTTGCAGCTCGTAAAGGCCAAATGAAACCACAAGCGAGGGTCAAGGGATATTTAGGAACGATCGTCTGGCAAGCACAAAAGTTATCCTCCATTTAATAAGGATAGAGGCTTCTACAAGCTCTGGCTTATCTTAATTTGCATGCGTGGCCAAAATAACCTCTTCGTCGTGAAATGCCCTCACCCCCTCCAGGAATGGTATTTCAGGAGGGCAACGGCTAACGCGCATAGTGGCTAGGCATCAACTGACCTGAGTCGGCCGCCAAGACTTTTTCACAGCCACGATAGAAGCAGCTCTAGTAGCAAACCCGGTTGGGTTAGCTCAGGCTGCAACCTAAAGTTTGGTCAAACCAAATCCACACATGATCAAACGAAGATGCATCAATTCATTCGAGTTGCTAGACAACACTGGAACGCGGTAGAATGCTTATTGGAAGGCATATTTTAAATTAGCTTCTCCAATATCGTAAGCCATATCCATTGTTATTCTTAATTTAAGGCACCGGAATAATAATAATAATAATATTATTGCACTTGATAAAGCACCCTCAGAGAACTTAATCTCTTTCTAGGCGCTTTACATTTGCTGCAAAGTGATATGCAATAGAATAGTAAGTAAAATCATGCTTGAAAAAAAAAATGAATAATATGGTTATGGGTGACATGCACAGGGTCAGCATGCAAATGTGGTTAGTGGCAGCATGCACAGTGTCAGCACGCATAAGCACATCAAGGACGAATCACAGGGACCCACTAAATGCTGTCCTAAATAGGTGTGTTTTTAAGTTTCTTATAAATGTGGTCAGGTCAGGGGATGTTCTGACGCAGGTCGGGAGGGAGTTCCAGGCTTTGGGAGCATACGACCTAAATGCAGGGTCTCCAAAGGATTTAAGGTTTGTACGAGGTATTTTCAGACTGTTGGATTCCGAAAAGCGAGTGGTACGATGCTTGGCCTGATTGGGGAGTATATCTGAAAGATAGGCTGGAGCCATAGAATGAAGAGACCTAAAAGTGAGCGACAAAACTCATTGTTATTCTTAATTTAAGGCACCGGAAGATTTTAACATAGGACAAAACTAGTTGAGGCTTTCGTCGCGAGACTGAGTTTCGACAAAAATCTAAAGGAGCTAGCTAAGTTTTCAAAGCCAGATTATGACTACCAGCCAAGTGGTGTGGAATAGCAATTAGAGATCATTAAGAAACCCCTACGAATCTAAAACCCAAGTAACAGTACCAACTTTCACGTAAGTCGCACGATCAGACCAGTACAACAATGCCCTTCCGGTGGGTCTTAGGCGCGAGTCATAGTGTCCTCTCTTTACGATCTTCATGATGTTGCGAGTTCAAGTCTTACAAACGGCGAACCGTTACTGTCCTTTCCAAGCTATGCGATAGCAGCCGCTAAGATTCTTCTGAGTATCTACGTAATCTACGTAAATGAGACTACTGCGTAAATGTGCCTGCTGAGTCAGTGGACAAACGTTACTTCAAACAATCAACAAAGCTGTGTAACCACAAACAAAGGCATCTTGATTAAGGAGTTCCAACATACGAAGCAAGCCATTTTAATAATACGCTTAACAATTCAAAATAACAGTCGTCGCAAGAAAGCTTCCGAAAACTGTAAGAAAAAACAACTTATGAGAAGCATATCTACCACCGAATAAGTAACTTCATGTCTCCCACTTTAATAACAGCTAAATTCCAAGTTCATAAATTAAAGCAGCCGAGTAAAATTGGCCAGCATTTCTTTGGGGTCTGCGTAACTTTTAGAGATAAGCTCTGGTATTTACATTCCTTCAGTAATCGTAACCCTAACAAAGGTTGAGCGAACGCTTTTAAAAACATGCTAACTCGTGTGCGGATTATGGTAATCTAACCTATACCCCACATGGACTCTCTGAATGGTATTATTGATCGTGTTTCTTTTGCAGAAAATTTAAAGCACCTAGAAGAAGACTAAGTTCTCTGAGGGCTCTTTATCAAGTGTGTTATTAAAAATTTTTATTGTGTATGCAATCGATCCTGACACAAATATGTGTTTACTGGACATGGGACATGCTTAGGCACGGACAATAACTTTCGACTGGTAGAGTATGAGGCAATTATGTAAATGCGTAGTAATATATATATATATATACGATCTAAAAGCAATAATTTGGTAGAAAATGAATAAGCTGGAGTTTTCTAGTTGTTTTGCACTTATGGGCTACTTGCTTAACTTAGTTTTCAACTCAGTCGAACTTGATTGCCTAAATCGGATCGCAGACAAGGCTTTCTTACATTGTGCACTCTCACTATTCTTCATTAACATGTAACCTCTCCTTTTTAGAATTTAGGCTAGTAAAATTGCAAAATGTATAATTAAGCAGCTAGCTTCAGTAAGCTCTCGGTGAATCTTGTCATGCATTTTCGTGAGGTCAGAGCATTGGCAATGTTTTCCTTCCAGTCTGCAGTGCAGATCTATTACTGTCACAACGGCGTCACCAAATCTTGTAGTCGCTACCGGAACCATGGTTTTTTGCACGACAGCGACGCATCGAGTTTGAAAAAAACAACTCACTTTACTTAGGTTAATTCTTAGCCTAGTGAAGCCGCCATTCCTCGGAGGCATGTAATACACCATTCCTGCTATTGTGCATACCATTGCATTCTTTGGTACGACACATTGACTGTGTGTCATAATACTTCAACTTGACAAAGAACGTGGCATGCTCGTTGCATTATAATCATTCACCGAGTGAATGCTAGTTCATGCTGTAATACGATTTCCAATGTGAATCGTAAACAGGCGCTGCATTGTACGATACCACATGTCAATATAAAATTGCAGGTGCTTGTCTTTTTTGCACTTCAGCGATGGCTTAAAATCTTATTCCGTACATGTACTGAGAAATTCGAATATTGCAGGTTCAAATTTCCGTCAATTATTGGCTCCGCTCGTTGGTGGATTGGGAATCTCGGTACTTTCCCTGACGTTCTGTGCTTACATTTGCTGTGAAACCAAAAGGAAACCCATGGGCGCTTCTGGAAGAGCGGAAAGCATCACTAGCGTCCGGCGAGAAAGTGAAAGCTTAAGAGAAAATGGCCATTCAACGACTTTGCCATCGGCATCGATAATGTCGTCTTCCCACCAGACGTTGGAGAGCCGTGGCTCTGTATCAGAAAATCCTCATCGAGAACTCATTCCAACCAACACATCCAAAAGTAGCTCCTTAGCGACGTTCAATCAATATTCTTTAAAAGAATCAAAGCGATAGACGGCTATGGTCGTCAATTCGAGTTAGATCAGGCACCGTTCTACGGTCCGATATGCCTCAGTTGTGTGCTCCCGGTGTTCTTCGTTACCACTCGCATACAATTAAGTTTCGAGCAAACTTTCCGTTTACTTCTACATTGAAGTGGTTTACACTTAGTTAAATCATTGTCAGACAGTAGCAGCCGGATGTCCTGGAAGTGTTCAGTGTATTCTAGGCAGTATCGGAGCTGATGTCATTAGTTTCCGGCGACAAAGAGACTGAACTTGGAACCACCAACTATGCTCTATAGGATCGGTATGGGCCTGGTTGTTACTCGAAGCAAAGAGAGATTACATACTTATGAAAGAATTCCGTATTCCGATTATTCCTATCTTCTAAAAAAGTTCAACAATTACCATAATCATTAAGTAGAAGACCCACAAGAGAAATCCAGCTTTAAGGTTCCAAATTAGTACACTAGAAAGACGTGCAATACTCTTGCACTCTTAACTAAATCACGTCAAGGCAATCGTCCTGAGTGCAGTCAATTTTAAGCATTTTGAGACTATAGCGATTGATATTTCATAAGGAGAATTATATGGGGAGCTAAAAAGAAAGGGTTTTTAACACTATCTATTTTCTTGGGTCGCAATTTGTTCAGCGATGTTCTCTCTATGTGCCATGTGATAACCCTTGTAACTATTGCACAGCTAATTAGAAAAATGACAGGCTATAAAAAAGAGGTTGGAAATAGCACTGAATTAATATCTCGCCTTTCTCAACAAGAAAATGAGTCATTTGAGTCGATCACCTCATTCTGCCAACATCATGGTTAGAGCAATCGCAAGAAGTGAATGTGCTGCTTGAGGAGCTATTTAATCCATACAAAAATGTTGTGTAATCGCATATGCGCAATTCAAAATCCTGGCGTCTTATTAACCATCTCCTTAATCAGGAACTTCCCAGGTTGGCTCCTTACCAGGTGATCATTTGGGGATCTAGCCGGTCGCGTTTCTTGTTTCTTTGCCAGCCTGATATACAAGATGGAAGAGTTCACGCCTAAGGTAGCAGCAACCTCTCTGGACTCCTTAAGTAAAGAGGCCGCAGAGCTATTCTTCATCAATTCTGTGAATTTCGGAAGCACATGAGGTCACCAAGGTGCCCATGGGTGAGCTAATTCTAAAATTGAACTTCCAGTCATATGAAACAACTAGCTCTCAAAACTCTATTGCATTTCTTCCACTCTTATAGCTTTTCCCCAATGTCTAGCTAGCATAGTAAATATTTTTTTCTTAGCCTCAGTTTTTATCCCTGCACCTTTCAAAAACTGTGTTTGTTATAACAAAAAATAGACCGACAGTAGACCAAGTGAAATTTAGTAACTTCCCTCCAGCCTCCAAATTGCAGCTCCTATTAAAGAAACTTAAGCGATTGGTGGCAGACCAGTTAAAAAATTAATGAAATGTCAAACTAACAGGTAAGTTCCAGTTTGAGTGTACAGCTAATCACTCCATGGAGTCAATTTTGCTTCAGGTGCTTAGCGAGCTTTTCAGGAATGCAGAAATAGATAGCATCTCTCGGCTTGTTTGTCTTGATCTTTTGGCAGCATTTGATACCATTTATCACCAAGTTCTTCTTGAGTGCCTCTCATCTCTCCCGGGTATAAAAACAGCACGCCACAGCAGTGGCTCAATAATATTATTACTACATGATTAAACAGCCTATTTTGCATTGTGGCAGAAGAGCCTTAACGGCTAATACTAAGGATTGCCCCCAAGGTTTTGAACCAACTACCTACGACTGGTAGAGCAACAGCCTTACCGGTTGAGCCATCACTGCTCCTACGTCATATATTGTAGAGAAACTCCATATTATTTGTGTACATCGGCCAAGATCAAGATCAAGTAATGAGTCACTAGGGTACTAGGTAAATCAGAACTCTGTCCTGGTCCGCTTCTTGTCACAATTTATACCTTCCTCTTGCCGATGTGATTTCACAGCACAATCAAGGTTATAACTTCTTTGCAGGTGAAATATAGCTGAAGCTATGCTTTAGACATTCCCAGCCGTCTAGCACGTCCAATTATCTTTACTCTATGAATGTATCTCTGAATGTATAGCTCACGTTTTTACGTAGAATGCAGCTAACGTTTAACAACTGAATGACGTTAAATTCACGTTTCTATTAATTGTAAACCACGTTTAAATCAGAAATTTGAAAGCATAAAATTTTAAACTGGCTTTAGCTTATCTTCTGTAACATCGTCATGAAATCTGGATGGCCAGTTCGACCTTTCAACTAGACAACATCAGCTCCGTAGTCAAGTTGACCGATTTTTTCTGAGGAGCATTCCTTTCATTCATCCTTGGTTATACAGGGATACGACATCCGAACCGCTCTACTTATATGTACAAAGGTTCCTCATGAACGTCCAGCACCCATTAGGTGTTAGTTTATCTGCCTAAGCAAATAGGCACTTGCAGTCGGTTCAAAATTCTACCGCTGGGCTTGTCTGCCGCGAACTTCACATCAGTCTCGCCGACCTTCACTAGCTCCCACTGCAGCAGCGTGATAAATTCAAGATTTGGTCACTCACTTTTAGCTCCCTTCGTTCTTAGGCTCCAGGCTACCTATCAGAACAACTCTCTGCCATGCTAGCTGTGCAAGATCTGCTTTCCTTTCTTACTTAAATTCTCTAGCAGTACTTCCAATGAACTTTAAATGATTTGGAGCTTGAACCTCTAAATTGCATACTCTAAAAGCCTCGAACTCACTCCTGATTCTTACGAAATTTTGTCAATTAGTGTCATTTGTCTTTTACATGATTCTGGGTCCAGACACTGTGCATGTTACCACTGACGATATTTATGTGTTGTCAGTGAGCATGCCATCTCTACCACCTTATTCTTGTTGAAATTTGGATGGTAATACCGACAATTTGATTGTACTACTTCTACAGCATATGTA
Organism: Cristatella mucedo; assembly: GCA_009760855.2. Classification (NCBI taxonomy): domain Eukaryota; kingdom Metazoa; phylum Bryozoa; class Phylactolaemata; family Cristatellidae; genus Cristatella; species Cristatella mucedo. The sequence continues at coordinate 4,424,665 of WPIO01000003.1, read as the reverse complement.
AGGAGCTTAAAAATAGATTAATCTCTATGTGGATACTTGACAAATATAATACTGATATTATCCTCATCATCCTAAAATACTGAACAAGCTGTGCCTTATGTTCATGGGCTACTAAAGTCGGAAACTCGTGTAATGTAATGCAAAATTCCTCACCCAGCTAGAGAGCATCATCGGGCGACTCCTAGTGTAGTGTGGACCTTCAATAATAATAATAATGCACTTGATAAAGCGCCCTCAGAGAACTCAATCTCTTTCTGGGAGATTTACATCTGCTGCAAAGTGAAACGCGATTGAATCGTGAGCAATATCAGGCTTGATAAACAAAATGAACAGCATGGTTAGGGATGACATGCACAAGGTCAGCCTGTAAGTTTGGTTAGCGGCAGCATGCAACAGTGTCAGCACGCATATGCACATGAAGGACGAATCACAGGGACCCACTAAATGCTGTCCTAAATAAGTGTGTTTCTAAGTTATTTTTTTAATGTGGTCAAGTCAGGGGATGTTCTGACGCAATTCGGGAGTGAGTTCCAGACTTTGTGAGCATACGAACTCAATGCACGGTCTCCAAAGGATTTGAGGTATATACGAGGTATAGTTAAACTGTTGGATTCCGCAAAGCAGTTGGTACGATTCTTGACTTGGTGGGGGAGTAGATCTGAGAGGTAGGCTGGAGCCAAAGAACGAAGTGACCTAAATGTGAACGACAAAACCTTGAAGTCGATCCGTTGCTTGACTGGGAGCCAGTGCAGGTAGGCGAGAAGTGGTGTGAGGTGGCAACTCCAAAGCTCACGACAGGCAAGCCTAGCTGCAGTGTTTTGCACCAGCTGTAAGGGCCTGATAACACATGCTGGTAGGCCAGCAAGCAGTAAGTTACAGAAGTAAAGACGGGATGTCACAAATGCCTGGACCAACTTAGACGTTGTATCCTTATCTAAACAACCCGAGTTTTAGCAATGCTCTGTAGCTGATAGTAGGCAGACCTGATTGTGCAGCTGATGTGGTCGTCTAACGAGAGGTCACTTTGGAACATGACACCTAGATTTCGAGCTGATTCAACAGGAGATACGTTGGCAGAGCTAATCTTGAGTGTTAGCCTTTCCAATTTCTGAATCACACGGGGTTTGCCCATAACTAATAACTTTACCTGATTTCTCTGCTATATCTTCGGATATTCTGCTGCTATCTCAGCTGTGACGGATTATGAGCTGTCCTCGGATATCGTGCACAAAACAGTACCTGGTAATCACAATCTGGGATCTCGCCATTAGTCGATATCTGCCGGCCGTGTTCTTCGGCGGATCAGTTAGAACCTGCCTGCACCCTGCGTTCGCCCCAACAACAGCTCGGCTATCAAACCCACGACTAGTAAGTTGAAAGCTCTGAATAGCACTCTTTGTGTTAGTAGCTCACCTGCCGTGCCTCAATAAGCTGTGAAACGTTTACCGGCGACCATTACTAAGCTCCGATTCTAATTTGCAGGGGCCGTGTCTGCCTGGCCGGCAACACACCGACTTGAATGCAAGCCACTTCATCGGTGGCTCGCAGTTTTTAGACAGCATCTTAAATTGCGCCTACTAAATATCAGCTCGCTAAAAACCGAGGGGTTATTTATTCACGGTCAGGTTGTCCAGGAGAACCTAGATGCATTTCTGCTTACTGGCCTTCTTCCAGTCGCTGTATATCTGAGACCTCTCTACCCGGGTTCTCATTCTTTGAGTCCATGCGTTCTGACAAGGTTGGTGGAGGGGTTGCAATAGTAGTTCATGAATTTTTTAGCTATAAGATATGCAGTTTTTCACATGGGCTATCTTTTGAATCAGTCGCAATCAATTCGTCAACAAAGACAATGCCTCTCACTGCTACGATACACCGACCTCCTGCTGGCTGTGTAAATGTATTGCTAGAGAAGTTGTAGGAGCTCCTCACTAAAATACTTGTCTGTGACAGGCCGTTACTGATTACCGGAGACTTAAATATTCACTTTTAAAACCCTATTAACAGCCAGGTATGCTCATTTCCTGACTGCCTGGAGAATTTAGGTTTGGTCCAGCACGTTAATCATACCACTCACGTTGGTAGCCATATCCTAGATATCGAGGTCATTAAGGATGTCTGCCCTACCGACCTTGTGGTGTGCAGCTGACCCTCTCGGATCATTTTCTGTCTAGTTTACTGTTTCTCCTCCCTTGTACAGGGTAATGTCGAACTTTTCCAGCAACGAAGTTTAATAAGCATAGACATAGACAAACTTTCGAAATCTACTAGGTATGCAGGTCTTCTTGATCTGCACCCAGACTCCACCGTCAGCCTTGATACCCTCATTGATTTAGTGAAAACGACACTTAAGAGTACTCTTGACAAGCTAGCTCCCGTTTATTTTATCCGTACACAGAATCGTGAATACTCCCTTAAATTTACAAAAAACTTCAAAAGACGCGCCGTGTTAAGGGCAGGCTTGAAAGTCTTTTTAAGAAATCGGGGTGTAATGTAGATCTAGTCAATTTCAAAGCCTTCATTCAAGTTTACATTTGGAAGCTTAAAATAGGCAGGGCTTCTTTTTTCACCCGAAAACTGAGTTCCTGCCAGTCAGACCAAAAAAAGATTTATAAGACTATAAGCAATTTACTGGTTAATGCTAAGAGGTCTGACTGCTATTTATTATGGGCTCCGCCGAAAAGTTGTCAGCCTTCTTTACTAAAACAGTTGTGCATACTTGTGCTTTCATAAAGCCACCTCCACGTAAAGTAGTAGGAGAATCACAGCCTGCGACCTTCCTTAAAAGGTTTTCCGATGTTTCTGCATGGATATGGCTACTTTAATAAGGCCTAATAAAAAGAGCTTATCTCCTGAAGACCCTATACCATAATCTCCGTGATTTTTACGGGCAGATCAACTTGGCACTGCCATAACCGAGATTCTTAATGCTTCTTTCGAAAAACGGGTTGTACACAAGACCATCAAATCTTCTATCGTTAGACCGATACGTTAGAAGCCTGGATTAAAACAGAGATCCTTGCAAACTATCACCCAGTTTCCATTCTGCCTTTTTCGTCAAAGATTCTTGAAAAAATTGTCGCTTGGCAGCTGGTTGCACATATTGAAAAGAATCCAACTTTTGAAACATTTCAATCAGGGTTCAAGATGCAGCACTGCTGATGAAGATGAAACTGCTCTCCGCCGTTTTACCAACGACATTCTATGGGGCAACTATGATAGGAATGTCACTGCCCTAGCTCTGCTAAATCTGTCAGCTGCCTTCGATACCATTGATCACGATGTCCTACTTGAACGATTGAGAACAGCGATCGGTTTGGCAGACGAAGCACTGGCGTGCTTTAAATCGTACTTGTCTGATCGTTTTCAATCCATGTCGTGTGGGTTCAGGTCTCACACTCGAGAAGGGTCACCTATGGAATAACTCAAGGGTCCGTCCTCAGTCCCTCGCTGTTCCTTATTTATGCTCAACCTCTGTGAAAAGGGATTAAGGCCCATGGAATAGGATATCACTTTTGCGCTAATAATACTCAGCTGTATTTATCATTCAAACTGTCGGAATCTACGGCAGATATTGATAAACTGAATGCTTACCTTGCCGACGTTAGATTCTGAATGTCGGAAAACTTCTTGAAACTAAATGACGATAAAATCAAACTGCTGCTCATAGGACGCCCTAAGCTTGTGGCTTGATTAAAAGGCTTTGCTTTTCTAATAGGTGATGTTATTGTGCAACCATCACCACGTGCACGAAATTTAAGTGCCCTTATCACAGCTGATTAAATTCATAAAGCTTCATGCAGACGACTGCTTCTAAAGCTAGCCACGACATCTTATAATTATCTAAGATTGTGAGCTGTCTTCCACACTGACTTTCAAAAGAATTAACTAACTCCTTGGTTCTCTCTCGCCTTGATTATTGTATTTCCCTTTGGTTGGGCTACCACCAAAAGCAACAAAGCCACTACAAATGGCTGGGAATATGGCTGCATGGCTAGTTTTCAAGTCCCGAAGGTTTGACCGCGTGTCTCCTTTGCTATAAAAGATAGGATTGCTGCCGGTTGATCAACGGATACAGAGCGCCCGCCACGGCTTGGCTTCTCTATACCTAGCTGAATGGCTGCACCCGTTTCAGCCTCCTCGTGCCCTCAGGTTCTGTATTGACAATAAATTAGCTGTTCCGTTCTTCTGCATAAAGACCGTTAGCGACAGAAGCTTTGGCTCTGCAGTTCCTGAACTGTTGAACTCGCTTCCACATTTCTTATGCAACGACAAATAATCTCCTGTTGCCGAATATGGTTCATCATTTCCAGCGGTCCTGAGCTGCTACTTCCATGCTACTCACTACCTCAACTGCTCTCCTGACTCTGCTATGCTTATCACTTTCTCTTTGTTGTGGGAGATGGAGTCTGTTGGCTACCGAATGCGTACCAAAAGCCGCTTAGGCTGTGTGTGTGCTGTACAAAACTCTCCTGCGTTACACTCAAATAGTCTTTGTGGCTTTGTGGAGTTACAGACGGAGATAAACTACATCGTGCAAGAATGACTTCAAAATATTCTATTATGCTTTGACGTTTGAAATTAGCCAAATAATCGACCTGTTCCTAACGGCATTCGCCCATTCTTATGAAAAGGCTATCGTCGGTAATGCGATTATACAAGCTGATATTGTGCACGTTACCTACAACCGACTAATATACTCTCTTTTGCGATCTTAATTAGAGCATCGAAAGATATTTAGTTCTTTCACGGAGCATGCAGCTACATTTACATTGACGTAATAAATATAGTATTGTTAATAAAGACAGCAAAAGTGCACGGATATTATTGGTGAAGCTAGAGTATAGTATCGCTATCAGTCGATGGCTGATTGAATTATATCGTGAAACTTTGCAGTTGCATTCAAAGGGGATATTTCCTGTAGCCCCAAAATATTAGCAGCAGCACCGATTTAAATTTCAATGCAACTCAGAACATCCTTTGAATCGTAGTGTATAATAATTTCAAAAAACTAACAGGTCCCCATTCTCCAAAGGTTTCCGATGAATTATCTACTTCCACATTTTGGGAATCGAATCACTCCTTTCAATACATTAATAATATTGACCGCTGGCTCTGTGATAGAGAGCAAGTATGAATTGAAATATCCGCAAAACTATTCAAAGGAGCTGGTTTCTCAGAATTTGCGCACTTCAAATACTCAAATGGTTCCAATTTATTTAGCTACCTATAATTATGTAAATTAGTAAAACAGACTACTGACCAGAATAAATGGTTATTACTCAGTGTATAAAACATCTTCAGCAGACAAAGTATTGTTTGACAAAACTCACTGCACTCCGTAAAGGTAGACGCGAAGAGAAAATTATGATACGCTCAAGCTCTATCCGTAGCCTTGATTTAACACTTAGTAAATTTAGTTGCACCCTAATGTCCTACCTCGGAATTTTCAAGGAATGTGCTTCAGGATGTAACAAAGAATGGTTCCTAGCCCCACATCATCCATCTTACTACGGTAAGTCATACGTTTCTCTGCCCAGCAACTAAATGCAGACGGTTTCTGGCAACTCATTTCTGGCAGCATTTCCAATTTCTTTTCAGCAAAAGATTTTTACAAGATCTTTCAAGAGCCATATTTGCCTCGTCCAACCCCATCAAAGTACGCACCACCCCCGACGGAAGCTCCCTCAGTAATAATGTACAACCACCCAGGTATGTGTCTATGACTTCTCAGAGACGTGCCTTTTTCGCCTATGAAAATATCTGCACTGAACTTATTATTGTTTCAAGGATGTTTTCTAGGACCTTTCTACTTGGAGCCCCGGGAAATTGTACATCAGCTCTCACCTATCAATTGAGTCCCCTCAGTTCCATTTATTTTTGAAGCAACATTTTAGCTAATTTTGAAAAAAAATTCCTAGTACTCTACTAAAAATAAAACCTAAAATAGGTAGTTACCCAGCTCGTGCGCGGGTTTATTAGTTTGCTTTTTAAGGTTCGCGATAAGGGAAGTATTGAATTGATTGACTCGTAGGAATTCCGGCCGGGGTCTGTGCCTGTAGCTTACTTCTGCTAATTACACATATTGGATTTTAATGAGCTCTTTTCCTTTTCTTGTTGCTCAGACTGCTCTTAGTTTTACAAGCTATCAGGATTTTGATGTGAGGGTTAATCGCTCATGGAGACTAAGTGGCAAATATTTTCCTTAGAAAAAGGTTAGTGACCTGATTTGCTGACATTTTCTATGCCATCTCTTGAAATTGTATTCTTTATCAGTTCAATGCTTTTTTCAATTAAACTTAAATATAAGGTGCCATTTCTCAATGTCTCCTGATATCGTTTGACGATTATTTGGGTTTTCAAGTACTTTTACCTGACAGTATTGTAAGGTATTAGCATTTTATATTGGCACTCACCTCAGCAAACTTAATGGCGATGTGTTATTATCTATCCTCTGATTTAAAGTGGCTGCTCAATCTCACTTGTTGAGGTAGCAATAATGATATGTTACGTTATTTTTTACTGCTTGTTTTATTAAAAAAAGTCCATGTGATACTGGCTGATCGAGCCAAAGATTAATAAGCTGCTTTTTAATCGCATTATCTCCCTATAGATTGCATCGCAGTATTGAGGGATTTCCAAAATCTAAAATAATAATAATAATGGACTTGATAAAGCGCCCTCAGAGAACTAAATCTCTTTCTTGGCGCTTTACACTTGGTGGAAAGGGAAATGCAATTGAATGGTGAGTAATATCATGCATGATAAACAGCATGAATAACATGGTTAGGCGTGACATGCACAGAGTCAGCATGAAAATGTGGTTAGTGGCAGCATGCAGTGTCAGCACGCATATGCACATAAAGGACGAATCACAGGGACCCACTAAACCCACTATGCTGTCCTAAATAGGTTTAAATGTGGTCAAGTCACGGGATGTTCTGACGCTAGTCTGGAGGGAGTTCCAGGTTTTGTGAGCATACGAACTCAATGCACGGGCTCCAAAGGATTTGAAGTTTTTACGAGGTTGTGGTAAACTGTTGGATTCCGAAAAGCGGCTGGTACGATGCTTGGCCTAGTGGGGGAGTAAATCTGAGAGATAGGCTGGAGCCAAAGAATGAAGTGACCTAAAAGTGAGCGACAAAACTTTGAACTCGATCCGTTGCTTGACTGATAGCCAGTGCAGGTCGGTGAGAAGTGGTGTGATGTGGCAACTTCAATGCTCACGACAGACAAGCCTAATAATAGATAAAATCGTTTGATGAAAGATAAAATTGTTCAATGGCCCGATTTTGTGTCACTTTGCTTAGCTAAGTTTGACGAAGGGTGTATTTACGTCTAAATTTCTACAGCTTGACGCTCATCAGCTTTCTCCTTGGCTGCGCTCTCACTTTATTCTGTCTGCTTTTTACAGCCCATGTTCGGTGGGCTTGGCTAGTTTTGATGAAAATATGTTATTGATATATTTTTGAATTACGATCTTGGAAGGAAGGTGGAAAAAATAATGCACCTACCTTAGTTGCAGACAGATCGATGCTTGAAGCGTTAACTTGACGAAGGCTGCCTAGCCATATGTCAGCAGCAGATAGAGAATCACTTATGACTTTGATTGATGTATCTTCACTTCAACTTAGATGACTATGTAAATAAGCACATCCTGTATCATAGAGTTAGATATTTATGTATACTTTTTATTCATAATATACTCATTATTGTGTTGAACCCAATTTCTATAGAAGACCAGTTATTAGCATGACTCTTTTACCAAGAGTGACTTTTTAAGTTTCAAAACATCTTGACCTAGCAGAGGAGGGCCATTCGCTCAGTTAACAGCAAGAATTTCAGCACTTAAAGTATTTCTGTGTCCGTCATGGTCGTTCGTTAATCTTGTATGGTTTGGCAGCTTACGCAGCTAACTTTTTTCTAACTCTAGCAATATAAATGGTAACAGAATTTTATAAGGCAAAAAGGGAAATCTTTCCAGAAACTCACATAATCCAAATACGAAATAATTCAACTGCATAGCGCAGAGCATGCTTGATCGTGTGCCTACATTTTGACCATGCATAACCTCATAGAAGACAGTTTATAAAAAAATGGAGCATATGCTTTGATTAATAGTGTGGATTATTCATTTTGTTTGTTTGTCAAGCATGATTTTACTCACCATTCAATTGCATTTCCCTTTGCAACAAATGTAAAGCGCCTAGGGAGAGATTGAGTTCTCTGAGGCCACTTTATCAAGTGTATTATTATTTATTATTATTTTGGCTTCATTAAAAATAAAATTAAGTCAAGGTATTGTGTGCGATTGTTTGCTATTTAGTTCCAGACTTACTAGTATAGCAGGAAGAGAAGGCCAGATCTCCAACGGATCCTCTCATGAGGCCCCTTAACCCACATGATGAAGTTTTTATCCGAGTTTCCCTTCTCACGTATTGGAATCCGCATAGGTCGATATTCATCATCGGTTTATTTAGTCTTTTGCGTTGATGCATAGGTGTTTCTCATTGCTCAAGACTAATAGTTACCATGTCAAAATATTTGTATAAGGGAAAAAGAAATTTCTTTCTGGGCACATTTCATAGGTCTAAAAGGAACTTTGCAGGCTTACAAGTCATAATAATTAAGCTCAAAACATAAGATCGTAAATTGTATCTTCCTTTAGATTTAGAAAATAATAAGAAGTCCATATAAGATTTTAGCTTTATTGGACTTTAGTCAAGTTAAAGCATTGAGTCTTCTCTGTCGTTAGCACGTAACGGGCTTTCTGTGTGCATGAGCTAAAGGCACGTTCTCCAAAAGATTGGAGGCTGGCTTGAATTGCAAAGAAAATACCAGAGTCAACTTGATTAGAAGTATTGCTAAAATTAAGAACTGGTGAAGAAAATAAAGGAATATAAACGAGAGTAGTACGATCTGAAATGGGATACCCTTTTCAGAGAAGCCGATGCAGCTGGATGCAGGATGGAAATAGGAAACTAAGCAGTTGCGACATCCTCGACAGAAAATCCTAGCTACGGAGTTTTCCATTAAATGTATGCATGCTCCTTTACAGTCATGAAGCAACAGGAGCAAGTGTAAGTGAGGAAAGGTTGACACAGATGCATGGACAAAATGAATTCCGTTATTCTTATTTAAAAGTTTCTGAATTCGACCACACAATGTAGCTCAAAGTTGGTAGGCTGGCTTGCAGAGAGTGTAGTTGGGTTATATGCACGTTTGCAATGCTCCTCTGATAAACCACCAGTGAACAGCTGTTGGGAGCATCACTGAGAAGGGCCAGTGCACAGCTGTTGTATGCTTGTGATGTGGAGTAGACACAGGCCGGCAAGCCGCTGGTGAACAGATGGTGGATTCGCTATTATGGTCGGCCGGTGCACAGCTGTGGTCCGCCTCGGCTGAGTCCATTGTCGGCCAGGTCACAGCCGGTGGTCGAGGAGAGTCGAGGGGGAGAATGGGGCGAAGGGAGCCGTGCCTCCCTTGGCTCCGTGCGTCGTACAACAAACTGTTGGTGTTGGTCATCGGTTGGCTCTCTGCTGTGAGAACCGAACAACAGACAGTTTACTTGGTCATCAAAATAAATTCCGTTTTAAAACGAAGCTCTTATTCTCTGCACTGGATACTATGAATCCTGTGCAATCGTTTATGTTGAGGCTTCCTAGGTGTAAAGTGGAGCTATGGTTTTTCATGTGCAATCAAACGCATTTTTGACTTTCGATTTGAAAAGATTATCCGAAGTCAAAAAACGATTATGAATAACAGCGGCTGGAGGTAGTTGTGTGTATTTTGAGATGCTAGATGGCGTTTAGGAGTAAACCTCAATGATATCTGGATGTGATCTTCATTGAAACTAAAGCCTATTTGGTGATCTGCCTTCAAATTGTAAGGAAACCCAGGTGGAGATTGTAAAAATAAGTAGATCAAGGACTGAACTCTGATGAACCTACCACCTGCAGTGCTCACTGGTGAAGTCTTACTAGCACTCTGGCCATGACAGTTCTTGTGGAGTCTAACAGAGGCACAAGTATTGACGTGGGCGGAAAAGAAACTCGATCTGTATTCCTCTCAATGGGCAAACCTATGAGCCGCTCGATGAATTACAGCAGCTGCTTCGGAAAATATACCATACATTAATGGCAGGATGCTGCACTGTGTCATCGGCTTAACCGTTGGCCGCAAGTGAGATGTTCGAGCTAATTACAACAGCAGCAGGCACACACAAAACTGGAAAGGCCTCCGGATGCCGACTGCTACACTCTGATGATACCCGTTGACGAATGACCTAAGCCGTTAGAATCTCCATTAGGTAGTTATACACTCGTAGCACGATTGAGTGATAGTGTATAATGTGCACAGAAGTAGCTCTCTGGTAAACTCGTACGGGAGCTCATGCCTTAACGGGTTTTAATTGGGCCTCTAGGACAGCCTGTTGACCGAGGATCTAGCCAAGTATAACTGAGGCGATCGATTAGTAAACTGGGAGCAGAGCAACAGCCGTGATCTTGCAGAGAGATCTGCAGGTTAGAATGAAGCTCGGAGCAAACGAAGTGGTCAGATTGGTGACGGAATAATAGGCAGCATTAACCAAGATCTGCTGTAGCAACTAAGAAACTGAATGCTTGCCTTGTCGACATTCGATCGTGGATGTTGAAAATCTTCTTGAAATTAACTAACGATAAAACCGAACTGCTGCCCCTAGGACACCCTAAGCGTGTGGCTCGATTAAAAGGCTTTGCTCCTCTAATAGGGGATGCTGTTGTGCCACCATCGCCACGTTCTTAAGATTTAGGTGTCGTTTGCGACAGTTGCCTCAATTTTAAAAGCTTCATTCAGAAGAATTCTTCTACAGCTAGCTATCACGTCCGATCCCTGTCCAAGATTATGAGGTTTCTTCCACAGTTGCTTGCAATAAATTTAACCAGATCCTTACTTCTGTCTCGGCTTGATTCTTGTAATTCTCTTTTGGCTGGGCTACCAAACAAAGCAACTAGGCCACTGCAGCTAACTATGAATATGGCAGCACGGCCAGTCTTCAAGTCCCCAAATGTTTTAGCACATGTTTCCTTTGCTAAAAGAGCTGGGATGGATGCCGGTTGAGCAGTGGATACAGAAAAAAAGTTCTTACGCTGACCCACATGGCCCGCCACGGCTTGGCTCCTTCGTAATCATAACAATAATAATATTAATGCACTTGATAAAGCGCCCTCAGAGAACTCAATCTCTCTCTAGGCGCTTTACATTTGCTGCATGGGGAAATACAATTAAATGGTAAGTAATATCATGCTTGATAAACGAATAAAATGAATAACATAGTTAGGGGTGACATGCACAGGGTCAGCATGCAAATGTGGTTAGTGGTAGCATGCACAGTGCCAGCACGCATAAGCACATCAAGGACGAATCACAGGGACCCACTAAATGCTGTCCTAAATAGGTGTGTTTTTAGGTTCCTTTTAAATGTGGTCAGGTCAGGGGATGTTTTGACGCAGGTCGGGAGGGAGTTCCAGGCTTTGGGAGCATATGAACTAAATGCACGGTCTCCAAAGGATTTGAGGTTTGTATGAGGTATTTCTAGACTGTTGGATTGCGAGAAGTGGGTGGTACGATGCTTGGCCTGATGGGGTAGTATATCTGACAGATAGGCTGGAGCCATAGAATGAAGGGACCCAAAAGTGAGCGACAAAACCTTCAAGTCAATCCGTTGCTTGACTGGTAGCCAGTGCAGGTCGGCGAGAAGTGGAGTAATGTGGCAACTGCGACGCTCACGACAGACAAGCCTAGCTGCACAGTTTTGCACCAGCTGCAATCGCCTGATCGCACATGCTGGTAGGCCAGTAAGCAGTGAGTTGCAGAAGTCGAGACGGGATGTCACGAATGCATGAACTAACTTGGACGTGGTATCTTTATCTAAACAAGCCCGAATTTTAGCAATGTTATGAAGCTGAAAATAGGCGGATTTGACTGTGGAGCTGATATGGTCGTCTAACGAGAGGTCGCTTTGTACACCTAGATTTCGAGCTGATTCAACTGGAGATATGCTGGCAGAGCCAATTTTGAGCGTCAGCCTTTCCAATTTCCGAATCACACTGGGTTTGCCTATAACTAGTAAGTTAGGTTTATCATCGTTTAGTTTTAAAAACGCTGATGCCATCCATGTGTGGATGTCATCAATACATGCAGCAAGTGAGTTGAGAGAATTTGAGGTGCTCGAAGGCTGGGAGGGATCAAACAAAGGTACAACTGAGTGTCATCCGCATAGAAGTTAAAGCTTAGATTGTGCTTGGCAATCACATCAGCAAAAGGGAGAGTATAAACCGTGAAAAGAACCGGATCTTGCACGGAGCCCTGAGGTACCCCATATTTCAGAGGTACCTCAGATGATCTTTGTCCATTCACGTCAATACTCTGGAGTCTCCTACTGAGATAGGACCTGAACCACTGAAGAGCAGTGCCAGTGATTCTCAGGCGAGATGAGAGGCGCTCTAGAAGAACTTTGTGATCGATGGTATCAAAAGCTGCCGAAAGATCTAGAAAAACAAGCAGAAACACTCTACCCATATCTGCATTCCTAAGTAGGTCGTTGTATACCCTAAGCAATGCTGACTCTGTGGAGTGATTAGCTCTAAAGCCAGACTGAAACCTTACTAGCAAGGTGTGAGGTTTCGATATATGAGTTCAGCTGGTCCGCCAAGACCCGTTCCAGTGTCTTTGATAGGAATGGTATAAGGGAGATTGGCCAGTAGTTGCTGAAGTTCTCTTGGTCTAGGGTCGCTTTCTTGAGATGTGGCCTGACTACAGCTTTTTTGAAGGGAACTGGGACATGACCTGAGGCTAATGACATATTAATTATGTTAGCTATGCATGGCAGCAGCAGATCAATGCAACGTAGGATCAGCAGAGTGGGAATGTGGTCGTACCTAGCTGAACTGCTGCACTTGTTTCAGCCTCTTCGCGCCCTCAGGTCCTGTGTGGGCTAAAATTATATTTTCCATTCCTCCGCTTAAAGACCGTTGGTGACAGAAGCTTGAGCTCTGCAGGTCCTAGACTGTGGAAATCGCTTCCACAATTCTTATGCAACGACAACTACTCTCCTGCTGCCGACTATGGTTCATCCTTTTCAGTGGTCGTGAGCTGCTACTTCCGTGCTACTCACTACCTCAACTGCTTTCCTGACTCTGCTATGCTTCCCACTTTCTCTTTGTTTCGTGAAACGAAGTCAGTTGGCTAACCGAATGCGTACCGAAAGCCGCTTAGGCCGTGAGTGTGCTATACAAAACTCTCCTGCGTAACACCCACGTAGTCTTCATGAATTTGTGGAGTTACAGACGGAGATACATACATACAAGATGCTAAGCAAAAGAAAATCGGAGGGCAAACGAATATTGTTAGCCCTCGGTTTGGAGTGACTTAAAGAGGGGATAAATCAGGAATTTACGTTAAGGGTTATGTTTAAGAGAATTAAAATCATACCAAACCTCATGACTTTAAGAGATAGAGAGTAAACGTAAGACCGCTGGGAGAGTTCAAGACTTGGGTTTCAGTAGCTGAAAGGAGATAAACTAGGCTTCAAAAGTGCGAGAGACCGAAGCCATGGTTATGAGCAGCTAAGCCCAAGTTAGACTGTTCACCTATGTTCCGCTTGCTACTTGCCACTGGTGTCTTGTTGTTCAGTAGCAGTTCACCGGCCGACTATAAACTGTCGCTTTCGGCTCCCATAGTTAGCCTTGTTCGTTTCAACCGCCCTAGAGCCTGGTATTGAGCAGTAAACTGACAGAGCACAAGACGAATTATGCTTTCGCGGTTACAAATGTACCCTATGCTTTCTGTGCTGCAGCTTCGACTGGTCAGCCTTGCTACGAGATTCAAACTTCAGCAGTGTTTGTGATGCATCTTTAATGACCAGCAGACGCTATGTGCGATGAGTTTGTGATCGGTTTCAGTTCAGGAGCCGCTAGAGGGCTTCAATAAAGTCATCACCTGTACGGGTAGCTCTACAGAACGAAATCTAAGCAGGATCCGAGCTGTAAGTAGCCCAAAGTTGAATTAACTACGGCAGTAGAAAACCGATGGAAAAGAATACCTAAACCGATGGAAAAGATTCGCGAGATTTGCATATTTTGACAAAATATATTGTAAATACTAATTAGTCAGTCTTTTATCTGTGTAGACACAACTCCTCGGTCAAGAATGATATATATATACATAGGAAAACCTTCCTTCGACAGTCTTTAGGGAAACAAAGGGGACTGTGAATTGATTGTTCTGAGAAATAGTATAAACATCGGGAGGCTACATTGTGCGATCGAAATATTTTAGATAGCTACTGGACCAGCCAAGCTGTAATCTATTGTCTGACTTCGGTGTCAACCTTAATAGCTTTCTAAGGATCAACTTCAGCAGCAAGTGCGTAAGCTGTACAAGTTTTGGTACTATACATTACCTTTAGTATTGATACCATACGACGAACTATACAAGATCAATAGCTTCAAATGTTAGGTTTCTTTTGTCAAGTTGCCGACGACGGTCACAATGCGGCAGCTATTAGTAGGCGTGCAATGACACTACTTCCAGCTATAGGCTAGGAGATTTTTGTGAGACCGGGTATAGCTTTGTGAATGATTATATTGAGAATTTAGCCAACAAATATGTTCAAATACCTGCCTGGCCCTTTTTGATTTACCAGTAGCCAGGGAATTTTCAGGCAGATCGAATGCAACATGCGATTTGGTGTGGCCGGTCTGCGTGCAAGTCACAGCCAAAGAAGTCAGCTCCAATTGTCATCTCTTCAGGGGCTGGCTAAATCGAGAACACTTGGGAGTTAAAAACAGAACCGCTGTTCTAGTGGATGGCAATTGAGATCCCAAGACAGGAACTAAACGTGATTGGACTTTTCACTAAGCTGACTTGTTGTATCAGCATCACAAAAATGAAGCCTTAAAATTTATTCGAAGTAGGCATCTGGCTTGGATCATTTAATGCAGCCGACAAAGCAAGTTATTGCTGCAATAGTATTTTCAATTTAGAAAAGTTCATTCCCAGGGGTCTTTCAGCCCTAAGCTAATCTGGATAGAGGAATCTCTAAGACTTATTAAGTAATTTAAGTAAGTGGTCGACTGCGTTTATGGCTTTACTAAATGAGTTCCACTGAAGATTTTAGCTCACTAAGTTCAGGCATCCCAAAACTCTGCGTGCGGTTTCGGATTTAGTCTAGGAACTTGGAGCAACTAAGTTTTGGGAGAACAGTTACCTAAAGCTAGGCTTAGCATTGCTCCTTAGACGGTGCTTTTTTCCGAGTATACACGAAAGCACACACATTATCTAGTGTCGCAGCTACCTCAGTGGTCAAATGTTTGCTGAGTGTACTATCAAGAGTATTCCCGGGTATTTATTTATGTAAGTTATGGTGATTTCGGGCCAATCAAAGGCATACGGATGCTGTTTAATAAAACTTGTATTGTAAATAAGATGCATAATTAATCTATATAAATATTTTTACCTCCAAGTGCTGAATATTGTGGACGTCAACAGCCTTGTGCATAGACGCGAAAACTATTAAAGAGATCAATCAAATATTGAGCAAGACGAAAATAACACCAGGAGGCCGGTTAGAATAGTTAAGAGCTTGCATTTTTATAACGCCGCCGTCAATAGAAATTCAGAGCTATTTTGTAACTTTATGACTCCTGTTTGCAGTATGGGTTTACTTTGACGACGATGTAGCAGCTCGTTTGCGAAATTACTTTATGAACTTATGGGTAGGAGCTCAGATTAGGGAATACATTTGCCTACCACCTTTAACGGGAGCTAAGCACAGTAACCCAGCAGTAAATAAGGAAAGAATGTGCTTATGCGTGCTGACACTGTACATGCTGCCACTAACCAAACTTGTATGCTGACCCTGTGCATGTCACCCCTAACCATGTTATTCATGTTGTTTAGCAGCCATGATACCACTCACCATTCAATCGCGTTTCCCTTTGCAGCAAACGTAAAGCGCCTAGAAGGAGATTGAGTTATCTGAGGGCGCTTTATCAAGTGCATTACTATAATTATTATTGTAAAGAAATGTATAGCCAATGACGCTCCAATGCGTGCGTTCAGCCCTGCTAAAACGTACATGCAACGGTTTGATTAAAAAAGCTCCAATAACCAACTACTAAGTACTACTAAACCAATTTTGAAATTCAATTCGTTGACACTCTTTCAGGTAAAATAGGACGTCGAGTATTTGCAATTCAAGCTATAGAAGTGAATCATATATCACACAATCTATTAAAAATAATAAAACTTTCGATATTGCGCCCTCAGAGAACTCAGTCTCCTTCTAGGCACTTTACATTTACTGCAGAAGAATCAGGATTAAATGGTAAGTTGTGGCGTGCTTAATGACAACAAGCTTAAAAGGTTAGGAGTGACTTGCACAGGGTCAGCATACAAATATGGTTAGTAGTAGCTCGCATAGTGTCTGGACGCATAAGCACGTAATTGCCAAATTACATGGACCCACTAAATGTTGTGATTAATAGATACGTTCTTAGTTTCTTTTTAAATCTGGTTAAGTAGGGGATGTGGTGACGCAAGTGTGAAGTGAGCTCCAGGCTTCGGGAGCATAACAATTGAAGGCACTGTCTCCAAAGAATCTGAGGTTCCGACGAGGTTAGGGCAATCGATTAGATTCGAAAAAGCGAGTGTGGTACAATGCTTAGCTAGGCAGGGTGTAGATACGATAGGTAGGCTGGAGCCAAAGAACGAAGTGACCAGAAAGTGAGTGACAGAACCTTGTAGTCGATGCGTTGCTTGACTGGGAGCCAGTGCAGGTCGGTGAGAAGTAGTGTGATGCGGTAACTGTGACGCTCATGACAGACAAGCTAAGCTGGGATGCTTTTCGCGAGCTGTAAGCTCCTTGCTGTGCAGGTTGGTCGACCAGCAAGCAGCGAAATTACAGAAGTCACAATGGGTTGTCCCAAATGCATATATTAATGAAGATACGGTATCCCTGTCTAAACAATCCCGAATTTCAGTGATGTTATGTATCTGAAAGAAGGCAGAATTGACAGTGGAGCTGATGTGGTCGTCCAGTGAGAGGTCACTTTTGAGCATGACATTTAGACTTCGTGCAGATTCAACAAGACATGTGCTGGCAGAGCCGATTTTGAGCGTTAACCTTTTTAATTTCAGAATCGCACTCAGTTTTCTCATATCTATTAAGTTGATTTTATCACTATTTAATTTAAAAAAGTTTGCTGACATCCGTGTGCAGATGTCATCGATGGATGCAGAAAGGCAGTGGAGAGAATACTTCGTGCTGGACGGCTGAGGGTATCAAAGCAAAAGTACAACTGAGTGTCATCTGTAGAGCAGTAAAAGCCCAGGTTGTTCCTTGCAATCACATTTCCAAGATAGAAAGTATAAACCATGAAAAGATCCGGACCAAGCTCTGGGCTGTGAGGTACCCGACATTTCAGTGGTTCCTCGGATGGTCTTTGTTCGGTCATATCAATACTGTTGATTCTCTCACCAAGATATAACATGAACGGTTATAGCACCATGCAAGAGATGCCCAAGCGAGATGACAGGCAATGGATAAGGACCTGGTGATTGATAGTATCAAAAGCTGCCGAAAGATTGAGCAAAACAAGCAGAGATACCCTACCCATGTCTGCATTTCTAAGTAGGTCGATATACACCCGAAGCATTGCTGACTCTGTGGAGTGATGAGTTTTAAAACCAGACTAGAACTAACAAGCCATGTTTAAAGTTTCAATATATGAGTTCGGATATATATATATATATACATATATGAGTCCGATTGCGGTCACCCGGGTACCGAATTTCCACAAGTAGAATAGCGATTATTTACTTATTTTGCGTATAACTGCTCAAAAAAATATAGCTTTTCGAAGTTGAAAACGAAAGTCTCTCTTCCAGAGATCCTGTTCATCATGCTCGACCTTTGTGTTGGGCAAAAGAAGTCTGCGTCTGCGTCCCATTTCTATGCCTTCTTTCGATCCCTTTCTATAAGAATGTTGCCCGCTTGTTTCCTCTGCCTGGCCACTCCCACAATCAGGCAGATCGGGTCGTTGCAGATCTCCGAAATTCCATGTGTCGGCTCAATTTGTACACATCGGATCAGATTTTTGTGACCTGGAACAAAATCAGGTCGGTGAAGGCAGTCTTCTTGGATCACAACGAATTCAGCCGCCCGTTCTTTACTGGATGGGAGCCATTGCTAGTTAAGTACTTCAAGTGAATGCCGCCACGGTTCACGAAGAACTATTTCTTCGAGATTGACAAAGGTGTTAGCACAATGTGTCACTAGTGTGGCACGCCCGATAAAGAAGCTGAAACAATTTCCTTAGTGCAGTCCAGCAGTCTGGACATGATTCGTCAAGTGCTATTGAAGCAACTCTTGCCAACGCCTGTGCCATCATCGATAAAAGGCGCATCGATCGATTCGCTCAAACTGGAGCGAAAACCTGTCTTCGAGTTGACAGCGAAGAAGAATGTCAATCCCGATCCAAGATCTGAAGTACTATGCGGCCGTGCCGAATAATATCACTGATAGTGACGACGAAGATCCTGACAATACTGGCGCGCCGGTAGCGACGGCTTTCGATATGGCGCTGACTCGTGGCAGAAAAAAAAGAACATCAGTGAAGAAGGCTGCTCCAGGCGTCCAGATAGGCTCTGTGTGGTGCCCGAAGAATTCACCAGCTTGTTGTGTCCCAAATCAGCTATCAATCTTGAGCTTTTTCTCGAAAAAATGGGCTCAATTGTTTTGATCGAGCTCTGGATTTTTGCTCTGGATCTGGTTCTGCCAATGAGCACTTGCCGAATAAAAATCCTTTTTTTCAAAATCGCTGATTTTCTTCTGAAGAATATAACTCGATGAGCCCGACAATTTTAGCCTATTTGCTTATAACTTGGACCAATATTCAGGTAGTTATCGCAGTCGGCAAGCACCGGGTTACTATGGTAACCTGGGTTATCGCCATCGGGTTCATATATATATGAGGTCTACTACGACTCGTTCCAGTGTCACGTTCTCTTGGTCTATTTTTGCTTTCATGCTTTGTGGCCTGACTATAACCTTTCGCAAGGTGCTTGCACATGACCTGAGGCTAATGACATATTTATGATGTTGGTTATGCATGGCAGCAGCAGAAGATCTGCGCATCGTAGAAGCAGGACAGTGGGAATAGGGTCCAGAGGAATAGTTGCCTTTTTTCATTGGGATACGAGCTTCAGAACAGGTCATCCGTGGCCTCCTTGAATGTAGACATTAAGGCGCTGCACTCTCCTGCTGCCGACCAAGGCTCATCCTTTCCAGCGGTCCTGAGCTGCTACTTGTACTTCACATGTAATTTTAGATGACGAGGACGACGCACACTGTAGACTGATTGAGATCTGCATGTGGTCAGACAATCTGAATTATTTAATAATTTGTTATGATCGCGTGTAGTAGGAGAAAATTGGGTCAATTTTGTGACCCTAGATGTGAGTAGGGCCATGTGCATGAGCCACAAGTGTCAATCAGTGCACAAAATGTGGTGCTGAAGGCGTCAAATAAGTTATCAAATGTTATCAAAATTAATGCTGAAATCACCCATAACGTTGAACGATCGATTACTTGCACCTCACCTATAATCGAAATGAGATCAAGAATAGAATATAATAAGTTAGAGTAGACGCAATGCATCATGGGCTTACTTTTAGTAGAAACTACAAGCTAAGAAAAATGTACAGAATGTACAGCAGAGCCTGGCGTTTATTATCAGATGAAACTTGCTTAAGTCTGCATTTATATCGTGTAAATTTCTGAATATAATAATAAAATCATAAAACAAGCAACTGCGATTTCTCTAAAGATCTTAAATGAAGAAATGAAATGAAGAAACTGTCAATTCCTATCAAAGACATCACAACTCAATGCGTTAGGGAACCTTCTGATAGTTAGTTAATCGCATTACTGGTTTAGCCAGTGGTTAAGGTGCTCGCCCCGACCAAGGTGAGCTCGAGCTCCGTGGCAATGTAAACCGCCTGAATTAAGATTAAGCTCTCTTGTGGCGCTATGCAATTATTTATTTAGTAGTATAGTTATCAACTGAATAAATAGTAGCAGTATAATATTGTATATGTCTATATAACTATTAAATAGAATTGCATCGTAAATACTTCACTAATATATCACCATTTGCTGAGATGAGCACTTAATCTGAACACTGGTATTACACAGGAGCAACAGAGCTCGAGCCCATGACCTCAATAACCGGTTAGCTGTTAGAAATACTGCAGTAGTGCTTTGACACCAGTTTTAGTAGTACCTTGAAATATTTTGCAACAAACAAAGTATAATGCAATAATAAACTAAAAATGCAGTTGGCCCGTTGACATTATTCTAAACTTAATTTGAAACTATTAAATTCTTTTAATTTTAGGCACTGAACTGAAAATATCTAAATGTGTATCCCGAAATTCACCGATGTATTTAACATGCATGCTCGAGTGGATTCGTAAGGAAAACATTGATCCGATCGAGATGAAGGTAATATGGGCAGATTCAGATGAAGAAGCACCTAATCTCGATCACTGGATCGCCTTATGTGGTATACAGGATATCTCAAGTTTCGCTACAAAATATAATGCCTGGCTAGGCTATTTCAAAGTATTTTTAAATCGGCAAACTGATCCGTCAGAGCTGACCGTGCTGGTTTCTGTAAAATGGCAAGACGTGGCTATGGCGAAAAAATACTTCTATTGCTTGGTCAAAGCAAGCAATGGAACTCATACTCTAAGTGTTGTATCGCAACCAGTATCGCCATCCATGTGTGGTAAGTGCAGAATCTCTCCACTCCTCATGTGAATTTTATTAATTATGATGGACAGCAAATGAAGCAGTGTGTTAAGCAGACAGTTAGTTTGCTGAGTCGGTAGCAAACAAGCAAAACTTAAAATAAACACTTACGCTTTAAATAATGGTTTGCATGTCATATACCGCAAGAATAGACGATCTTCAGGCTACCATATAGCATTCCAGATGAGGAATTTCTACAGCTCTCCCGGAGGTTTTGTATTAAGGTGCACCAACGGAGCCCGAAATTGACGATGCTTGTTCAGTAGGCATCCGATCAAGCATTAAATTCGGATAAACTGGTATGGTGAAGCCACTTCCCCTTGGCTAAATATTTTCACCTTACAGCTGGTGCAAAGGGATTACGAGAACAAGAGCAGACGTATCTGAGTCCCTGTACCTGTAACAGTTTCACAATCGTCTATCCTAATTCTCCTGACTTTACTACAAGCAGCTATTCCACCTGAGTGATCCGTAATTTTTGAATGCATTACAAGTCCCTCAAACATCTTTCGAACGTCTGTCAAATTTCTCGTTCAATTAAAAGACCAAGCAATTCAGCACTGCTAAAACTAGAAGCGGAGATACATAATACCAAGCTCGTATGCTCCCACAGCCTGGAACTCCCTCCCGACCTGCATCAGAACATCCCCTGACCTGACCACATTTAAAAGAAACTTAAAAACATACCTATTTAGGACAGCATTTAGTGGGTCCTTGTGATTCGTCCTCGATGTGCTTATGCGTGCTGACACTGTTCATGCTGCCACTAACCACATTTGCATGCTGACCCAGTGCATGTAACCCCTAACCATGTTATTCATTTTGTTTGTTTTTCAAGCATGATTTTACTTACTATTCTATTGCGTATCACTTTGCAGCAAATGTAAAGCGCCTAGAAAGAGATTAAGTTCTCTGAGGGCGCTTTATCAAGTGCAATATTATTATTATTATTATTAAAAGGCAGTATGAAAGCGCTCCTTGTTAAAAGCGGTGCCACTAGGCGTGTTCCGGTGATCTGACGATATAAAAACTTTAAGAGATCGAGAAGCAGTCGACATTTTTATTCTAGGATTAATCAGGTTGTATCTCAATCTACATCGAGGGCTACCTATTTAAGCTAAGAGGCTGTGAGAAAACAGTCTAAAAATCTGAGAAAATTTGCAAAACATTTTGGAATAATCGCTGATATTTATAGCCTAGCAATAATATGTACATAATAATAATAAATATATACATAATATTTATATGACATCTTCAATAGAATCATAAAGAAATTAAATTTTTCTCTCTCTCTCTCTCTCTCTCTCTTGGTGGGACTCATATATATGCAGTAAGGGAAGCTTGATAATATAGTCATTAATTAACATGCACAGCTTTAGCATGCATAGGCATACGAAAACCGATTCACTAGGACCCAGCTTATAATCTACGGGAAACGTGCATTGTAGCTTCTTTTTCATGTCATAGAACTGGTAGATCTCGTGATGCCAGTCAGAAGTGAGCTTCGGGTTTTGAAACCATCAGCAATAAAGGCCCGGTCTGCAGAGGATCTGAGCTCAGTCCGAGGCGCAGCTAAGTAAATTCAGTCAGGCTAGGAGGCGGTGCGATTCTGGGCTTAAATGTGAAGTAGGTAGGGTTGAGAGGCTGGAGAAAGCGAATGAAACAGTCCCTGGATCCAAGCCCAGGAGATAAGGTTCTCTTCGCGATCTTGGTCGAGGGCTCGAGTCCTGCGTTTGGCGATTCTTTACTGCCCTCTGCAAGCGGTGGCTTTAGCCGTTAAGGTTCTTCTGTGGCTGTACAAATGATGCTGTTTAATCAGCTAAATGACCTGAAAATTAGAAATATAACTTTTAATTGCATAAGCTACTCGATATGGAGCCAGTGATATTCGGTGCAAGGACAGGTAGTCGGACCCTCCATGGTTCGACTACTTGCCTAGGCACTAAAAATACGTTTTTCGTAGAATTCTAGAAAAATGCCAATTTATTATGCCGAGCTGGCTTGGTCCAGCAGTTAAGGTGCTCGCCCCCGACCACGGTCTGGCTGAGGTCATGGGCTTGAGCCCGGAGGCATATGTGAAGCGCCTGAATAGAGATTGAGTTCTCTTGGGGTGCTATACAAATGAATTAAATGAATTATATATTGTATCGCGGCATTGAAAGCTTCGGAAACTGGATGATATAATCGATTAAATATTATTTTATGATATATCTTTCAATGAGACATTATTTCTCCTATAATCACTCCTAAATATATACATATATATATATATATGTATATATATATATATATTAAATTATGTTATTGTGATCACATCATCTCAAAGCTAAGTTGAATAATTACATTTTACGTAGCACCCTACCGGTCCGAAATGTTTCCAAGTACTTAGTAGCCTGGCTGCTCTGAGCTAAACCTAAGATCATTGCCAGCTTCTCTATCTGCTCATTATATCCATTCATTACAGTCCTGACACTGGTCTCAGTGGTGAGGAGAAGTAGCCTACTGGATAGCCCTCGCAGGGTGCTGCAGAAGATCAATTAGTATTTGCTAAAGGAAATGGAGCCATCTTTCTTATCTCTCAATATTACAGCCCCAGTTAGTCCTAGAAAAGCGGTGCTCGTCTTTAAGAGTTAATTTCTAGAAATTATTGAAATATATTTTTTATCGATTGAAATATTTTTATGTAAGCTTTCAAAATACTAACGTGTTACAGTGTAATCGTGAGTTATGATGATTCATACGTAAAGGGTAAAACTGCTACACAACGACGTCTAAAAGTGGAGTATAGCAGAAGCAATAAATCTAAAATAGCATGTATCAATGATATTTGAGTCGTATGTGACTTGTATCATAACTTTTTGAATATCGATAAATCGAGATATATATTATCCGCTTGCTGAGTTACATGCTTATAACTTTTAAAAACCTTCACGTCTAGTGTAGCTTATGGTCTTCAAAATTTGTAAGGATCAAAGTCAAATTTATATTTACTTAGAATTTTTTTATAACTGCACTTATTTATGTGTTTTCAATAAATATTGCAGTAAATGTCATCAAACGTCCTTGAGCTTTATTTCTACTACAACAGACATAATTTACAGTACCTATCCTACTAATATCAGAAATAAATTAACTGCAAGGATTAGATAGGAGTGTTGAATTCAAATTTCAAATCGCACATCGATCCTTCAAGTATTGGCGGAAATATTGAATTTACAAAGCACGAAGTTACTCTCAAAGTGCAGCAGTGTGTAAGATGTAAGTATGCACTCGACAATCTATTGGCATGTATTTCAATGTAACAATGTTCAACCAGCTATGTCTCAAGTCACGCAGGATGTGTTGTATAGGTTATATAGATAGGTTGTATACTTCGAATTTTATATATTTTCGGGTTCATACTTGTTAAACGTTGATTGAAGTAGCATTTCGTTAAGGTAGACATTCCCAAACATTTTGATCACATTCTAGAATATTTGCCTTTTTGAAAGGTACTCTATATCATTATCCAATGATCAGACACAGTTTTACAGTATTTTCTCAATTTATACCCAGACCAATTAGGTTCTTGGGCTCAAGACCAATAGTTTTGGTGCGAGTAAATAGTCTGCACAGCCATTAAGTTTATCTTGGTTCTATACAAGTGCAGCATTTAAACATTGGTATAATAAGCAGCACATTCTAAAGCAGCTCATCTTTAAAATTGATCAGCTTGTAATTACGATATGTGATTTTATATAATCGAACACGATTATAATATCGTACCATTTGCAAAATAATTTAGCATCAAGAAGATATTTTCCAAGTAAATTCTAGGCTTAAAATAAAGATAAAAATTAGCCTATATGCGTAACACAGCAACATTGTTGCTTAATGATGCGCTTGAGTGATTTTTAAGCGGCATAAAAAACCATAATAATTCAGCCCAAATTGTATACATCAATTGTAACTGCAATTTTTAACTTGAAGATAAAGAAGATGAGTATGCGGAACCAACGACGACCATTCCTCCAAAGTTCAAAGGTTAGATGCGTTTCAAATCAGAGACTCCTAAAGCTAGGCTTAGGCTCATAATGAGCTTCAATATTTTTTACGTTAAAGACTTCCAAAGCAGCTCCAATTTACGGGTGCGATTTGTTTGCTAAGATAGATGTTCTCCCAGTTTTGAAATTTTCTCTAGTTTAGTTCATCATCATGCGTCACGTTTCTTCAAATATTAAAACAAATACTGTAGATGGTACCAATTAATCGTAGCAAGGTCAAGTCTAATTAATGAAAATAATAGTTTGCCTCGGATGAATAATTGAAGAAATGCTGGTATCGCCAATCAACCATCGCTGAACCACTTTTATGTTAGCTCTTTACCTATTAATTCTTGCAGTGATCTAGCGACTGGTTTCTCTGCTCTTTCTAGCATGACAGATAAGATTGGAGATGCCATCTCTAAAAAATTGGCATTTACACTGGTCTCCCGCCATTAGAAAAATCCGCACAGAAGACGTCTTCCGAAATTCCGTGAAGCACCTCAATGTCTGCATTCCAGGCGGCCACGAGTGACCGCAATCTGAAATTAATCTCCCACTCTAGAAGACTACTATCCCTCTGGACCCTACTCCCACTGTCCTATTTCTGTAAAGTCTTGATCTTCTGCTGCCGTGCATAACTAACCTAACCAATATATTCTTAGCATCAGATCTTGTCCATGCACCTTCCTAAAAATGCAGTTTTTTAGATAACCTATTCAGAAATTAACGCTTGACTAAGAGAACTTGGGGCTGCAAGAAATATTCATCTCATAATTTATTGTGATTTTAACATTCATTTTGACCACAAAATTTTTAACTTAAGTACTGAACTTCGTGCACCGATGTATTACTTTTCTGTGGCGGCTCACGTGCATAATGAACCACTGCCGACGAAGGTCGTGCGTATGATTTGAGATTCTCCCACGACTATACGCTATTGTCTCCTATTCTAACCTAATTTTGAACATTGGAAAATATACAGATAACTTGTGTTCGACAATTCGATATTTTATGGCATCCTTATCCAGCATATATGGTGAATCCATTAATCTAAATTACGTTGACTTTGATGCTGTATAAGCGAAAATAACTTCCTCACTTCTGCTGCTCAACCCTCCTTCCGACCTTTCTCACTGGAGCAATTATACCACGTGACACTAGCCAAAGTTCCTCATAAGCTTGAGCATCAGACTAAACAAGCAGAATCTACTAGTCCTAATGATCCACCGTGTGTCAGTGACGTCGTTCTAGCTAGGTCTACTAAACCCAAGTTGAGAAATCATAACAGAAGATTAAGACTGACTGCTCATCGACCGGCATACCAAGACAACTGCAGTTTATACCAATCTATCCTGATAATGGCCAATCAAAAGTAAATAGAATATGGTCGATTCTTTAATAATCCAGAATAAGTTATTGTTATTTTGACCTTAAACTATGTTTATAACAACAATTCACACTGATCTGCATTATCTTGCGATCAGGCAGCGTATCGACCTCAAGATTCTGTCTCACATGTTTAGGTCCCCTCATTCTCTCTCTCTCTCTCTCTCTCTCTCTCTCTCTCTCTCTCTCTCTCTCTCTCTCTCTCTCTCTCTCTCTCTCTCTCTCTCTCTCTACATTCCAACCCTACTACTTACTCGGACTAGGCATCGTACAACCCTCTTTTTCCTCAAGTCGTTCAGCTCTGCCTGCCGGGAACCAGCATTTATCGGCTGGAGACTATGCCAGTAGTTAGTATGCTCCTAAAGACTGGACGTCATTCCGGACTGACGGCACACCATCCCCTGCTTTGAAGACATATAAAAAAACTCCGCAGTGCACTGGTTCTTTAAATAATTCGTAGAGACACCAAAACTTTAAATTTGGCGGTAAGCATGCCGATATTGTTGCGCATGTTATCACTAAGCATATTAACTTTAATTCTTTAGAGTATGCGCATATAAAAGCACCTTAAAATGTATTCGGTACTCTGAGGGTGTCATATAAATTTAATTTGTGTTGCTAATAATAATGCACCTCAAACTGTAACTCAACGAAGCCAAGTGAAATCAAAGCCCAAAAGTCTCAAGTGACACAGAGAAAGAGAGAAGCATAGCTGAGACAGGAGAGCAGTTGAGGTAGTGAGTTGCATGAAAGTAGCAGCTCAGGACAGCTGGAAAGGATACACCATAGTCAGCAGGCTGAGAGAAAATTTTGTCAACATCACTTCTTATCGACAATTTTAGGGATTGCAAGATATATTGCAACACGGTAACCTACTTTTCAAATATTTGTTTTTCAAATTTTTTGCTTTGGGGAGATTTTGCCACGCTCTGTGCTTCCAGGCGGTACCCAACCAGACTAGATAGGCAACGTACTAATTTCTTTTCAATGCTCCACATATGGCGTGCACTTTTTAGCTTTTAGGGTTTAGGATTTTTTGCAATAACCATCAAAGATTTTTAAGTGCTTTATTGGCTATTGGCTTATGTTAGGTGTTACATTGGTAGCATTCTGAAAGTGTTGGAGTGATAGAGAGAGAGAGAGATAGAGAGAGAGAGAGAGATAGAGAGAGAGAGGAAGAGAAAAAGTCAGAATGCGAGAGAAAATGATAGAACGGACAAAAATTTGATGGTCAATTTGGTAAAGGCCCGCGCATACTAATTTTCAATTTATGATAGCAGGTATGTCGCAATTTGCAAAGTAAAACAGTAAGGCAGACGGATGCTTTCTAACTCAGTCCGTATTTTACTAAATTTATGGACGGCACCAACAGTTACTGAAATGCTTAGGCTGAGTTTGTCACGATATACCGTACCATAAATAAGGTCTTTGCTTCTTTTTCATGTAGTGGTGGAAATATTGCATTAGTGAATGACTAAAGATGCTCAAATCCATTAAATACTTATGATAATACACTCTAAGACAGTGTCCAGAAAAATGGTTATTATAGCGTATTACGTTGAGACTTTCCAACCCGAGCCTCAGATTTTTACAGGTACAATATATGGCAACACAAAATCAGCATTGCAATCGTTAGGGGAGTTTACTTAAATGACACGAGGTTGGCTTATGGGCAATTAAACGGCAAAATGCAAAGAAGCAGCTGGCACACCATAGTCGAAACCATCTATCTGTCTTGAGTCTGCAAGGATCACTGTATGTAACAATGGAAATAATAATGATAATACTAATATACTATCTGTATGTATGATATAATATATATTCATAACGTCCTCTGAAAATTAAATTGAGTTCGAATAGCAAAGAAAAAACTACGTTAGAGAAAAGCACCATCTGAGGTGCGTGCGTACATGTTTCAGCCCTGGCATCCTACGGGTCTCGGGCTGCATGTGAGGCTGCCAATGATATGAGTGATAAATAAAAATAAAGTGATACAAAATTTCAACGTCCCTCTTAGTATATATTATAAAATATTCTTCTGGAACCGATTACACTGATTGGCACGGAACTAATGAAAAATTCATCGTTGAAGATCTAGCTTTTCTCTAGAACACGAGTCAATGCAGCTCCCGCTGGGCAGATCGATGCGTACATGCTTGCATAGCTGATTAAAAACGCAGTGTCGTTGAGGAAAGTTGGTGGGAAAGCAAGCCTGAATAATATAGCGCATCTGCTTACCATTCAAAAATTTAGATCAATAAATACACAGGGCCTTCTTCTAATTCCATAGCTATCAATTGAAACTGAATTGAACTGCTGACTATTTATATGGAAACTGAACTTAAAATAAATTTATTTATTCTCTTAAATTGTACAACTGCAATCGTCTTGCGTTGAAGTAATAACTTGCTACTTGCTTGGGGACAGCTAGACAGCTGGAAATCTAATGTCTGTGCTTAGAATTAATTACGCTATTCTTCGGTTCCGTTTCAATAGCTTAAGTTATCTTACTGCTTCATATAGCTGCAGCTGAACTTCGTACGCTCTCAGTATTTTAAAATAAGAGCTACACTGCGTTTTTTCGCTATGCCAACTTATCGACTTATTTTTCACGGTCTGTGCTTGAGCTCAAGCTAATATATTCTCATAACACAATGAGTTTCCATTTTCATGCAGATGGAACACTGCTGCATACATGCTCTTTGATCCCATATCATCTATCAGCGAACTTACTAAACTGTCTTTTGGAATAGATGGCAGCCAGTCGCACTTACGGGGTATCACAACTTCTGAAATTGAATATCCGTGAAGAAAACTTACTAATAATGGATGAACCTAGTAAGTTGAGAAAAGCCTATCTCTATACGAACTCTTCCAGCATACCTCATACACTATCTAAACCAAATCTGTGCATACCGCTCCGCAACGTATTACATATCTGTCTGTTACTCCAAAAATGCACAAGTACTAACTGGGTATTACACTGAAGAGTTTTCTAAAGTGTAATTTAAATAAAAACGGATATCGTAGGCCATACGTGTACCAATAGATTTAATCTCACTAGAAGACCACATACAATCCGCCGTCAAGCCTGCCCATTTTCGACTACGTACTTTTCCAAACGCTCGAACCCTCTTGGAAGACTCATCCCCACGCTAGAGTGCGGCCTCGGGTGACTCCGAGATTAGTGTGGACCTTTACCTAACTTCTTAATAATAATAATAATAATAATAATGTACTTGATAAAGCGCCCTCAGAGAACTTAATCTCTTTCTAGGCGCTTTACATTTGCTGCAAAGGGAAATGCAATTAAATGGCAAGTAAAATCATGCTTGAAAAACAAACAAAATGAATAACGTGGTTAGGGTGACATGCACAGGGTCAGCATGCAAATGTGGTTAGTGGCAGCATGCACAGTGTCAGCACGCATAAGCACGTGATGGACGAATCATAGGGACCCACTAAATGCTGTCCTAAATAGGTGTGTTTTAAGTTCCTTTTAAATGTGGTCAGGTCAGGGGATGTTCTGACGCAGGTCGGGAGGGAGTTCCAGGCTTTGGGAGCATTCTTCATAATAACTGTGGTTATTCCGCTGAAATATTCAGTGTGACTGCGTGCGAGCTGTCCGCGAATGTGCTAGTGAAAATCGGACCTGCTTGGCAAAAGATCCGGCGTGTGGGGTCGTCGGCGTCAGCGTCGGCGTGGCGCTCAGAAGGTTAAAAAGAAAATGCGCGTACGCAGCGTGCTCCGATAGCGAACGACGCCACAAACAATCTCACAGGATGTAACTTGTGTACGTCACGATGGACAGTAGTCGTGACCTTTTCTCACCATGCGTAACGCACGCTCGAGCTAAGAGGACAGTCAAACACGTCGCCTCACTGCGACGAGCAGTAGAGAGAATGATACAGCTGGAACAGCGTCACGTGACCACGCCCCATTCATAAATCTCTCTAGGAATAGGACTAAGACCAAGCAAAAATAGGATCAGGCCACTGATCCGTTCCGTACTCATTCCCCGGTCTAGCTAGGGTGGGGCAGCATGATGGCGATGCCACGCACGCAATGTCACCATTAGCCAATGCCTACCGGCGGGCCTGCTTCGGCGGTTCGATAAGAGCCTCCTTGCATCCGGCGTTCGCCCTATCAGCTGTTGGATATCAATCCCAAGAAATGTGATTTTAAAGCGCTATTTGTCACTCTTTATATTAGTAACTCACTCACCACGCCTCAGCAAAAAGTGAACCGTTGGCTGGGGTCCCATTGAGATTTTTTGGTGCTGCGTCCGAAGTGCCGGCTAATAACCAGCCTCTTAAGTTCCACCTATCATATGTCCGCTCGCTAAAACAAAAGGTGCTCCTTGTCTGTGATCAAGTTTTTCAGAAGAAGCAAGATGCATTTCTGATGACCGAAAGGCATATAAGCCCTCCTTTGGTGGCTGTGCAACTGAGACCACCCCTCTCAGGCTTTCATTGTTTCAGTCCATTAGGTATGACAAGGTGAGTGGTGGGTTTGCTGTGTAATTATTTGTGAAGAGTTTGGCTGTAAGACCTGTGGATTTTTGCATGGGCCATCGCTTGAATCAGTTGCTACTAGGTGCCCATCAAACACCATTGCTAAAATTAGGGCTTGTTTACATAAGGATACCACGTCCAAGTTGGTCCATGCATTCGTGACATCTCGTCTCGACTTCTGCAACTCACTGCTTACTGGCCTACCAGCATGTGCGATCAGGTGATTGCAGCTGGTGCAAAACTCTGCAGCTAGGCTTGTCTGTCGTGAGCGTCGCAGTTGCCACATTACTCCACTTCTCGCCGACCTGCACTGGTTACCAGTCAAGCAACGGATTGACTTCAAGGTTTTGTCGCTCACTTTTAGGTCTCTTCATTCTATGGCTCCAGCCTATCTTTCAGATATACTACCCCATCAGGCAAAGCATCGTACCACTCGCTTTTCGGAATCCAACAGTCTAGAAATACCTCGTACAAACCTTAAATCCTTTGGAGACCGTGCATTTAGCTCGTATGCTCTCACAGCCTGGAACTCCCTCCCGACCTGCATCAGAACATCCCCTGACCTGACCACATTTAAAAGAAACTTAAAAACATACCTATTTAGGACAGCATTTAGTGGGTCCTTGTGATTCGTCCTCGATGTGCTTATGCGTGCTGACACTGTTCGTGCTGCCACTAACCACATTTGCATGCTGACCCAGTGCATGTAACCCCTAACCATGTTATTCATTGTGTTTGTTTTTCAAGCATGATTTTACTTACTATTCTATTGCGTATCACTTTGCAGCAAATGTAAAGCGCCTAGAAAGAGATTAAGTTCTCTGAGGGCGCTTTATCAAGTGCAATATTATTATTATTATTATATGCTCCTCTGGTGGCCACCGACCACTTTCTGGCTGCGTAAGCTTTTCTATTGAGGGGTTTTCGCAGTTTCTCACTAAAATATTTGCGTGCGACAGACCGTTATTGATCATTGGATTCGCATTGACAATCCTAGTAAGGGCCATGTGCACTTAGTTATTGAACTTCTAGAGAACTTAGGCTTGATGCAACACGTCGACCGTATTACACATATCAGTGCCCTTATACTTATACCTATACTTATACTTATATATCTCGCTATCAATTAGCATGTGCCCCACTAACCCTGTTGTAAGGTACGCTAACCATCTCTGATCATGTTTCCGTCTTCTTTACTGTTAACGTTCTGTTGTACTTGCAACGTGACATCCAGTTTGTCCAGCGAAGCAACATGAAAATCATTTATCCAGAAAAAAAATGTAAATACGTCCTTGAGGTAGGTCTTCTTGATCTGTACCCAGATTCGACCGACAGCCTCGACACCTTCAGATAGGCAGTGAACGTGAACCCTAGATATGTCTTTGACAAGAATGCTACTGCACATTATGTCCTTGTGCAGAGTCATGGAGATTCCTTTCAATTTTCTAAGACTTCAAAATTAGCGCTGTATTAAGTGAAGGTTTGATTGTGGCTTTAATAAGCATAGGTCTGACGACCATTTAGCCAAGCTTAGAAAATCGAGAACTTCTGTTTTCAAATTAAAAATGAAGTCTTGTTAGTCTAAACCAAAACGGATTTTTTTTAAATTAACAATTTGCTTACCACCTCTGAGGGATCTCACTCCCCAAATATTAAAGGCTTGGTTGAAGATGTTTTTATCTTCTTCAATGCCAAAATTGTACGTGGTCGTACATCAATAAAACCCTCTCGGACTAAAGAGACTATTGAGTCACAACATGCGACCTTCCTTTTAAGTTTTCCGGTGTCTCTTTGCGATGTGAATGCCTTTATAAAGTGAAATAAAAATATCTCTCTCCTGATGACTCTATTTCATCCTCTCTGTGGTCTTTACTAACAGAAAACCTTAGCCCAGCCGTAAGTGAAATTTGCGCAACTCTCTAAATAACGAAGTTGTATCAAAGTCCTTTTTAATTCGCCATCGTTAGAACGATACTTAAAAGCCTGGATTAGATTCGGAGGTCCGAGCTTACTATCGCCTAGTTTTTCTTCCTCATTTTTTGTCAAAATGCTTGAAAGTACGGTAGCCCAGGAGCTGGTAACACACATCAAACAGAATAAATTGTTGAAATATGTTCAGTTGGGATTCGAGAGACTCTACTAAAATTGCTCTCCTCCGTTTAGCCAACGTTATATTTCACAGCAACTAATAATAACATGTCACTTTCGAGCCCTGCTGGATCTATCAGCTGAGTTTGGCACTATTGATCACGATATCCTACTTTAACTGGTTGAGAACAAGGATTGGTATGGCAAACATGGCACTGGCGTAGTTCAAATCATACTTGTCCGATCATGTTCAATCGGTGCCATGTGAGAGTCACCTGTCGATTCTGTCATCGGTCTTTGCTGCCTCCCTTTATATTGAACTCAGGAAACTGTGATTCAAGTCCATGGAATAGGCTACCACTGTAATGGGTGAGAATGCACAGCTTTATTTTTATCCCAAACCATCTAAATCTGCTTTAGCGACTGATAAGGTTGAATAATCGGATCGCACACATTCGATCTTGGATTTCGGTAAATTTCTTTAAACTTACCGACGATAAGCTGAAACTGCTACATCTAGGAACATCAATCGTGTGGCTGGACTAGAAGACGTTGCTCTTGTAATAAATGGCTGTGTATTGCGTGCTCGGAAAGTTCTTACGCTGACCTCCATGGCCTGCCACGGCTTGTCTACTACATGCCTGGCTGACCTCCTGCTGCACCAGTTTCAGCCTTCTCTTCGTGCCCTCAGGTCCTGTATGGACAGTAAATTACCTGTTCTATTCCTCCACTTGAAAAACCGTCAGCGACAGAAGATTTTGCTCTGCAGAGCCTAAACTGTGGAGCTTATGACCACAACTTGTACGAAATGACATATGCTCTCCTGCTGCAGGCTGTCACATCCTTCAAAGCCGTCCTGAGCCGGTCTACCATGCTACTTAACTAACGCGATTGTCCTTCTGACTCAGTCATGCTTATCATTTTCTCTTTGTTGTGTCAAGTGAAATATGTAGGCTACTGAATGGGTACCAAAATGCGCTTAGGCTTTCAGTAAGATGTATAAAACTCTACTGCATAGCACCCACTTTGTCTTTGGGGCTTTATGGAGTTACTTTTGGAGGTACATTACATCACACCACGTGAGAATACCGCAATCGAGGTGTTCCATCCATTTGCAACATCCCCAGTGCATTTTTATAATTTCATACGTGGTTCGATTAGGCTGTAGAACTGTGGCTAAAACTATACTTCCCCGTTTATCTGTCTAGAGCGTAGATTTTTTTCAGTATACCACTTGTCACTGACCTGCACTTGCTCATTTTCAAGCAGCGTATAGACTTCACGGGTCGTTCACTCACTTTTTAGTTCCTTCATTCTCTCACACCACTTTAGCTATTCGAGCTACTTCTTTGATCTCTACGCATCATGCAACACAGTCTGTTAACTCAAGTCACGTAGCTGGGCCTCGTGAAAATGTTAAATGTTTTAGAGACTGTGACTTTGTTTCATAAGCTCCCGAATCCTATAACTCACTGTAGTGTAATTTGAAGACTCCGCGACTTGAATATATTCAAAAAGAAGCTTAATTTGCACATTGTTCTACTTAATGGTCGTCATAATAATAATTCAAAAGTGCTAGTGCGAGCGAACACAACACACGCAGTCACTAGTTATTATAAATACTGCCTTTTCAAAATAAATAGCCCATAAAGATGTTAAATACTTTTAGCTCAAAACGCCGATGCTTGTGCGTGGATAATATAACAAGCAAGCTTTTTTGTAACAGAAAATTTGGGTAATTAAATTCTATGATTTGGACAAAAGAGTATTTACTAGAGCGCAAAATGCCACTTTTTGGTTATCACTTGGTGCGTCGATACTTTTCTTTCGAATTTCACTATTTTTCTTGGTGCGTCTTTTTTTAGATGTTATTAGAACACCGAAACGCCGCATAGCGCCTCCGGAATCTCAAACACGTAAGTTTCTAGTCAACTGAAAACCTCTGAATTGGAAACGTTCTGCCTTACACCGTTTACGGCTGCATTAATCTCGAAAGACAGCCCAGGAAACGTAGCCTAGACTTAGGTTGACCGCGCAACGGAAGCCATCGTTACGCGTGCTGAACGATTGGCTATTTAAGTAACTTCCAAAGCGCAGGGATCGGTGCATCTCGGCCGATGCTCTGAGAATCGGAGGCCAAGAATTCTCTCACATGACAAGCAAAGAAGCCACTATTAGTGCGTGCCTAATTGATCAGCAAGTGATCAGGGTGAGCTTAATTTCATGCTCGTACTCATGCCCAACACACAACAGGGAATAGATCGCAAATACATTATCTGAAAAATGTCGCGTTGGAGTGACGGCGGGCTGAAAACCATTAACTCTTATTTTTGAATACGTGATTCGCGATGCATGCACGCTATTGTACGCTAATACAAGTTTGCGGCGTCTTACAGGGGCCGCTTTACCTGCATGGTACATTAAGCTAGGATGGCTCGATCAAGATAATACCGCATATTTGCACGAATTTAACCAAGCCTTAGAATAACAACTATTCCTAGTGCTATCTTTCGGATTTTACCTTTAGTGTATCAATTGAATTGTGAATTAAATTGTGCAGTTTTTATTTTAAAAAACGCGAACAA
Source organism: Cristatella mucedo (assembly GCA_009760855.2). Taxonomy (NCBI): domain Eukaryota; kingdom Metazoa; phylum Bryozoa; class Phylactolaemata; family Cristatellidae; genus Cristatella; species Cristatella mucedo. The sequence continues at coordinate 4,389,213 of WPIO01000003.1, read as the reverse complement.
CAACTTTGGAAAGCAACGTTTATTCATTTGAGCCCCAAATACTAGCGAGTTGGTTGGAACGGACGAGTGACTTTTCCAACCAAATGATAACCACCTGCAAGTTTTGAATACCGGGTAAATTTCATTGGAAAACCAAGGATACACTTCCGCGCATGTACTTGGCTCGAATTTGAAGAAAATCTGGAGATCTTTTATCATTTACACCAGACCAATGCTAAATTTGACATTAATCTTTTAATCTAACATGTAATCTAAATGTAGTTCGTATGTACGTTTGTATGTATGTGTTGTATGCCGGCTCCTGACTTGTGACCGTAAGGTCAAGGGAGCGTGTAGTTCGCATGTATGTATCGTATGCAGGCTCCTCTGATAAGCTACTGGTGAGCTGTTAGATCACCACCGAGAGGGGCCGGTGCACAGCTGGGGTCCGCCTGTGATGTGGTATGGACAGAGGCCAGTAACCAGCTGGTGGCCAGATGGTGGATTCACCATCAGGGTCGGCCAGTGCACTGCTGTGATCCGCCTTTGATGTGGCATGGACAGCTGGTGGCCAGATGGTGGATTCACCATCAGGGTTGGCCGGTGCACAGTTGTGGTCGATGAGTCATCGGAGTCGACCAGGGGAGGGGAGTCGTGTGAGGGCAGGGGCTGAGGGAAGCCGTGCGCTCTGGGGCTCCGTGTGCTGGGAATAAACTGTCGGTGTTAGGCATCGGCTGGCTCTCTACTGTGCAACCAAACTACACTAAATTTACATCTAACAGTTCCTTATAGGACAGAGCTGTTCAGTTACAATCCAAAAATGCTGATGTCGACAATAAACCATCTCCTCAACCGTTCCCAGATTAGCTCCTTACCTGATGATCCTAATGATAATCTAGCCGATCGCTTCTCTCGATTCTTTGTGCAGAAGATAAACAAGATCAGGGAATCCATCCCTGCAATGACAACCCCCACTAGAATGCTGTTCCTCAGTTCCTGGCTGCTCCTCAATGTCTGCATTTAAGCAGGTCACTAGTGATCTGGTCCTAAAGTTCGTATCTCAATCAAAGAAGACAACAAGTCCTCTGGACCCTATTCCCACAGTCCTGCTCCTACGTTGCATTGATCTGCTGCTGCCATGCATAACTAACATAATTAATATGTCATTAGCCTCAGGTCATGTCCCAGCACCTTTCAAAAAAGCTGTAGTCGGGCCACTTCTCAAGAAAGCTACACTTGACCAAGAGAACTTGAGCAACTACCGCCCAGTTTCCCTTCTACCATTCCTATCAAAGACACTCGAACGGGTCGTGGCGTACCAGCTGAACTCGTATATCGAAACCTCACACCTTGCTAGTAAGTTCCAGTCTGGCTTTAGAGCTAATCACTCCACAGAGTCAGCATTGCTTCGGGTATACAACGACCTACTTAGGAATGCAGACATGGGTAGAGTGTCTCTGCTTGTTTAGCTTGATCTTTCGGCAGCTTTTGATGCCATCGATCACAAAGTTCTTCAAGAGCGCCTCTCTTCTCGCCTGGGCATCACTAGCACTGCTCTGCAGTGGTTCAGGTCATATCTCAGTGGGAGACTCCAGAGTATTGATGTGAATGGACAAAGATCATCGGAAGCACCTCTAAAATATGGAGTACCTCAGGGCTCAGTGCTAGGTCCGGTTCTTTTCATGGTTTATACTTTGCCTCTTGCTGATGTGATTGCCAAGCACAATCTAGGCTTTCACTTCTATGCGGATGACACTCAGTTGTACCTCTGCTTTGATCCCTCTCAGCCTTCGAGCACCTCAAATTCTCTCAACTCACTAGCTGCATGCATTGATGACATCCGCACATGGATGGCAGCAAGTTTTCTAAAACTTAACGATGATAAAACTAACTTACTAGTCATGGGCAAACCCAGTGTGATCCAGAGATTGGAAAGGCTGATTCTCAAAATTGGCTCTGCCAGCATATCTCCAGTTGAATCAGCTCGAAATCTAGGTGTCATATTCCAAAGCGACCTCTCGCTAGACGACCGTATCAGCTCCACAGTCAAATCCACCTATTTTCAGCTTCATAAAATTGGTAAAATTCGGACTTGTTTAGATAAGGATACCACATGTAAGTTGGTCCATGCATTCGTGACATCCCGTCTCGACTTCTGCAACTCACTGCTTACTGGCCTACCAGCATGTGCGATCAGGCGATTGCAGCTGGTGCAAAACTCGGCAGCTAGGCTTGTCTGTCGTGAGCGTCGCAGTTGCCACATTACACCGCTTCTCGCCGACCTGCACTGGCTACCAGTCAAGCAACGGATTGACTTCAAGGTTTTGTCGCTCACTTTTGGGTCCCTTCATTCTATGGCTCCAGCCTATCTGTCAGATATACTACCCCATCAGGCCAAGCATCGTACCACCCGTTTTTCGGAATCCAACAGTCTAGAAATACCTCATACAAACCTTAAATCCTTTGAAGACCGTGCATTTAGTTCATATGCTCCCAAAACCTGGAACTCCCTCCCGACCTGCGTCAGAACATCCCCTGACCTGACCACATTTAAAAAGAACCTAAAAACACACCTATTTAGGACAGCATTTAGTGGGTCCCTGTGATTCGTCCTTGATGTGCTTAGGTGTGCTGACACTGTGCATGCTGCCACTAACCACTTTTGCATGCTGACCCTGTGCATGTCAACCCTAAGCATATTATTCATTTCGTTTTTTTTCAAGCATGATTTTACTTACCATTCAATTGCATTTCACTTTACAGCAAATGTAAAGCGCCTAGAAAGAGATTAATTTCTCTGAGGGCGCTTTATCAAGTGAATTATTATTATTATTATATGTTCAGAAAAACGTTGAGTCGTTCTATGAAACCTGCCCAGTTGGCTATTAGTGCTCACGGTTGAAGTGTTTCTGAAAGAGCTCTCTAACGTACTCAAAGCTTCTAAAACTTTTCACGGAAGAAGCAATAATTTAATAGTGCACTAAATTCTTCAGAAATCGTTCGCGTTAATTGTCAGGCTCTTTAAGCTGGCTTGCGTGAGTCTAAAGGAATACCGTATTCTTTCTAGCTAGTTCACTTCACGACAACATCAAACCTCCGATCCTCCCATTATCCGATTCCTGTCCTCCGAATTCGGGTACTCGAGAATCTTTCCATGAGAATCAGTTTACTCACCACCTCTCCCGATCAACTCGTTGGTAGTCTTTCGCTGACAGGTAGATTGGCAGGTAAGTGGATTCACGTAATTAACAGCCTGATACCAAACGAGCTCCATTTCCTAATTGAAGATTACCTCACTTCGGTTCAAAAAACCTACTTATCTACAGCGCATTAGAAAACCAAGGCAAATCGCCGATTATTCAAGACTTTATTAATTTAAAAAGTTATAAATTTCAATATCATTTATTAAGCAATAGACGAGTCTAACTCGCTATCGCTCTCGCTTCCGGTTGCTGTGGTGAATCCACAATTGCCCACTGAAGTACTTGATCCTATAACTCCATCCATGCATTGGCTACGAAGTATGCACCCACATATAATTTCAGAACCCGACAGCGATTAAATTCATTCGTGTGTCTTAAACTTGTATGACTACGACTCCGATAGGAAACTAAGTTTTAGCCGCTAAGAAAGCCTATTTTAAATGAATTTTTGCCATTTGCACTTTGGTTTTGTATACATGTGTGCATGTATGTAAGCATTTAAGCATTTTTTTGTATATAGATATATCAAATTTTACGCGGCTTTTGATTCGCACACCTTAGTCAAAAAATTTCATCTCACGCAACTTAGAGAGAGAGAGAGAGAGAGAGAGAGAGAGGGAGAGAGAGAGAGAGAGAGAGAGAGAGCTAGAAGCAGATTCAGGAGAGAAGTCGTCGCATGAAAGCAGCAGCTCACGACCATTGGGAATGATGTGCCACAGTCGGCAGGAGAAGAGTAGCTGTCATTGCGTAAGAATCGTGGGAGCGAACTGCCCAGTTATGGATGGCCCACTGGGTAAGGCTGCTGCTTTTCATGATCCCGGTCCCGAGATCGTGGGTTTGAATCCTGCTGTGGGCAATCCTTTATTGCCACTGCGAGCGTTTTTGATAGCCTTGAGTGCTCTTCTTCCGCTATTCATTACGATGCTGTTGAATAAGGTAACTATTATTATTAATTTTTGTGAAAATAGCTCAATTTTAAGAGTTGATACAGCATATCAATAACATTTAGCGTTGGAAGTGTTATATCCTTGCTGAGAACCCCCTAGCAGATACTTTGAATAAGTCTCATTGCTTTCGACTACAATCATGAACATTTTTCTAAATTAATCAAATCGAATCCTTGTAACTCCCTTGCTGCATTTATTGATGAGATCCACACATAGATGGTAGCAATTTTTATGAATTGAATAATAATAAAACCAGCTTACTATATAAACCAATTGCGTAATAATAATATTAATAAATTTGTGTAGCAACCTCGGAAACTGTATCATTCTTCTAGATTTCTATATACGCTGTAAAAGAATAATGATCAAATTTTTGGTAGTTACATGCTCAATGTCAACATCCATAACATGGTTACAAGTGGCATGCACAGGGTCGACACGTAAATATTGTTAATTGCAGAATGCACAGTGTCAGCAGGCATAACCTTTCAAAAGAAAAATTCCAGTGACTCACTAAATACTGAGATGCAAAGGCGCGTTTCAGCTTCTTTCAAAGATTCAAGTCATGGAATTTTGTAACGTCACTGTGTATTTATAGCCTCTATGGTTCTGCCGGTATATAACAAATACAGTACGTATACCTGTGCAGATATATTAAGTGTATACATGGTAACAAACTGCTGTGAAAGCATCTGAGCTCAATTATTTTGTGAGATAATGCAGCACTATAATCAGTGTGTCCTAGATAGTGTGTGGATAAATACTTGCTGAGTTGGTGCCTCAAGCACCAGTCTGGAGAGGCAAATTCTTCCTCACAGAAATCAGGCGTCCTGGTGGTGGCCGTGAACGGCAAAAAAAACAGCACGCATAGAATAATATAACATGCCTTTCTAATTTAGACTACTTACTTTGATGCCCAAAGAAGACCTCATTTGTACAGCACCAGATATAACCTATACAATTTTCTCATCTCGAATCCAGATATTACTGACTGATTGTAGTGTGCATGCGTTTCTCGTTTTTATCGGCTGTCATTATGAAACTGGCCATTAATTCGTAGAGCTGCAAATCTGGCGGATACTACTTTAAAACCTTTCCTTGCCCTGCTTCCTCATGAAATTGAGGCTGTTTTCTATCTGGATAGTAAATAAACTTATCATCTGCAGTGGGAGAAGGAGCAAGGACTTTCAGAAACTTAGTTCACAGCTGTCTTTGTAGTCGTCCTCACATGTTCTAAATCATCGCTACCTTACCGCGTTGGGGATTTGATGTGCTTTCTAAATCCTTTGCTTCTCAGAAATTAGGGCCATCAGTATTTAATTTGGCTGGAGATAAGCGAGCAACTTCAGCATCAATCTCTTATTTCAATAGACACTCAAAAGAGCCTTGAGTCGAGAAAATAGCAAGTGTGCGAATGCACAGTTGCACAAACTGTCGAGATCCATTTTCATCTGCTCCTCCTATATTTCATCGTCTCATCAGAAACGTCTTATCTGCTGTACAAATTTATTAAGCGAGTCTGTGGGGTGTAATTTAAAATCTCCAGCTGATTTATTAGCTGAGAAAACTCCAATGCCGCTTCCGATAAGGTTCTGCTGAGGCCGAATCTAGATTGATATTCATTCAGCAAGTGTAATTGCTGCGATTTTTAACTCGACCATTAATTCACAGCCATTTAACGGCATTGGTAAAGTTCATACTTAACACAAATCGAGCAGCTTTCCAGTAGGCCAACCAAGCTACGCCGAGCGGAGGCTAGAGACCACTCGAAGGACCAGGCGTCACTTTGGGCGTAATGCAGAGAGTACGAGATACTAGAACTCCATGGCCAATCTTTGTAAAGTCCTTTTAGGTTCTACCTTTTTGACTACTTTAAGATTTTGCATTTAGGTCTTCAAGTTCAACCATGACATTACACCTTGCTGCTACAAATATGAAAATTAGAGAATTATCATCCCCTTTGCCATCCATTTTATTTCACCACACGACTACATAAACATTGCAAAGGACGTAACTCAAACGTGACGTCAGTAATTGCGACTTACGGGCTAGCTAATTTACTAAGCTGACTGATTATATGGTTAACTAGATTATATTAGCTACTTTATTAATGTTGATTCTTCTGATGTTACCCACATATAGCTAAAGCCCATGACTGACTTAGCTTAAGATTTTAATATAAATAGTATTTATTTTCATTATCAAAACCTAGCCGATCTTGGTGTAGAGTAGGAACAAAGTTTTATCAGGCTTTGAGTTACTTTCAACGGTAAGAAAAATCTTTTACTGTGATTCTGTGGTAGCGGCATAGATAAAACTGTATTTCATATATATGAAATGCAATATTAGTTATAATAAACTTGGTATGAAAGATCCCTCAGAGAACTCAATTTCTTTCTATGCGCTTTACAATTGCTGCAAGGAAGCGAAATCGAATGGTTAGTGCTAGCAAGCTGAATACACAATAAGAATAACAACGTTAGGGGGTGACATGCGCAGGGTCAGCATAGAAGTATATTTACTGGCAACATGCACAGTGTCATCATGCACATGTATATAAAAGACTAATCACGGGGATCCACTAAATACTGTGATAAATTGATGCGTTTTTTCTTTCTTTTTTAATGTGGACAACTCAGGAGATATTGTGACCCAGGTCGGGAGTAAGTTCCAAGCTTTGGAAGCATATGAACTAAAGGCACAGTTTGTAAGAGATGTGGGTACACCGGTAGATTCCGAAAAGTCGGTGGTAAGATGCTTAGCCTGGTGGGGAAGTAGATCTGATAGGTAATAATAATAATAATAATAATAATTCACTTGATAAAGCGCCCTCAGAGAACTCAATCTCTCTCTAGGCGCTTTACATTTGCTGTAAAGTGAAATGCAATTGAATGGTTAGTAAAATCATGCTTGAAAAACAAACGAGATGAATAATATGGTTAGGGGTGACATGCACAGGGTCAGCATGCAAATGTGGTTAGTGGCAGCATGCACAGTGTCAGCACGCATAAGCACATCAAAGACGAATCACAGGGACCCACTAAATGCTGTACTAAATAGGTGTGTTTTTAGGTTCCTTTTAAATGTGGTCAGGTCAGGGGATGTTTTGACGCAGGTCGGGAGTTCCAGGCTTTGGGAGCATATGAACTAAATGCACGGTCTCCAAAGGATTTAAGGTTTGTATGAGGTATTTCTAGACTGTTGGATTCCGAGAAGCGGGTGGTACGATGCTTGGCCTGATGGGGTAGTATATCTGACAGATAGGCTGGAGCCATAGAATGAAGGGACCTAAAAGTGAGCGACAAAACCTTCAAGTCAATCCGTTGCTTGACTGGTAGCCAGTGCAGGTCGGCGAGAAGTGGAGTAATGTGGCAACTGCGATGCTCACGACAGACAAGCCTAGCTGCGGAGTTTTGCACCAGCTGCAATCGCCTGATCGCACATGCTGGTAGGCCAGTAAGCAGTGAGTTGCAGAAGTCGAGACGGGATGTCACGAATGCATGAACTAACTTGGACGTGGTATCTTTATCTAAACAAGCCCTAATTTTAGCAATGTTATGAAGCTGAAAATAGGCGGATTTGACTGTGGAGCTGATATGGTCGTCTAACGAGAGGTCGCTTTGGAATATGACACCTAGATTCTGAGCTGATTCGACAGGAGATATGCTGGCAGAGCCAATTTTGAGAGTCAGCCTTTCCAATCTCTGGATCACACTGGGTTTGCCCATAACTAGTAAGTTAGTTTTATCATCGTTAAGTTTTAGAAAATTTGCTGCCATCCATGTGCGGATGTCATCAATGCATGCAGCTAGTGAGTAGGCTAGAGACAAAGAATGAAGGGACCAAAAATTGAGTGACAAAACCTTGAAGTTAATGCGTTGCTTGACTGGGAGCCAGTGCAGGTTGGAGAAGTGTGTGATGTAGCAGCTTCGACGCTCACGACAGACAAGCCTACCTGCAGATTTCTGCTCCGCTGCAAGCACCTGATTGCACTGGCGGGTATGTAGGCCAGCAATATTTATTATAGTGTCGAGAAGTATTTTCTTTTGTATCTTTGGCAATAGTTAAGGAATCGAAGCAGACGTGGTATTTTAAATACTTTTGAAGTTCTAGAAGACTGTGCGCTATTCTTCCTCTGCCAGTCAATGAGGCTATTTTAATTGCTAAAGTAACAGAGCCAGTAGATTCCGGGTACATGTCGTATACTTTCGTAGTGCCTTAAGCATCTCGCAGACCAAAATTATAGCAACTGCGTTGTTACATTGGTGACTTAGTGAATCCTAAAGGCATCACTATCACTTTCATTTGGCTGTTTGTAGAAATTGCATCGAAACGCGAACCGACGGCAGATTATGTCGACATTTCTAGTGAAGGTAGGTCTGCGTATAATATTCTTTGCGTAACATAAACAGAGCAAAAATATCTTGAAGTATGTATTAGGATTGAAAACAAATTTTCTGTGATAGCCATGGTTCTGCCTACCAATAAACAAGAAAAACTTGAGCCGCAGCATTAAGTCAGCGTTGGCTCTCGAGTAGAAGTGCTGAGAGTGGTGTTGCTTTATGAAACACTGAGATGTTGCGGTCACCGGTCGACGTACGTTGCCAGTAGCAAATGTATGCTAATAGTTTGCTTAAGCTTCGAGTGTGAACCCTACGATGAATGTGCATCTACTATTCTCAGCTTTCTTGGCACTCTATTAAGCTTGTCTGTGTACTCATTTGCTAGCTTACTGGCGGCTTACTCAGTACGTATTAATAACCAGAGGGCCGACTAGCCACTGGCACTCAGTGCCATTTTGCTGTATTCGTATTTACGATATAACTGCTCGCAAAGCCTGGAACTCTATCCCAACTTGAGTCGTGACGTCTCCTGACTTGACCACATTTAAGAAGAAACTAAAAGTGCATCAATTTATCAAGGCATTTAGTGGGTTTCCATGATTTGAACTATATGGGCTTACGCGTACTGACACTGTCCGTGCTACCACTAACCATACTTGCATGCTGACCCATTGCATGTCACCCCTAACCATGCTGTTCTTGTTGTTTATTGAACATGCTACCACTAAAAATTCGATGGTGCTTCCCTGGCAGAAAATATAAATTGCCTAAAAAGAGATTGAATTTTCAGAAGGCGCGATATGAAATGTATTATTATTATTTTTTAAACTAGCATTCTTTAACGTGCCACTGCGAGTGTGATACCTTCCACAATATTAACCCTTGGTTGTTGTTTCTCTCTTAAGTGAGTTGTCAAGTACTATGAGTTATTGGCTCTTTTAGGATGCTATTTAAAGTAATAATCCCTTAGTAGTTAGTGCTCAGATGTATTGCAGCTAGAGCACGACGACTGAAAGTGCAATTAAAACCAATCTGAAAGCTGAGATTCAAGCAAGCTGATAAAATATAGCTCAAAAGCGTTTACATACGTGTAAATTTCCAGCAACTATCCTAGTAAAGCTGTCGATCGGTATTAATCAACGGAGACAAGCGGACAACTTTGCCACCATTAGAGAAACGGAGTTCAGTTGCATTATGTGTTTTCGGCAGACTTAAATATCCATCATCCAATCTTAGCAAAGAAGCTGTGCGCACATTTTTATAGAATTATAAATATTCAAATAAAAACCTATTATATTCTTATCTGGTTAATTTGCCACCTCTACTTAGGCAGCGATGATGCACTTTACAATGTAGAGGAAAATTCTACCAAAACAGTTGGTATATTGGTCGGCGTACTCGCTCTCATCATTGCCGTTACTGGCTTTTCTCTCTGGAAGCTTCTTAGCAAACTTGGTGGACATCAAAGCCCAGACGGATTCATCGAAAGCAAAAGCGGCAGCCGCACTGAATTGACTGAAAGTAAAGGTGACGAATGTTCATCCAATCATTCAGCTTTATCTCAGCACTCTTTGGGTGCGACCAGCACTGTGGAAGCCTCCCAAGTTGAAGGCAGGGTAGCTGCATCATCTGCGGGAAAAACAGACACGACGGCCCAGGAACTTGCGTCAACCCAGAGCTCGAGCAGTAGCTTCCGTCAGTAAAGACGGGCCGACTTGTTAGTAGTGCACAATTTGTCTAGCTTTTACCTTCGAAGGCCCTCTGTCAGTATTTTGCCTCCTACTGGCTTTCCTGCCGATTGTTTAGCACTAATAAAAGGCAACGAATTCATGTAGCTGGCCACGCCATTTCATTTGATTGCCAAGCATCAAACCACGAAAAGAAAGGGTTCTCAGTGCAGATAATTAGTACGTAGGAAACTTCGGCGCGGCTCGCAAAGCCTGATTGTAAAAGAAAAAAGTACTCACACGTGTAACGTAGGGTACACTACCGTTTTTCGTAAGTGGTCGCGGCCCAGCTTGGTGCCTGAATGCACTGCAATTATCATCTGTTTATGTCCGATTCGTTAAAGTCAAGTTCAATTGTCACCCAGCTGATTTCGTCTAGCACTACAACAGCCAAAACATTTTAATTAAGTCTGCTTTTATTGCCATGAGTTATCGAACATCATGACCTGGCCTAAGCTGGCGAACCTACAAAACAAACAAAAGGCTCTTACATGTACTATTATAGACGAATTGGCAAGTTCCACAAATGACTTGAAATGAAAGTTATTGTGGTCAGCAAATAATATTCACTGATCTAAGCTCCAGACTCTATAGTTGTATCGAAAAGACGAACGATCGAGTATCGACCCAAATTCAGCCGAAAATTATAATAATTTAAGTGCAAATTTCAACATCCTGTACTAGATTTAGCAAGGGGCAACGTACGACATTTGCAGTGGAAGCAAAAGTCGAGCTACGCATGTTTATTTGATCGTCCCAGCTTGAGCAATTCAATGCAGCTCAGGATTAGCTATGATTTATTTTAAGAATAATTGTGCATTCAACTTTTTAGAGCACATTTTAACCTCTCTCTTTTCAATTATTCTTGCCCATCAAAGCGAATTACTTCCTATTCATTCTTTACATGGTATCGATTTCTCTCCTGAATCAAGTTATTTACTTAGCTGCGCTTCCCATCTACTACAAATGTTTGATTGATTGGCCGTGCCTTCATTGTTGACGATATCAAAGCTTGGAAATTACTGCTGAGCGTCTTCATCACATCTACCAAAAGAAGTTGAAATGACACCGCTCCCGGGCGCATGTTCTTGATCCGGTCTGTTTGAGTTGTATGTGTAGTTATACGATAACAAACTGTGCATACTTTCGCTGACCAGTCGATATGCTGCCTTTCCATCATATTTAAGTGCATATAATGTGATTTGTTAAACTTATTTTACCTGCTTATCGCTGAATTCCTCGGGCCACAAATATAGCACTTGAAACGACTCCGGTCCAGATACAGCAAGTACCGTTAAGTTGTGGTTCAAAGCGCTACTAGTGAGTCGTGGAGGTCAATCCAATAACCATTTTAGATAGGTCTACAAGCTTGAAAAAGTAAATAAAAGATCAGGACAGACTGTCCACAGACAGGCATACAAAGACTACTGTGGATCGTACCAATGGATCTTAGCCAAAGCCAAGTCTAGCTTCTACAAAACATTGTAGATCACAGATGCACAATACAAAAATGCTGATGACTATCAACCATCTCCTCAACCGCATACTGGTTAGCTCCTTACCAAATGATCCCTGCGATGATCTAGCTGGTCGCATCTCTAGCTTCTTTGCCCAGAAGATAGACAAGATCAGGGAGTCCTTCCCTACGATGTCAGAATCCCCTGGAATGCTGTCCCTCAATTCCTCGCAGCACCTCAATGTCTACATTCAAGGAGGTTAGTAGTGACCTTGTCCTGAAGTTCGTATCCCAATCAAATAAGATAACTAGTCCTTTGGACTCTATTCCCATGGTCCTGCTTCTACGCTGCATTGATCTACTGCTGCCATACATAGCTAACATCTTTAATATGTCATGAGCCTCAAGTCATGTCCCAGCACCTCTCAAAAAGGCAGTAGTCAGGCCACTACTCAAGAAAGCCGCACTTGACCCAGAGAACTTGGGCAACTACCATTCATATTCTCTTCTACCGTTCCTATCAAAGACTAGAGAACGATTCATAGCAGACCAGCTGACCTCACGTATTGAAACTTGGAACCTTGCTAGTAAGTTCCAGTCTGGCTTTATAGCTATTCACTCCGCAGAGTCAGCTTTGCTTCGGGTGCACAACGACCTACTTAGGAATGCAGACGTGGGTAGATTATCTCTGTTTGTTATGCTCGATCTTTCGGCAGCTTTTAATACTATCGATCAACAAGCCCTTCTTGAGTGCCTCTCATCTCGCCTGGGAATTAACTGGCACTGTATTACAATGGTTCAGATCCTATCTCAGTGGGAGCATACAGAGTATTGATGTGAATGGACAAAAATCATGCGAGGAACCTCTGAAATATGGGGTACCTTAGGGCTCCGTGCTAGGCCCGGTTCTTTTCAAGGTTTATACTCTCCCTCTTGCCGATGTGATTGCCAAGCACAATCTAGGCTTTCACTTCTATGCGGATGACACTCAGTTGTACCTTTGCTTTAAGTTATCCTACCCCTCCAGCACTTCGAATTCTCTCAACTCCCTTGCTACGTTTATTGATGACATCTCCACTTGGATGGCAGCAAATTTTCTTAAATTGAATGAGGATGAAACGAGCTTAATTATGAACAAACCAAGTTTGATTCCTAAATTGGAAATTTTAACGCTCAAAATCGACTCTGCCAGCCTAAATCATGCTGAATGTGCACAAAATCTTGGTCTCATGTTCTAAAGTGACCTTTCTTTAGACCACCGCATCATTCTCAGTCATTTCTGCCTACTTTCAGCTGCACAACATTGCTTAAATGTGGGCTTGCTTAGGCAGGGATACCACATCTACATTGGTAAATGTATTTATGACATCCCGTCTTGATCACACCACTTCTCGTCGACCTTCATTGGCTCCCTGTCAAGCAACGCATTGACTTCAAAGTTGTATCACTCACTTTTAGGTTCCATCATTCTTTAGCTCCAGCCTGCATATCATATCTGCTGCCGCACCAGGCTTAGCATCGTACTACTCGCTTTTTGGAATCTAACTTTTTACATTTGCCTCGTACAAATCTCAAATCTTTTGAAGACCGTGCATTTAGTTCGTATGCTCACAAAGCCTGGATCTCACTCCCGCCTTGTGTCACGACGTCCCCTGATTTGACCACATTTAAAAAGAAATTAAAAAGCACCTATTTACGATAGCATTTAGTGGGTCTCTGTGATTCATTTTTTGTATGCTTATGCATGCTTGCACTAACCACACTTGCATTCTAACCCTGTGTATGTCACCCCTAACCACGTTATTCTTGTCGTTTATTGAGAATGCTTCCACTAACCATTCGATCGTGTTTCCTTTCCAGCAAATTCAAAGCACCTAGAAAGAGCTTGAGTTCTCTGATGGCGTTTTATCAAGATGCTATTATTCTTATTATTAATATTAAAAAAATTGCAATAGCAGCTAAGCGCAGCAGCAATAAAGAGCGGTCAAACCATACTGTGTCAATTGCTAGTCTGCAGCGCAGCACTGCCTATTCCTACTGCACAGTGGACGGCAGGTGTCCAATACTAGAAACAAAGTTAGGCTTAGGTTGTCCATACCTCACTAGTATGGAGACCAGTAAGAGCGCTTTCAGCATCAGCAGTCAAAAAAATGCTATAGCCATTTGTACAGTAAGATTTGGATATCTGAGGATGATATTCAAATTTATTGCTATTGATATCAACATATGCTTAAAGTGAGTTCAAAACTGATAATAATAAAAAATAATACTAATAATAGCGCCCTCAGAAAACTCAGTCTCTTTTGGGAGCTTTATATTTTCTGGAAAGGAAGCATGATCGAATGGTTAGTGGTAGCACATTCAATTATAACAAGCATAATATGGTTACAGGTGACATTCACGGGGTCAGCAAGAAAATATGGTTAGTGGTCGCATGCACATTGTCAGCATGCATAAGCACACAAAGGACGATTCACAGGGACCGACTTAATATTGTAATAAACATTTGTTCTGGCTTCTTTTTAAATGTTGCCAAGTAAGGAGATGTAGTGACGCGAGTCGGAAGTGATTTCTAGGCTGTGGGATCATACAAACTAAAGGCACGGTCTGAAAAGTATTTGAGGCTCCTACGAAGTATAGGTAAACAATTCGATTCCGAAAGGCAGGTGGTACGACGCTTAGACTAGTATTGGAGTAGATATCGTAGGTAAGCTGGAGCCAAATAATGAAGGGACCTAAAAGTGAGTGACAGAACCTTGAAGTCGATGCACTGCTTGACTGGGAGCCAGTGCAGGTTGGCGAGAAGTGGTGTGATGTGGCAACTGCAATGCTCACGACGGACGAGCCTAGCTGCAGAGTTTTGCACCAGCTCTAAGTGCCTGATCGCACATGCTGGTAGGCCCGTAAGCAGTGAGTTGCAGAAGTCGAGACGGGATGTCACGAATGTATGGACTAACTTGGACGTGGTATCTTTATCTAAACAAGCCCGAATTTTAGCAATGTTGTGGAGCTGAAAATAGGTAGATTTGACTGTGGAGCAGATACGGTCGTCTAACGAGAGGTCGCTTTGGAATATGACACCTAGATTTCGAGCAGGTTCAACAGGAGAAATGCTGGCAGAGCCGATTTTGAACGTTAGCGTTTTCTATTTCTTAATCACGCTTGCTTTGCCCATAACTAGTAAGTTGGTTTATCATCATTCAGTTAAAGAAATATTGCTGTCATCAATGTTTGGATGTAACAAATACATACAGCAATTGAGGTGAGAGACTTTGACGTGCTGGAGGGCTGGAAGGGATCAAAGCAAATGTACAGCTGAGCGTCATTTGCATACAAGTGAAAGCCTAGGTTGTGCCTGGTAATCACATCGGCAAGAGGCAGAGTGTAAACCGTAAAAAAAAGGGACCACGCACAGATCACCGAGGCAACCCATTTTTCAGAGGTTCCTTGAATGCCGCAGTGGCGGCAGTGGCTTCTGAACTTGAGTCCTTACGCCAAGAGGACAGCCTGTTAGACTCGGAGAGCCTCGCTCCGGGTACATTTCCATGCCAACTCGTTCCCAGTTGCTGCGAAGCTGGCGCCTCGAAGCAGGGCTCGCCGGTCGTACATGGTGCCTCAATACATGCAAGAATGCCTGAATGCAAAGAATGCAGAGCACTGCAGCGATAACACCGGCCCGTGCTTTAATGTAGCAAACTCGATGCCGCTAGCGTAGACGATTGTATTGAATAGTAGCTGTGGTTTGATTATATGCGGGCCGGTACCGCTCCTTTCCTAAACAGCTGCTGGGAGCATCGTCGAGAGGGGCCTTTGCACAGCTGTGGTCCGCTTCTAACGAGGCGTTGACACAGGCCGATAACCCGCTGGTGAACAGATTTTGGATTCACCATCGGGGTCGGCGGATGCACAGTCACAGGTCGAGGAGAGCAGACTCGAGTGGGAGAGAGGGGCGAGGGAAGTCGTGCTCCTTCTGCTCTGTGAGTAATATAATAAGCTGTTGGTGTCGGTCCTGTGCCGGCGTTCTGTGTGCCGTGCGAATCAAAGCACAGTAGCTACTGACATGTCTGACTATTCAGCGCCACCCATAGCGTGTGACTCGCTGGTTTCAAGCCGGTGTGATTAACCACCTGGCTTCAAGCCCAGAGCACAGCTGTCTAAATATTACACAGGACCTGGTGGGGTTCCTATAGTATGTAATAACTGGACCACTAAGAATCCCCGCGTCTGTCACGATCCAGATTTAGCATTCTGATGTTCTACCGCCCACTCGTTATATTAGCGTCGTCCTCGGCCAGGATAATGAAATGAACTTACCACCGTCATCCTTTGACGTGCGTATCCACGTTCGGCTGCATCGTCGTCTCGTCAGTCTCAAATTTAAATTACTGCCGAGGATTTTTCAGATGCCTGCTTTGCAGATGACGTTTGCAGCCATTTTCAATTAAGTTTTATATTTGACAGCGGCAAGAAACGAGCTGGTCTTTGATGCATCTTCTGAGCTCGTGGCTTTTCAGACGCTCGAATCATCACCAATGTACTTGGCTAGAGAAAGATGAATAGATACTTGAAAATATTCCAAAAGTAGAGATTTACTAGTGCACACGGCAAAAATGGGAGCAGCCTCCACGGACCGGTCAACTGCTAACTTCGACAGCGACTTGTCAGGTTCATTCTATGCATCGTCGCCAATCCACGGTTGTCCGCCAAACGTTACATTCAGCATAACAGTCTGCAGGTATGATGGGCAACATCCAACAGATCTCTTAGCCAATCATACTCCAAAACAGACTTCCGAAATTTAGTGAGTGATACCTTGAGTTAGGGCACGACTTCCAATTCCATATTCTTTTAGAACAAGCAGACTCAGCAACACTGAGCAGCATTGTCGCCACCGCGTCAAGTTGGCTAAGAACACGGCATTGCACTTAAAAACTTTGATCTCAATGGAATCCTTCTAGAAGAACTCGCGCGATGAGGAATCATGTGTACGTTGGCGGTCAGCCTCTGCAAGTCAGTGAAGAAGCAAAGGCGAAGAGCGGTCGAAGTTAGTCGCTAACGAGTATACAGCTCTTCAGACGCCAAATTTCACAAGCCCCCTGTAGCGGCTCATCGAACCGATGCCCTCGGCCAAAAACGTAGCCGCTGCGAAGATGCTAGTCCTTACCTTCCTTGGGTGAAAAGTAGCGGCAGAGCTTATGCCTCGAAGTTGGGCTAGCGAGTCGCAAATGCGGCCTACGAGCTCAAAGGTATTTTCGATGGTGGCAGATAGCGTCAGATCAGGTAATGGGATCACACTTACCTCGTGCAACGAGTCGGCGGCACGGTGAATGTAGACGATCGTTTTCACACTCGGAGAAAGCCGCGAGGGTAAGAGCATAAGCGACAGCTCGCAACTCACTTGCTCGCAGTCCGGAGCGAAACTGCCCTCTCTAAGCTCTAAGCACGAGACTGCGCCGATGCCCGCCAAACGTCACTGGAAATTCTCCGACCACTTTGCAATGTGGGCCCTAGTGTGCGCTCACACAGTGAAAAGTAAGCACAGCCTAGCTGGTGAGCACGGAATAATATTGGGCAATGACTCCATATCACTATCTCAATCGTGAAGTTCTCGAATCTCAACTTTAGTCTCTGTCTTTGACCTTTTCATAAGTAGGGCGTTCGCTGAACTCTGATTTCGCGAAGCCCCCCCCCCCCCGCTTCGTCTTCCGTCTCATTCTGTAGCAGTTTTTCATGTCTGATTCGGCGTCAGCTACCACACAGCAACGTGCGGTGGCTCTTGAAACCGGTGGGCACTGCATGAATGGGCCAACCTCGTCCGGTGGCTCTTCAAGCCGTCATGCGTTACCCGAACGGGGCAACCAGGATGCGGTCCGTCCGTTTGGCTGGGTACTGCTCTTAATCAGCAGTGGCCCAACTACGACGCCGCCAAGTACCCCGATTACCATTGACAAGGTATATCGGGGCGGCCGCATTACGACACGCGCGAGCTCTCCGGAGCTAATGCTTAGTGCTCTGTTCAGCTCATTGAAACTCACTACTTGTGAATACTTATTTTGTAGCGATTTTTGGGTAAAAACATAACAGTATGCAACGTTTCTGTTGAGTTTCTGCAGTGTTGCAGTGAGTGTCTTCCTTTGCTGCTTGTTTTTACTCGTTGTTTTCTGCGCAGCTGGAATGCCACGGCCGCCCCATGATAAACAAAGTGAGTAGAAACCCATTTAAGTGTTTCCGGTTCTAGAATTTCCATGCTCAATATCAACAACGAGAGTCCGTTTGAAGCTAAATCAGCCAAAGTATTCTTCACTCTCCTGCTTGATATGACATTTCTCGTTGATGTACAGTCAAAATCTCTATTAATTAAAGCCAGAAAGTCCGTCCGTCACGTCTGTCACCTGTCACGCACTTACGTCACGCGTAAAAGTGGCGCACTGACGTTACGCGGCTAATGTAGAGTATTTTATTTCTACTGTGTCTTAGCGAAACGAGTAGACAGGCTCACTCGACGTATCACGATCAATTAAAGAGAGAAAGTCCGTCCTTCCTTCAGTCACATAGTATATATGTATATATGTATGCATGATATATAAAAATATATATATATATGTGTGTGTGTGTGTGTGTGTGTGTGCGTGCGTGCGTGCGTGCGTGCGTGCGTGCGTGCGTGTGTGTGTGTGTAAGCGAGTCCATGGGCTCACTCGACGTATCCCTATTAATTAAAGCGAGAAAGTCTGCCCTTTCCTCCGTCACGCTGCAAAATGGCATGCTTGCGTCACGTGGTCTTCGCGCCACGCTCAGCGAAGCGAGTCCGCAGACTCACTTGACATACATCCCTATTAATTAAAGTGTAAATGCCCGTCACGCCGCAAGATGATGCACTTGCGTCCCGTGGCTATATTGCACACTTCCATCAAGCGGCAAGATGGCACAGTGTTGTCTTCGGTGACGGAACTAATACGACTCAGCAAAGCGAGTCCACAGGCAGCGAGCTGCTCGTATTCATAGTATCTCTATTAGTTAATGCGAGAAAGTCTTCCTTCCCTTAGTCACGCAGCAAGATGGCGCACTTGCATCACTTGGTCTTCGCGTCTCGCTCAGAGAAGCGAGTCCACGGGCTCACTCGACAAAAAACATAGTGTATCAAGAGGTCATTGCCGTGTACATTTAAGGTAATTGACGTGTACATTCAAGTATAGTATTGTATTTCTACTATGACTGGTCGAAGCGAGTCCACAGGCTCACTCATTGTACTATCAATATCACAACGCGCTTAAATGCAAGCGTGACGTCAGTAATTGCAACGGGTGTACTAACAAGCCTTGCTTATTCTAGGTATTGATGGCTATCACATTACATGTATTATTATTTGATATATCCTGGTCCGGAAAGCTTTAACTCAGGAGCTGTTAAGAATCCCTAGGTTTTTATTAATATATAATTCATTTGTATCGCGCCCTAAGAGAACTTAATCTCTACTCAGGCGCTTTGCATTTGCCAGGGGCCCACAATCTTGGCCAGACCTCGGTTGGGGCGAGCACCTTGACCACTGGGCAAACCCTTCGCGGCTGATATACGAATACAACAGCGTTTCACTCAATATGAAGCGGACTCGACCTGAGGGTCTCAGGGATGATGTAGTTCTTCTTGCTAGACGCACCTTCTACCATGTCAATTCAACTACCCGGTGTGCTGTTTTTTAAGCCCTTTTACAGTGAAACACAAATTAAAGTCCTGATTGTACGTGGTTCATTGTATAACGGTAGCGCTATCCTTGATTGGTGGTGGTATACGCTTGCGTCATAATTAAAAAAAATTTGGAAAAGCTGTCTCAAGACAAAGGACGGCAGATATCGGAGAATATTGTTGTAGCAACGTGAAGGTATTACGCTACCCCTGAAATGGATGGAGCTTGTAGTAGATGTTGATTGTGCAATCGTGTGGTTTTCCGTTGCAATCAATTGATTGAATAGTGTGCTCTGGAAACTATTAACCGCACATTGGGTTAAAATCCCTCCTCCTCTTAAGCTTCAACTAAACTTATCGATAGCCCTCGTATCTTATCCTTAAGCTAAGACCCGAGGGCATAGATCGTTGGTTCGAGTTCTGTAGCATGCAATTTGTAGCCCGCTGAAAGCGACGTTGATGGCCATTGTAAGACTCTTCTCTCGCTACACGGCTGGGGCGGCCGTTTTATCTGCCGTCTATATCTTTTCACTTGTTGGACGCACCAGCAACATGGACAATGCAAGTCAGACTATCCTTCGGACGATTTTCGACAGCAATCTTTGAACGCAAACGACCCATCCCCTGTTTCCAAAAGATCTCCGTTGTCCAATCGGTCACCCACAGCCTACCATAGAAATCCGACCGCTGCTTGCAATACCCTGTAGTTATGCCCACTGGGTACGACATGATAAGGTTCGCGAATGATTTCTCCGGGCAGCAATGTTGAAAATTCGGCTAATGTCTCAAACTATATGCGAGTGCCTTTCACTCTTCCGGTGCCAGCTCACTTGGCCATCTCAATGAATGCAGATCAATAAGAGAGGTTTCTGAAAAGATTCGAGTGCTCCTACTCGCTTTCAGTGCGTCCGCATAAGTCAAAGTATTGTTGAGCTGAACTCTCTCACCGCACTCTTGGAAGTTAGACGCGAAGAGAAAAATGGCCTGCCCGAGCTCTAGCCGTGGCCTCGATTTAACACACTGTAAATTAAGTTGCACGCTATTGGCCTGCCTCGGAATTTTCAATGAATGTGCTAAAGGATGCAACAAAGCGTGGTTCCTAGATATAAGACATCCATCTTACTATAGTAAGTCGCGTGGTCTGATCAGCAAAAGAATGCGGAGATGTCGCGCTCGTTGCAACTGTACTCCGATTACTTTTCTTTTCTTCAGCCAAAGACATATTCAAAATTGAGCCATTTGTGCCTCGTCCACCCCCGCCAACATACATACCACCGCCAACTGAACCTCCGTTGGGTATCGTGTACAACCATCCGGGTATGTACCTATTACTTTCCCACGCGTTTGCGTTTATTTGCCGTTACGAATATCCATGCTGAACTCATTTTTTTGTTATTATTTACTATCACTATTCTACTGAGATGCCACTTGTAATTATACTATCAGTTAAAACTTATCAATTCATTTCCAATAATTTATTGCAGCGGCTTGTCAGCTAAAATTGAAAGAAATGTTTTTCCCATAGCTCCCCACTAAACTATATTCAATCGGTACCTACTTGGGACATGCACTAGTTTGTTGTGTTGCTTTTAAAGTTTTGATAACTATGCAAGAATAATTTGGATCTGCAGATTCGTTTGAATTTTCTATCGGATCTCTCGGCTTGTCGCTTTTTTGATCACACTGACTGTAATTGTTTTGTCTTTTTTCTTATTTTCTCTTACTTGTATCAATAAATTTGAATTTCGCGTGCATGCTCTATATGTATCAAATATATACCTAAGAAAAATTGTTTAGACCTGATTAGCTGACCCATGCTCCCTGGCGCTATTTGAAATTGTAATCTTTACATATTTTGGCACTTTTTTCGGTAAAAATCGAAACAAATGGAGTTATTCCTCTGTCATAATGATAAAAACCTGAATATATACCTGAGTTTTTCGGGTATTTGCACTGTAAATATTGTAACGTCTGAGCGGGCCATGTCTGCACTCACCTCAGGAAAGCTCGTGGCAATGTGTTGTTATGTATCCATTAGTTTTAACTAGTTGCTAAATCTCCCTTGATGAGGTAGCAATGTGGATATGGTTCGTTAATTTCACCGTTTACTTTCTTAAGCTGAGTCAATTATGTTTCGACCTCTTTAGCTAAACATCGTTTACGTTGGTTTTTTTAATTGTATGACCTCCATACAGAAGACACGTGGAAAATAATAAAAATGCACTTGATAAAGCGCCCTCAGAGAACTCAATCTCTCTCTAGGCGCAATCAGGGGGTTTTGTAATTGGATTAGTGAACCTGACCGCTCGGAGATGGAATCGCTTGTCAGCCTCCTCTTCAGTCTCGTTGCTTTGCATCTATTGACGAAAGATGCATTTATGTCAAGTTTCTAAAGCTCGAAGCTTGTTGGCTTCCTCCCCTGCTGTTCTCTCACTTTATATTGCCTGGGATTTTTATGCTCCTACTCGGTAAACTAATCTCTCATTGATCGGAATTTATTAATATCAAACAAGAATTTTCAGCATAAAAACTAGATGTAGTCTTCTTATGTCACAATCTTGAAGAGAGAAAGAAAGGAAATGTATAACCTACCTTAGTTACGAGATATACGGATGCTAATCTTGTTTTAAGTTGATCGGAGCTGTCTAGCCATAGGTCAGCACCAGCTAGAGAATCACTTGTGATCGTTGTTGATGTGTCCTCCGTCCCGTTGATATGACTTAGCAAATACCTCGTATCCGTAAATTTTATATTGTAAACGTAGATAATAAATGCATGCATTATTTCCAGTCAACTTGATAGGTTTGGTTAAACTCAAATTTTGTATGAGACAAATTAGGGACACGACTCTCGCATTGTAAGCGTCTCTTAATTTTCATGCTGTCATCTTAAATCAATAGGACGAGTAGGGGTATGCCTCTAGCTCTTTAAGCGACTCAACACTAAGTATTTGCGCGTCCTAATGACAATCCCTAATTCTCTCATAGTCTAGCCTCTTATGCAAGTAGCATTCTTGTTGTTTATCGAACATCTTGTTGTTTATCGAGCATGCTACCATTAACAATTCCATCGTAATTCCTTTGCCGCAAATGAAAAGCGCCTAGAAAGATACTGAGTTCTCTGAGGGCGCTTAATCGAGTTTGTCATTATTATTATTGTTATTATTCCTCTTAGTCTAACAATGATAAAGATAACAAAATATTTTTTATAGGGCAATAGGAGAGCTAGGAATTTGTATAAGAGTTTACATGCTGTATCGCGACGGTAGCATGCACAGTGTGAGCACGCACAGCCTCACACAAAACAGTTCTGATAAGCTAAGCGTATTTAGTGATGCAACGTGGGTTTTTGGCCGTTTCTTTTATAAAAGATTCAACTCAAAGGATGCCATGATATTGGTTTCTATTTAGTTCCGTATTTGAGATTATAGTAACTTGAGGTAGGATCTCCAATGGATTCTCTCCTGAGGCTGTTTAACCTGAATTACTAAATCAATTCTTTATCTGAGTTGTATTTCCTACATAAAGGGACCTTGAGAGTTCACGGCGGGTGGAAAGGCCTCGATTGGTTCAAAAATACTTTCTGGTGCGAACACACCCCAGAAACTATGCAGATAGCATGGCTGCAGAGCAGACTTCCGTGAGGTATGAAAAAGAACTGGTCTTGAAGCGCATCCAACGATTTGTAGATACAGAACCTACACGCGTCGGTGAGCTGCTGATTACAGGACGATGCAGCAATTATGAGTCCTCATAATACTAACTATTCACCGTCTTTACCGTTTAGTTGTACAGTTCAACACCGCTGAGGCTGCATCTGCACCAGCTGAGCCGTAAAATATAACTCCTATATCCTCACTCGAGCTTTCTTCTCATACTCTATATACATACATGAGAAGATATTCAGCGCCAAATTCGTGAGGTGACAATCATTCTCAATCATAGTCGCGGTGCGGCTTAATTGGCGTGCGACCGGTCCTCTATTGTAGACATTGAGCTCACAATGCCGGATTGCCTGCCAAATACTGAGTCCTTCGGTTTCACGTGCGTATTTCATTGGGCGCCAAATCAAAACTTAAGGAACACTGAGATGCAGTTAATATGGGCACGGGAAAATGGGCTAGTGGACGATTTCAATTGGTGGATTGCAACATGTGGTATTGAAGATCCTACTATGTTCAAAGACAAATATCAGATGACCTTGCACTCATGCAACAGCTACACTTCTACAAACGCAATACCTATGCGATTGACTGTTCAAGCTGAGGCCAGCTTGTCGATAGGTTCTTCATTATTGATGGACTTCGTGACCTGTCTGATTAAGGGGGAAAACGCAAGTCACCGATTGATAATGCTTTCGAAACCAATAAAGGTTTCATTTTGCGGTAGGTTAATACGCAATTTGTGTGTGTCACAATCGTTTTAGCCTTCATTTTTAAAACGTCTCCTTGAGTATTGGCTAATATGTAACATTCTCACATTTTACAACCGGATAGTGGATTTTTGGAGTCCGTCAGCAGGCAGTTCTACATTGCCAGCTGCAACCAAACGAGCTACCCGCTAAAGCTCCTCAGCTGCTATGGAAATAAGGCGGTCAAATTGGATACGTTCGTTTTTATTTTTATTTTACGTTTTGAACCACTGACTGCACTTTTGTGCAGATTTCACTTGCTCCTAGTAGTGGCCATAGTAAATAGAGCTTCCAAGCTATCGTAGCTCACTTTTCATACTAGAATTTATTGAAAAACTTTACAGATTTTTAAATTTAAATTGTTTCCGTTCGGCTAAATGTCTATTAGCTAATTTTCTACTCTATTAGTCGGTATCTACGGAATTTAAAGGTTAACAACCATCTTTTCGTCTAATAGGATAAATTAGTTGTCGTTGTGCTGACATCTTGGTAGAACACGAAGCTTAGTGCTCCGTAAAGATCAGTTAGTTAACTACATTGAATGAGGCGGTCTGCAAAGCATGCTTGAAGCAATTAATACCCTTAGCATACATCCAAGAGTAAGTTTATTGCTATTACAATAATGCGTTTACATGACGATGATAATTATAATAAAAACAATAGGTCGTTTGTACGGCAACCTGAGAGAACTAAATTCCCTATTCAGGTGAGCTACAACTCATGCAGGAGAATCAATGAATGAAAGTTAATGAAACTTGTTCCAGTGTGCCTAAACAAACATGAACAAGCTAAACATTGCCATGCTTAAAAAAGCATACTTAGAGTAACCATGAGATGCGCGGGCTACTACATTTATTAAGATCTACGGCTAGTAATTTGATCTTAATCATGCGAACAAAACTAGGCAAATACTGATGAACAAAAAACTTGCATCGGAACTAAGCAAAAGCTGGTCATAATTTAGATTTGACAGCCTCATTTATGCAGCATCATAAGAGCCTTGGTAGCTCAATCCAGCTTGCTGCGACAGGAAAACATTGCCGGCAGCACGACTCGAACCCACCAACTTGATCGTGAAGTGCAGCCACCTGACCTTTGGGACTAATTGCACCTGCTGGCAAGGTAGCGAGCCCAAAAAGTTTCGTATCTATGGTTACTCTTATAATGACTGATGCCAGTAAGAAGACTTGTCACCTTCGGAGTTCTACAAGGGTTTTGCTGGTTACTCTGCTGCTCTTCGAGCTGCAACTATCTTCGAAGCGATGAGTACTAGTGACTATTATTTTAGATTTCAAGTTCTACTTTCTAAGCTGTGGAACGTAGAATTGTAACCGCGCAGAAGCTCGTCCCCCGGTTCTCTACCGGTGGACTGTGTGATGCAGTGCTGCAGTGCGGTTAAAACACAGGCGGCCACAAATGGGTGCCGAAAGCGATAGTTTATTGTGGGCCTGTTAGTAGTGAGCAAGCGCTTTACGCGGAGCGCACCGGACCGACGGAGTTAACTGCGCGAACCCCCGAAACCCGAGTACAACCAACTACCCTGTGCGTTTACGCGGCGCCTATCGGTCCGACGGAGTTAACTGCTCGAACTCCCGAAGCCCGACTATAATAACTACCCTATGCGCGCGTCGCTACAGCACCCCAAGATACGAGCAGCTAACTGAGTAGCCGGCAGAACACAACTGCGCAGTCTAAGTTGCACTTAGCTGTCCGTCGCCGTAGGTTCGCCTCTCGTGCTCTTGAAGCGTAGTCTCGCATCGACTACCGAAGCTGCAGCCCTGAGCTCTGTCAGTCGTCTCGTTTATATCTCTCTCTCCCCGCCTCTTGACCTTGAGCGTAGCTGCTATTTTTATCGGACCCTAGCTCTCGGTGTCCGTCATCGGCCTATTCGCATCTGCCTGTAATTTATTAGATGGCTCCTCCGCCAGCTTACCATCATTTAGCTCTTTGTTTAGTGGAGCAGTAGTCGGACCACATCCTGACCGCTCTTTGTCTACCCAAGCTCTATTCTAACCTAAGCGGATCTCGCTGTCAACTGACTCCTCGCTCCGCTCCCGGTTTAACTAATGTGTCCCCCCCTACCCAATTCTTCTTGGCTAGTCCGCCCGCTACGGTTGCTCCAGGTACCCTAGACAGACCCACTGAGGCAAGGGCTATTATCGCGGCTAGCCTGAGAGCTGCTCCGTTGCAGAATGGCTAGTTCGTGCGAGTTAAACTCAATAGTTGCTAGAAATCTCTAGGCTGTCATGAGCATTACGAAGTTGCTCAGTCTCACTCTTGCCAAGTTAAGTTCATTCCTAGTCGGGATAACTAAGGAAACCTAACACAAACATTTATGATGGGCGCTCATATCACCGTTTTCGCCTCCATCGCCTGACGCCTGCTTAAAAGCTGCCATTGTAGCCGCAGACTAAATAGCCAAGAGCAAAGCATGCAGAGTATGCCCGACTCAAAGCCGATCCAAGAAATCCAAGTGCAAGTGCTGAGCACTATAGAATTTCCAAACACCAAGATCAAGCTCCGATAACATGTGAGCGATGAAGATTTGATTCTAACGATATCAATGTAACGAGATTCGTTAGCTGAGTTTCCTAGCCCACTGCTTGGAAACCCAGAAAAAGTTATCTCTGAAGCGAAATTGACACATGCGTCCTGCTTCTTCTTGACTGTCGAGTTGATGACACGATCTTAGTTAACAAACTTTTTGCGTAGCTATAGTGATCCCAATATTTTCTTATATTTCGCACAATTGCTACCACAGTTAGTATTCGCAAGACCGTTGCACACGAAATCCCACTGACTAGGTAATACTACCTTCCCTGTAATTGCTTACTCCAGCTCATACATTCGCAGAATTACTTCCGTAGATCACATTAGCGAAATAGCCATACCTGCACTCAGACATGCGAAAATAGTAATAACATATATAAGTGATAACAGAAGTAATGACAACACCGTGGCATTGTATGCGCTTTTCAAATAGAGTCATAAATTAAATACGACCCTAGATAGATTCGTTTTCATTAATAGGCAGCACTTACTCTCGTGGGGTACGCTACTTACTTACACTCAACTGTCTACCCAAGTTTGATCTATCTAAAGTATACCCGGGTAAACTCGTGCTCCACTGAGTGACATGCTATTAGCAAAGGTAGCAAACACAAATCCCAGTAATGCAAATGCTTGTGCCAGAGTGCAACTAAATTGAATTAAACAAATTTTAACTATATATATATATATATATATATATATATATATATATACACACACATATATATATATATATATATATGTGTGTGTGTGTGTGTGTGTGTGTGTGTGTGTGTGTGTGTGTGTGTGTGTGTGTGTATGTATATATATTTTTTTTATTTTGAAACTATTCTCACCTCAGAAGCAAATAAAATGACTAATAATACTCGCAAAATTTTCGTATGCGAGCAGGACAGTGATAAATTTAAAATCTATTAATTTTCCAAAATAGTTTATATATACTCATCTATGCCAAAGGTCTCCTGCAAAGCTAAGTTATTCAAGTTAAAAAGTATATACCCTTATTAGTGTAAGCGAGAAATTGTGTCAGTTGCATCCGTTCGCCACTTCCGTCACTCACATACGTCACACGACAAGATGGCACACTTCCGTCACGTGGCAAGATGGCACAGAGTTCTCCCGTGACGGATCTACTATGACTCAGCGAAGCAAGTCCACGGGCAGTGAGCTGATCGCTTTTGTATATAGTCATAATAATCATTTTATTCCATCTTGCATTGTCATATAACCGTAAAACGGTTAGGGATTTCATGCTTCTATATCTATCGTGGGTCATTAGTAAGTAGTGGAGGCATGGTACGGATGTTCTATGCAATAATGCATAACTATTATTGATACTTTCCTTGTGAATACTTTCCATTGATATAAATAGTATAGATGAAGGAGCCTGAAACCTACCGTTGCAGTTTAGTTCCAGCTGCTGCAAGTGGATACGGGCATGCATGTTTCTGAGTTGGTATGAAAGCTGTATGCTTCCGGAGGATGCCTTTTGCTATGTCTCGGACCAATTTAACAAGACATTGGTTATAAACTACTCCTTGGAAGCAAGTATTCCTTCTGAAACAATCTCTTCTTTCTCCGGCTCACTCGGTGCATTTCTACGAGAATAACAATAGAATCAAGACCTTGCTTGTAGCTCTGAGAGAAATGATGAGTTCTGCTCAAGATGTTCGGACAACTTCGGGTCAATGTAGGAAGACAGGGCAAGCTTTTGGGTTTTTTGGTCAGCTATTCATTAAGCTTTGATTTCGTACGAGCCTTCTGATCGGACTGCTGTTCGCGACGTGCCAAAAGCCGTTTTTTAACTCCGAGTGAGGAGGCAAACTCAAAGGTCCTCGCTCGAGGACTAGAAAACTTACATACCATATCATCACTCATAGATATAGTATAATAAAATATAGTAGCACTAAAAATACTGAAAATATTTTGAATATTTCTTTTCATAAATTGAAACATCTTTTTAATTAGGTGGCTACTGTTAATGCCGTCAACACTATTTATTATGCATCGCCCTTTGATAGAATGGTTTTAGTGCGACTGCATTATAACTATTCATCAGATCACTCCGAACTTAACTTATTACTCAAACTTAAATTGCATATGTTGATTTTATGATAGAGCAATTAATCCTAATAACTTTGATTACTTTTTCCAGATTCATTAAACAGACCAACTAGAACCGTTTCCTTGCGTGCACAATTCACAAGTGAGTTTTTCTTATGCCAATCATTGCGGATTTTTCTTTCTGTGTCGAAATATTAAAATGGCAAAATTTTCAATAAGCCATGACACGTATAGAGATTGTATGTGAGTAATTAACATATGGAAAGCATATTTCAAATGTTTCAGATTCCAAATATAGTTAACTGGTCAATAAAACGCGACCCTCGGCATGATCTCTTAAAGTGCATTCATCTAGATTCTACATTAATGGCAGCACAACCCTTCCTCAGGAATAGCACTTCAAGGAGGCAATAAGTAATGCTAAATTCATGGCTTAAATAATAAAGCTTAAGACAAATGCGGTTTTAGCTTTAGCAATAATACATTTGCATTACCTTTGGAGTATAACTAACCTCAGAGCAAATTGTAGCATTCGTCTAAAACGATGCCAGAATAATCAAAATGGGGATTGGAACATTAAGGAGGTACTAGCTCAAGCTATATGGCTGATTTTAAGCGTAAAAATATTCTTTATGTGCGGTTTAGCTCTCTAAATAAATTATTTTTAGGAGTATAAATAAGCGCAGTGTAAATTTGAGAAAAAATCCATCCACTAAAGTAAAATAAAAAATAAGACGCTGCATTTTACAGACGTAAGCGTTATTGTGCGATTTTATATTAACGTACACATAAAGTCTGACGACAATATAGATTACAAGCAATTGCAGCAGTCTAGAGTTTTGTTTACTGCTAATCAATCGCACTTTTCTTTCACACATAAATTGCAGTTTCTCATTCGATGTCATTTAAATTTATGCCAAAACCCCACCTGTTTGTCACGGCATTTGTCGTTCATGTGAAATCTTTCGTTGTGGGCTCATGCTTGCTACAATTGCCCGTATTATTATTCTTCCAGCGTAATCCAACTGCCTAAAAGGGACCCTCGTTCTCTCGGAATGATATACTGATGATACACTGTAATTATTTATTTATTTAGAGCAGGACAAACTCGGCAGAGCAACTGGTGCGATTTTGGGTTGCTATGAGTACTAGCCTCCGTAGTTTATGTCGCACTTTATAGGAGGAACAATATTTTTTGTGTATGCTAGAATGCTATAATCGAAGGGAATTTAAAGCATCAAAAGATTCCTCAAGAAAGAGTAAGCTGCAGTTAAAAGCATTTATCCTTTTGTGGGCCCTAGTTAGTACGTTCCTCTGTATGGCTTTAATTCAATTATCATTAAGTAAATATAAACAGTGCGCTATCGTCGGAGATTCAGCAGTCCGTAAAACCGTAGCGTTCAAAAGTTCAATATAGATCCAGACATGTATGTATACAGTAGCTTATTTCCGTAAAAAAATCTTGGGAAATTGCATGTTCCTTCCGCTTCTTCCCTCAGTCTATATGGCACGCTGTTGCTGGCACTACAGATGAACGGTTTCGAACGGTCGTCAATCGGCCGGACCTCTGCATTTTTCCGAGTCTTTCGGGTCCGTTAACGGCTGGCGAGAGCGGCTCCTTTTTTCAGCTTTTGCAGCATGCTATTTAGCTTCTTCCGGCACGCCTACGACCGGCTGTTGCTGGTACGTCAACTCAACTCAGCTACGGCAAGCGGAAGCTGAGAAACGCAGGAAGCGCCACGGCCACGCCCCTCTGAAAACCCGTCCCATCACGTTAAGGTTTCTCAAATTCTAACATCGCGGTGTTCAATTTCAACTGCGAGACTGCATGTGGCAGCTAAATATTCAAATGAAAACAGTGTCTTTTCCTTTTTGGCAGATCATTCGCTTTACCATCGCAGTAGTACGATAAATACATGCCAAAGCATTCGATGTAAACTTGACGTCAGTGATTGTGCAGGACATATAGACACGCGGGTTGAGTTTATTACTAAATAAACTATCTTATTATGGGTTTGATTTTGGTATAAACTGAGCCTTTGCACATGGATGTGGTGTATATCTACCTCTACGGCATAACTGTATATCTGTACATATGCATTCGCGTCATTGTTTATATGCCTAGAATATATACTTATAAAAACAGAGTGTATGCATACAAGAGTAGTACTTTCGTTCCACATTATTTTATACTGTTAAGAGAGACTAGATGTTCTCATAGAAAAATCTTTGACCGCATGCATAAAATTAGAACGATGCCTGTGCCTTACCTCCGACTAAACGGAAAACCTGAGTAACGACAGAATTCTTTCAGCGGACAATCTTCGCTCTCAAAACTCGCACTGCTCTTATTTCTCCTGCAGCATCAGCACAAAGGAATGGTTCCGTCCTGCTAAAAAGGATCTTTTCTAGATGAATGCATCACTTCCGCAGTAGCAATATATTATATTACATTAATGTTTGGAAATAAATTCTAAAAAGAGCTCTAGTGTTACACTTATTATAAATAGTCATTCAAGCAATTCTCATGAGCGGTTTCGAATCGTAATGCTATCGTGTCAGCTCCAAAAATTTGCCTTATCAGCCTCAGGCTCAATCACTAAGCGTTTGTACTAAAGCGTAATTATGCCACCTTGTTGCATAGGCAGATAGACCTCCGAAGAAAGAGATACAGAAACCTAGCCAGAATTTCTAAGTTTCGTGGAAAACTTGCCAACGGTATCCCTATCTAGGCATGCCGAAGCTTTGCATTGCTATATTGCTCCAAGAAGGCGGACTTGAAGATAAAGCTGAATGCTATATTTTAGCTAAGGCTCTCTTTGGCTCAGAACACCTATTTTCCGTCCACAAGCTACGTACAGGGCGTGCTTAAGAATTCCGTTTTGGGGTCAGCTTTGCTGTTTCTGACTGACTTTAGGGTTGCCTACGGCTATAAAGTTAATTGTGCCATCGTATTATTTATGCATTTTCGCTGCCGTCCAAGCGCAAAGATGGTCGCACGTGATGCAGGAGAGTTGAGGGAGTTTGAGGCGGAGAAGCTTGTATCATGCTTTGCGATTCCATCGGCAAGAGGGAAGAATATGAAAAGCAGAAAAGCAGTGGAAAAACCTGGAAAATAATCTGGTGGGTACCCCCCCCCCCACACTTTTAAAGGCTCCCATGACGAGCACTGGACGTAGTAGTATATACTCTGACGTCTTCAATTAGGTACCATCTTAAAACAATTTAGTTCTGTGGCTTTAGTAGAGACATGGCATCAGTAATGACAATCGCAGGTCTTCTGTTGATTTTCTGAGCAATAACCCCGAGTCGCGGTCGTGATGCGGCTAGCTGTCGCATGTGCGTGTTTTGGCTTGGAATTGCCATTGCCAATAGTTTAGAACTGACATGTATTAGGGCTATGGTGCGGCTATAGAGTGGTTGCAGATTGTTTACCTAACTAGTTCTACCTTAGCTGCAACCAGCATTGCTATGGATGCCGGCAGATGTTGTTTCACCTCGTATCCTTTATTCTTTAGTACTACGCGGTGGATACAGATGCACCAGCCAAGCTGGTTTTTGCATTGCCGCCTTTCTCTAGACAATACGCACTCTACTTGGTTTATTTTGATTTTAGGAGTCTGGCTGCTTCGTGCAATTTCATGGCTATTCAGTCTGTAGCACTCTGGTCCGTGTTTTGGCAAAGAATATAGAAATACGGACATTGAAGCCAGAATAGTATTTGTGGAGCTTCTTGTGAGCTATATGTCACCAATTCAAGTTTCCATGAAACTGACAAGAGTCTGTGGTAGTACAAAGGCAGGAAAAGATCATGAAATGCATTATAAGAGCCGTGTACACTCTGCAAGTAAAGTAAACTCGATCGTATTTCCTCTGTAATCCTGATTGTTACTCGAAGAACTTAATAGTTCTTTGAAGCTCTACGAACACTAAATAGTAGCCTTTTAAAGCTTTGCTCGAGTGAAAGAAAACAGACGTGTGCTATTGTTTCTAGGACAATATATGTAGTATATTTAGATTGTAGCATAAGTATGTGTGACAAAACTGTTCACTGAAGTGCTTATTGAAACTTTTAGGAGACTTCCATTTTGCTGCCTCGGGCTTAAGAGCTTCTTTTGGGACTCGCAGGGATTTGCATACTCAATGCTCAAGCCAATGCTTAACGATCGATGGAATTTTTCAGGACAAGAAGGGTCACACCCCTCACTTTCTTACTCGTCACGTGGGGAATCGTGGAGCTTGTTTCGTCGATTCGACAAAGGTCTCGCAGTAAATTCACCAACAGCAAGGGCTAAATGATCTAAATTCTAAGGGATATTGTTTGAAAGCGATAGAGATGGAAAGAGAGAGAGAGAGAGTCGGGAGGATTTGTGTTCTGCATCCAAATATGCAGAATACTGTAGACTCGAATTACGCGTACATGACGAGCCCGTATTTGTATATTTTCTATAAAGGACGTGTTTCTCAATTAGAAAACACTCTTCCAAGCAGGTACGCGGTAAAAACAATAAAGCAATTACTTTGTTCGTGCATACCGGCAAAGCATGCACAGAACTGAGGTAGATTGCCTTACAGCCACAAATTCAACTGGCACAAAAGAGTTTGCAGCCAAACGCTGAGCTTTGCCGTGAACATTAAAGCTTTTAACTAAGCAACCCTATTCTATTAGAGGGTTAGATGTAGGCATAAACTGAGCTAGAGATTGACTTCAGAATCTAGAGTGCTCCAAATTATCTATCCATATGTCATTACATACTTTAAAAAACGCTTTTAGAAGTCTTGTATCCCCTATGGATTTATTACCACCTGCACTGGCTATCAGTCAAGCAACGGATCGTTTTCAAGGTTTTGTCGCTCACTTTTAGGTCACTTCATTCTTTGGCTCCAGCCTATCTCTCAGATCTACTCTCCCACCAGGTCAAGCATCCTACCACCCGCTTTTCGGAATCCAACAGTTTACCACTACCTCGTACAAACCTCAAATCCTTTGGAGACCGTGCATTTAGTTTGTATGCTTCCAAAGCCTGGACCTCCCTCCCGACTTGCGTCAGAACATCCCCTGACTTGACCACATTTAAAAAGAACTTGTAAACACACCTATTTAGGACAGCATTTAGTGGGTCCCTGTGATTCGTCCTTCACGTGCTTACGCGTGCTGACACTGTGCACGTTGCCACTAACCACATTTGCATGCTGACCCTGTGCATGTCACCCCTAACGACGTTGTTCATGTTGCTTATCGAGCATGATATTACTCACGATTCAATCGCGTTTCCCTTTGCAGCAAATTTAAAGCGTCTAGGAAGAGATTGAGTTCTCTGATGGTGTTTCATCAAGTGCATTATTATTATTAATATTATTATTATTATTATTATATTGCACATGGATGCCATGAAGAGATTTTAGAGCACATGGATGCCATATAGCATGTGGATGCTATGAAGCGAAGTCATTTTCATGCGTATTCTATCCGCAGGAGCCCGAGCCAAAGCAGCACTTCCAGCGATTCCTGCGAAGGTGGCGTACCGGAGGTCGAAGAACCGACAAGTTTATATAAGTCATCAGTTAGATCTAGATGCCAGTGGGTGTTTTTTATTAGTGTCTAGCGTTTCATCTTTTAGCTGTGTATATTGGACACTGAACCCTTCTGATTATGTTGGATCTCCGTATTTCACCAGCAACGTGGTAGCTGTATTTGCCTTTGCTGCTGCTGTAGCAGCTTTCTTTGCTGACCGCGGATTCGTAAGTTTTAGCTAATTTCATAACAACTCTGCGCTAATGGTCATGGATATGTATTAATAATCTAACGCCTTGTCGCAGCAGCAAACAAAATTTCGTGTTGTCATTAGACTTGCCACGCTTTCAGCTGTCTTGTTTCCGTGAAACAGGACGGAGCGGGGTTAAGTGATACGCTATTGGTATCCCATCTGCTATTCTGCATTGCATACCAGGTCTAAAGATTGATTTATGGGCAATCTACTTTTGTAGGCACTCAGAAAATTCGGACGAGCGGGACAATTAGAGGCGGCGGCAAGACCACAGGTTGGTCTAAATGAATTAACCAATGATACTTCTTTTCGATATTTCAGAGCACCCTATGCGTGACAGATCTTCCAAACTTCAGGTAGTTATATATTTAATTATATCGTTGGCACAATACCTGCTGACTATATTCGACCTCCAAATATTCTTTATAAGTGATCAAGCAAAAAACTAGTAGCATTACATGCAATCTTTAATGCTGTAATTTTGAGTGCTATGGGGTTTGGTTTTTAAATTCAACTATCACAAACCAAATGGGAATTTCCTATGAGTTAAAGTGATCGCCTTTGATGACCAAGGTCAAGGTGCTCGCTATGACAGCTGAGGTGGTGGGCTCGATCCCTGCGACACGTGTGAAACGCTGGGTGTCTCTAAGGACACCATGCGAATGAACCGCGAAGGCGGTTTTCTCGCCATCTAGCAAGAAGTTAAGTGGCAGAAGCGGAGCTGGAAATTAATTACCTTCTCTTCGCTCTCGCTGACTTTACAAATTAACAGACTGCCTTAGGTCAAGCGCAGACCATGCAAGCCACTTTCAGCTTCTAGACCGCGATCGAAACCTAAAAGTGTTCAAAACGATTTTAACCGGTAGCACCTGGGTTATTTATTATTTTGCTCCAGTTCACTACGCGGCATCTCTTGTTTGATTTCCACGTCCAGCAAATATCATAATTATTTGATTCCTTATTATAGCACATAAGAGAACTTAATCTCTACTCAGGCGCTTCACGCACAGGCCACGGGACTCGAGCCCACGACCTCGGCACGACCCTGATCGGGGCGAGCACCTTGACCGCTGGGTCCTCTGTGCAATTGAGGCCTGGCAGGATTCAGGACCCGCTGACCCGGCGATGCACCGCCAAATCGTGCTAGTTTCGCTTAAACTATTTACAGGCAGCAGGAATGTAGGCGTATAACTTCAGCTGGTGGCTGACTCACTCTATGGTCTCTTTTTCAATTCCAAGCCTTTGCTAATGCGATTTTTTTTCCTTTACGCTGCACGAGACCCCAAAGCACAGTCCTTTACATCCCTAGCGGCTTCGGTCAGCGGCCTTGGGTGGCTGAACGACTAAAATGTAGCCTTGTTCCTAAGACCAGGTACCTCTCTGTAACCAATGCCAGCAAGCATTCGTCTTTAGCAGCTTCCTAAAGGTTCTGACTACCGAGCTTAAAATCAGCTCAGTCTGGATGTGTCTTTGCAAAGTTACAGATTGAGATGCACAAACACAGGCATATACACAATGCTAACTTGTTTCCCATGCAACATTTTAGAAGATTTACTTCAGCTTCTTGTTTGAGGCAAACTAAAGCTCTCTCCAACTCTGGTAGTGCGTACAGCTACGTAGCGGCAGCTCGCCGTAGGCCTGGCCAAGAAGCCCTTTAAAAAGCACTCTCGACTACCTTTTCGTAGTGTTTCTATCTATTCTTTCCACACTCGATCAAGCTGTGACTGCTTTTCTGAACGAGTCTTTATGGCCGTCAACGGGCAAATTGTAAAAGGTAACGCTAATCTTAGTTCCAGCGTAGTTAATTCCTGTGTTAAAGTGGAAAATTGGGCTTCGGTTATCGCCTTCATAGCACTTTTTACAGTTTCGTGTACTCACATTATCGGTATACTAGAGGTGGATACAGTAGTCATTGCCGCCCATGGGGTTCTGGGAAGAGCGCGTCAGACTTCCGCCCCATTAATCCCGGTTGAACGCTGTTTCCGGGGCTTCCTGCCAGCTCCGATTGGCTCTTCGGGCTTTGGTTGAGTCAAGGTTCGGTCTTCCTTTAAAAATTCTAACCCGCCTTCGAAATGCTCTTGCAACGTCCCTGCCACCAGAAATACCATGATCTGCGGACAGAGCACTTAAAGCGCCGAGGGCTTAATGTATTGGTAGGTACGACGCGAAGAGACAGGCTGCTCCTCTTTACGTAGCGCGAAAGAAAGCACAAAAAAGAAGCTGCTGCAAGCGCTCCTCCTAGCGCCCTCGACGGACGCTGAAGTTCGACGGCTCGCAAGCCGCTCAATCCACCAGGTGCGATTGCAGCGATGTTCCGGTCTAGTCAAGCCTGGCTTTTAAATGGACTCAGCGGCATTCGCTCAACTCTCGCGCACCAGCTTCTCGCCTGAAGAACTGGCTTTATTTTTGCTTGTCCACTGCGAGCTAGCCACCGATATTTTACCCCATAGTCTGGACACTCAATGACGGAAGATGGCAGCGATAAAGCTCGTTCCAATTACTCTTACCTTTAAACGGCTTCCTACTCGCCGCCATGTTTCGTACGTTCAAACAGATTTAATGGCGTTCGCACTCCCGACTTGTTTGTCACTCTCGAGCAAACCGGCCTCAGAGAAAATAGGCCGGAACCAGCGCGCAGTGATATCACCGTCGGAAGGTTGTGTGTGGCCCGGGGAACGGCGGCCTGTTAAGTGGTTCGCTACAGATGGCGTCCAAACTAAAATAAATAAATCTTTCAGGTGTTCCGTAGACTTCTAACACCTGAGTTTTAGAAATTGTAATAAACTATCTTCAGCCTTAGTGAAAAGTCAATATAGATTCTATTTCGGAACATTTATTTTGCTCTTAATTTTGTTAACAGCTGGAAAGACTTTCTTTCATGCTGCAGACAGAATAAAACCGCTTACAAAAGCTTACCTATCTAACGAGTTTCTCTACACCCACTCACATATTAGTGAGAGAAAACTTGCTTTGCGTTTGTACTACAGCAAACTGCTGAGCTGTCAGTGCGGGTTTTTCCTGGGCAGCCATTTCACAAATTCTTTAACGTACATCCAATGCTGTCGTCCTGGCGGCAAGCCAAGCTTCCTTTAGTGAGAGCCATTTGTTTTCTTTCGCTCTCCTGTCCGAAAGCTGTCGTGGTGGATGTAAATTACTTTCCCGGCAACTTAATCCATCTCCGCAGAATTTTCCTATTGAAACCAGCATGTTTCTTCCATAACCAGGGACGCTAATAGGTATTTGGATATTTTTATATCAGTAGACCTTGTCAGAAGTGCGGAATAAGAAAACAGGCGTACGATGAAACTGAGATCTTGTTTTCTGTTTGACATGCCTTTGCCTTTAATGTACTTTTACTACCGAATCGCATAGATATGTCTCACTCTTCGCGAAGCAGTAGAGTGCTCGCTCTTCGCGACCCTAGCCGTGATTTCGAGTTCTGCGGTGGGCGATTCTCTATTGTCCACTGCAAGCGATGGTGACAGCCATTGAGGCTCTTCGGTGGCTAGATCAATAAGCTAGTTGTATCAACAAATCTTTTTGTATTACTTGTTCGTTTTTATGGTTTGTAGTTTCTAGTTCCTTACGCGATTACTTGGAGCCGGTTTTTTTGCCTTGCTTTAAGAGTTATTACATAGGATTTGTACACACATAATGTATTTTAGTTTGGCATTATCATTGAGTGCATTGCTAGTTGGGAACGTTTTTTTCAAGCGATAGAGGATTCCTAGTGTGCTTTTTTCATTGATTGCTGATATGTGTTGAATCCCATCATGTAGTCTTTAGCTAGCTCAATGCATATAAGGGTAATTCATTTATTCGCAAAAATGCTTCGTTCACGGTCAGTCTACAACCTATAGTGAAAGCATCCGCAATCTGCATTATTTTAATAGGCACTTAATAGTTTAAAACAAGGCCATTGAAATTTTTTGCTTTCCATTTATTCAGAGTTTTTAATGAAAGCGACGTGAATTGTATTAGTCTGCTCACTGTGACCGCAAGTGCATTTATTGAGCAATCTATTATGGGCTGGCCAGCTAGGAAATATTTTTTTACAGAGCAAAATAGCGAGGAAGATCCAACTACAGTTCCGGTGTCTGATGAAGTTTCAACTGGAGGAGGTAAGTGGGTCTCAACCTGTCAACCAGTTGGATAACTAGAAACTTTGCTCGCCGCCTATGAAGACATCTCTTCTGCGATGTACGAGATAATGTCTTTAAACTGTCTCAACTTAGCTAGTTTTCAGCTCAGCCCACAATGAGTTGAAGCAAATTTTTAATTAAAATGGAAACAGGTACGTTTTTCTAAACCCTAGTCGGACGCAGATAATTATTAGAAAATTGTAGTCACCTGGCTTCGTCAATAACACAAGCCTCTCGTTCTTGCGAGCACTTTGCCCACGTCAAACCATTTAAATTTTCCATTGCAAAGACCGACTTTCAGCTAAACCAAAACCAGAATCAGCCCGATACACTTTCTTTTTCCGCACAAATAGTTTAAAAAGCATCGTGGTATACAAATACATATCGCCCAAAAATTAGTCCCGAAAATGCCGCAGGGGATTGCAGCTCGTAAATGCCAAACGAAGCCACATACATCGAAACGCATCGAGTCATTCCGTGAGCTCGCAAACACTGCAATATTGCAGACAGCTTCTGGGAAAGCAAATTTCTTACTAGCTACTTCAATCATGTATGCCCGACCCATTTTATTCTTAATTTTAAGCACCTGTCAGTGTAAACAAAGGAGAAAACTACTGGAGGCCCTCTGCCGTTACACTGAGTGTCGAAAAATATTTTTAAAGGCCCAGCTAAATTTTCGAAAGTTAGATAAAGACTACCCGTCAAACCATGGAGACTAGCGATTAGAGATCGTGAAGAAATCCTTCGAATTTCAAAAGAAATAGCAGTACCAACTTACATATGCATGTAAGTCTGTTGCTCGGACCCGTACGGCGAAGACCTTCCGCTGGGTCTTATGCTAGGTTTAAGGTGCTCGCTCTTCACGATCGAGTTTGTGCGTTCGAGTCCTGCAGCAGGCGAGCCGTTATTGTCGACTCCAAGTTGGGTAATAGCAGCCGAAATTATTGAAAAAGCTTCACTGCCGTTCATAATAAATTTTTATAAAGGACTTCCAAAATACTCAGCACGCCATCTTAATATATAATGCTTAAAAGTACAAATAAACGGTCTTTGCAAAGAAAGTACTTTAAGCTCATCAAAACCATTAGCAAAAACAACTTATGAGTAGCTTAGCTATCACGAAATGAGGAGCTTAGTTTTTTAGACTTTCTCTGCACACCTTAATAGCCATTAAAAGTCCAAGCTCATAGATTCAACCAGCCGAGTTATCTCAGCCAGCATTTCTCTTTGATCTATTTAACTTTTAGAGATTCGTTTGGGCGTTTCCATTCCTCCGATGATCGTAAACCTAGCAACGAGTGAGTTGACCCTTGTAAACACTCGTCCACCTCATGTCCGTATTATTGTATTCAATTTAATATTCCTTCGATGTTCTCAGAGTTATTTGAAGCTCTTCTGATGCGATTACGCTTTTACGGAACTGGGGACATGCTTGTGTATAGACAGTAGCTTTTTGAGTGGCTGATGTTGGAAAAATTATGTAATCGTATTGTACAATTTATGAATGACCTTTAGCATTCTCTTTGTAATAATTGAATACGTCCAGCTAGCCTGTGGACTCGCTTGGCTAAGCCATAGTAGTTACGTCACAGAAGACAACGCTATACCATCCGGTCATTTGACGGAAGTACACCATCATGTCACGTACAAAATGCGCCATCTTAGGCCGTGGCGGATTTTCTCGCTTTAATTAGTAGAGATCAAGTTAATGTACGAAATTTCTTAGTTTGCTGTTGTGTACTTATCGGCTCTCTGCTCAGCTTAGTTTTTCACTCAGTCGAACTTGATCGCCTAAATCAGAAGAACTTTGCGCGTGCACTTTCAGTATTCATCTTTTTTAACTTATGACCTCTCCTGTCGATATTATAAGCTAAGTTAGTAAAATAGTACAATGCATGATGTTACTGCTAAGTCCATGAGCCTTTCAGGGAACTTTTTTCATGCATTCGCTCGAGGTCTGTGCTGAGCCAATGCTTTCCTTTCTGTCTGTACAGCGGTACAGCTATAATTCCGGCCACAGTCACATCGCCGAGGTTTAATCGGGTGACTAAAAAAGAAAGACTTAAATAGTTTTTCTATTGTGCACTGTACCATTGCATGCATGCTCTGGTACAGTGCCATGTGCAGGACTGCGTGTCATCACGCTCCAAATTGACAAAGAGCATGGCACGCTGCTCACATTGCACGAGTTTGCAGGGCTAGCACTAGTGCGAGTTTCTAATACGATTGACAGACAACCCAAAAATAGGCTCTGCATTTTACTGACTATTGTGCCAACCCAAATTTTCAGGTGCGTGTATTTTTGTGTAGTTTAGGAATTGCTTCATTTTGTTTAAATTCCACTCGAGAAAAATCTTTCCTTGAAACTCGAATATTGCAGATCCGTATTTCCGTCAAATGCTGGCTCCTCTTGCTGGTGGATTGGGAGTCTTGGTGCTCTCTCTGACGATCTGTGCTTTGATGTGCTGCAAAACCAAAAATAAATACCACGACACTTCTGGAAGCACCAAAAGCATCTCCGGCGACCCGCGAGGTGGCCGTTCTGCGTCTTTGCGTTCGACGTCAATAATTTCGTCTTCCCACCAGACGTCGGAGAGCCATGGCTCTTTATCAGGAAGTCATCGTAGAGAATTTTTTGCAAGTAAAACTTCTAAAGTTAGCAGCTTAGCAACGTTCGCTCCAGCTACTTCAGAGGGATCAAAGCGATAGACGACTAACTTCGGCAATCCAGCCAGCCCAGGCACCATTCTACAGTCCGATACGTCTCGTCCGTGTGCTGCTGGTGGCGAACAATATAGTTCGCAGGTCAGTTAGTTTCAAGCTGACTTCTTTCAACTGATCATATTAATGTTACTTACAAAATTAGTCAGATAAGTGTCAAATAGTAGCGGCCGACTATGGCAAAAGTGCTCTGGGTGTTGTAGGCGGGATCTGCGGTGACGTCATTAACGTTCGGCACCGAAATGACCAACCAAGAATCACCAACCAGGCTTTACAGGATAAGACTTGGTTGTCACTGAAAGTCAAGACAGATTGCAAACAAAAGGCATTTCTTAGTCTGCATAGTAACTGATCTGTAAAAAAATAAGCGAAACTACCACCATTAGCATTAGTTTGTCAAATCACATGACGAATCCAATTTCACGTTCCATGGCAGTCGAAAAATGCATGAGACTCATTAACTCTTCGAAAAATCATTGAAATACAATCTTAATGAGAGCGTGCATTCCACGATCAAGCATTAACATTAGCACTTTAAAACTATCATTATTAATGTTGGTTGGAGATTTAGTTTTAGCATTGAGATTACAGGATTTTTGACAAAACCTCCACCTGTTTGATGCCAAGGAACAACTCGCGGGTCTCAAGCGCTGCTAATTACATGAAGTAGATTTTAAAAGAGGGATGGTAAATTGCGCTTAATAGACAGTAGGCCTCGCATAGCACAAAGGTGGGGCCTTTGGGGCTTTCACCTCGTGTCATCTCCAAAGAATGGGTAGGTCAGTTGTCGCATTGAAGTTTCACCATGCCCTCTGCCGCCAATGCAGGTTATCTCTCGGCGACCAAGTTCTAAAGGACAGTGCATGACTGTCTCCAATAGCATTCAGCAGCGTTTAAGTGCTAATCGGTAACTTTTTTCCATTCAATGAAGTCGCCTAAAGAGCCACACTATTCTTATCAAAACAGCCTAGCTGATTTAACACCCTCATCTATTGGCGGCAGAGGTGTCTTAACGGCTAACATCCCCGCTTCAGTAGGCGATAAAGAATCCCTCACTGAATAAATCAAACTCGAGACCTGGGTCGGGAAGAGTGAGCACCTTACTTCCTTGGCTAAGACTGGCGGGCTAATTTTTATACTGCAACTAAAACTCTGTACAATAGCACGGCCAAATGGAAAGATTTCAAGCTCATATACGGAGCAGCCGCTGTGAGCTTTTTTATTATAATGCAATCCAACCGGTGTGGTCTTTATCATTCTAGACACAAGCAATTTGCGTGTAGTAAGCATATTATTATATCGCCTACAGATAACCGTGCACTGAGACTGTAGTGACTCGTCAGTGGTCACTCGTCCACGATCATTTCACATGCAAAGGAAGCAATAATTGTCCTCGTCAAGGTGTTGACCGCTGACTTTGTTATTCGACTCGCTCCTCTTCCCCAACATCATGCTGACTGATTCGTCGCTCTGGCTAGAGTGAGTGATAAGCTTTTGAGAGGCTAGCGATAGCAAAAATTAGTCCTAGGGCAGGTGCATTACCGATTGGTTCTCACATTGGACATTTATTGGTATTACATTAGTCTTCCTCCAGTATAGGAAATAGCTTCCTGGTGGCTGCAGGTATTGCATCGTTAATTTAAACGTAGATTCCACTGAATTCCTACACGGAGAGCCTACGAAGTGCGTACTTGGCATCAGCGTATAGGTCGCCATCGTACTTAAGCGGTCA
The DNA here is from genome assembly GCA_009760855.2 of Cristatella mucedo. Taxonomy (NCBI): domain Eukaryota; kingdom Metazoa; phylum Bryozoa; class Phylactolaemata; family Cristatellidae; genus Cristatella; species Cristatella mucedo. Next base: position 4,346,491 of record WPIO01000003.1, on the reverse strand, counting down.
TCGTTCGCACAATAGCACAGTAGGATGGTCACTCGGGCATCAAACCATTTTTCAGGTCGCGCGAGGTGAGTGCCTGCGGGGCGCACTGTGGAATACTTTCATAAAACTTAGGCTGCCGCCACTGCATGCATTCATTTCAGTCAGACGATGTGTCTGGAGCTCATCGCCATGAGGCTGTGGCGTGAAGACTTGCAAATCCTCGGAAGTGTTTCGAGCTTTAAAAATCGTAGACAGAATTCACGCAAAGCACATAGGAGCAAAAAAGGTTATCTGGGGCAATGGTAAAGCTAATCAGAATAAATTCTAATCAGAATAAATTCGCCTTATCTGAGATTGAAATAATGCAATGTTGGTGCAGGTATAGATTAAATCAAGAGTAATTCCAGACTTTCGGTGCATATGAACTGAAGGCCTAGTAGAAAAAAGATTTCAATTTAGTTTGAGGAACGACGAAACAACTGGAAGTGGATGACAAGGTCCTGCGACAGCTTGCTAGCAGAACAAGGTCCTATACTCTGTAGGTCAAGGCTCGCTGCAAGCGATCGAGGCAACCTGTGCACCAGAGAGAGAATCTTGATGTCGATTCGATGCTTGATAGAGAGCCAGTGAAGCTCAAAATAAAGGTAGATCGATGCCGCAGCAACGTTATCTACGATTATCAAGACGAGCTACTGAGTTGCAAACCAGCTGCAGACGAATGAGTGGATAACTTTGAAAATCAGTGAGCGGAAGATTTGTACGAGAGTACTGTCGGCGCTATCACAAAGAATAGCTACTTGGCATTTTTGAGCTAGCGCCTTGCTTCGTGAGTGGAGATAGTGATTATTCTTTTAAAAAACTCTACTTTGATTTAACAGCCTCATTTGTATAGCGGCAGAAGAGGATTATTTTGTACCACCACCGCTTGCAGTTGACAATACAGAATCACCTAACTTCAGGATTCGAACCCACGATCTCGGTACTGAAGAGCGTACACCTTACTTCCTGGGCTATCACCGCCAATAGCCTCAGGCCTTGGCCGCTGACACCGTTGTGCAGAGCCGCTTTTTAGCTGTACTACATCTGAGCCCCGTAACCCGTAATGACTAACCCGTAATGATAAACCTGTTACCTGATCGAGTAGCTCAACTTTGAATCCCGGGTATTCTTAAGTGAGGTTCGCTTGAGTAGAGACACGAACATCTTTGCTTCCATCTCGAATAACATTTTTTGTGGAGATGGCGAGCATCTGTACATGTTCTTTGATTCCTACCTTTGTTTCCGAATCTCAAACACTCTACTAACCATCGTACCAATCACAAACTGTGAGCCTAAACTCTCAAAATTGGTTCAATCTACATATCTTCAATTGCCAAAGCACGAAATCTGGGTGACCTGTTCCAAAATGACCTTTCTTTAGTTGATCATGTCAGCTCCACTGCCAAATTTTCTTGCTTCAAGCATTTAAAATTTCAAGAATTTCAACTTTCTGAGACTAGATAACAATACCATGGACAAGCTATTCTATGCATATATGACGTCATGTCAACGATTCTCTTCCAGCAGGTCTTCCCCCCGCCCGCCTGCGCAATAGGAAGCTCTGCGGCTAGGCTTGTCTGTCGTGAGCGTCGAAGCTTCTGCATGGGTTCAACGCTTCTCTCAAATCTGCACCGGCTCGCCATCAAGTGACTTTCATTGTTCTGTCATTCACTTTTAGGTCCTGTCTATTCTTTCGCACCAGCCCACTTGTACAAACTACACACCAGTTAGGCTAGGCGTCGTGCCAGCCTCTCTGCTGACTCAACCTTTTGCTTAGCCGTGGCTCTAGCCACCCCTCAAATCCTTGGGAGACCACGCCTCAAGTTCGCGTGAATCCTGAAGCTTGAAGCTAGCCTCCAATTGACGTCAAACGGTCCCTCTGATTTAATAATACTAAGAAAAAATAGCTGAAACTCCGCCATTCCCTCACAGTATTTGTTCATTCCGTATAAAATATCCTCGGTGGTCTCATTGGTGCTGATATCGTGTAACTCGCTACCCAAGTATTTGTTTCCAACACATCTTAAGCGCCGGAAAAGAGATTTATATCTCTTATGGCACGTTATGAAATCTTACTATGAGGGTCATTACTTCCATCGTTCAGTACTTACGGTGAGTACCGGAGAAGCTTTTGCAGGGCGGCAGTTTAGGCTTAGCACTGTTACATTAATGGGCATACAATATGGGGATTTTGCGCCCGCATGATGTTGTCACAAAACTGTCAGTCAAGCATTAATACTTCTTACAGAGTGACAAAAAGGTGCGAAAACCTAGAGCAGTACCTACATTGCCTGCTATATTTACTGTGATTAAATCCAGCAAGTGAGCTCAGCACGGTCGGAATTCTTTAATATAATAAAAATACAATTAATTGGTATTGCGCCCAAAGAGAACTTAAGCCACGGGACTCCAACCCACTACCTCGGTCGTAAGAAATCTGCTCGAAATCTAGGTGTTATATTCCACAGCGACCTCTCGTTAGACGACCATATCAGCTCCATAGTCAAATCTGCCTATTTTCAGCTTCATAACATTGCTAAAATTCGGGCTTGTTTAGATAAGGATACCACGTCCAAGTTGGTCCATGCATTCGTGACATCCCGTCTCGACTTCTGCAACTCACTGCTTACTGGCCTACCAGCATGTGCGATCAGGCGATTGCAGCTGGTGCAAAACTGCGCAGCCAGGCTTGTCTGTCGTGAGCGTCGCAGTTGCCACATTACTCCACTTCTCGCCGACCTGCACTGGCTACCAGTCAAGCAACGGATTGACTTGAAGGTTTTGTCGCTCACTTTTAGGTCCCTTTATTCCATGGCTCCAGCCTATCTGTCAGATATACTACCCCATCAGGCCAAGCATCGTACCTCCCGCTTTTTGGAATCCAACAGTCTACAAATACCTCGTACAAACCTTAAATCCTTTGGAGACCATGCATTTAGTTCGTATGCTCCCAAAGCCTGGAACTCCCTCCCGACCTGCGTCAGAACATCCAATGACTTGACCACATTTAAAAAGAACTTAAAAACACACCTATTTAGGCATTTAGTGGGTCCCTGTGATTCGTCCTTGATGTGCTTACGCGTGCTGACACTGTGCATGCTGCCACTAACCACATTTGCATGCTGACCCTGTGCATGTCACCCCTAACCATATTATTCATTTCGTTTGTTTTTCAAGCATGATTTTACTTACCAGTCAATTGCATTTTCCTTTGCAGCAAATTTAAAGCACCTAGAAAGACATTAAGTTCTCTGAGGGCGCTTTATCAAGTGCATTATTATTAATATTATTATTATTATTATTATTAAATGCATTAACCGTGACCTTGGCTTGAAGTGAGCACCTTAACCACTGGGCCAAACCAGCGCGGCGTTGACAGTGGGTCCACCGTGCTCGGCTTGGCTCAGCTAGTGTTTCATTCAGCGGCTTTACTCGCCCACTTTGTGGAAGTCGTTGCCGTCGGATCGCTCAGCAACCACAAAGCGAAAAGACTCAGTAAGCGATTTTCGCATTCACCTCGTTTTATCACCTGCTAAGATGGCAGATTTTATAGAGCGACCTTCATGTAAAGCTTGTCGTCTCCCTAGTTTGTGAGCTACCGTTAGCTACACAGTGATTGCTGTCAGATGCTTCAGTGATGCTCTTTTTAGGCTAACACTATTATCTCCGAAAAGTTTCAGAGAATGAGCAGCGTGCTGCGCATGAGTACTTACTTTGACTCCGAACGCTTGAACGTATCCATGGTGCCCTGCGAACGCGTACGTACCGGCGACGCCACTGCACAGGTCCGCCTCACTCACTGAATCATTCGTTCAATCATTCTTTGATTCGTGCATTCACTCCAACCGAAGGAGCCGAAAGATGTAAGCCAAAAAAAGGGGTAACCGTTGTACCGTTCTTTCCATGCGACCTAGAACCTACCCTGCTCTAGTTTTGAGCATCAGTCAAGTCGGCCGTTTTATCTTATCCTATTTTATTTGACTTGGTGGAATCTAGTGAGGCCTTGCCGACTGATTGGATTTCATTGCAAACAAACTGACTTCGTGCGTGCATTAATGCTCGACTTTCGAGAGCATACCCTTATTTTTTCCTGCTATTAGCCAATCGAATTCCTTTGGCGACTGATGCTGAAATTTATATTTAAACACACATCACTTTTCCTGGCGGACATGGAAAAAATGGGCAGCAAATCAATTTCGCTGTTTAAATTTTAGAATCGCGAACGTTATGACTAGTTAATCTGATTACGTCCCGCCGGATGCACCAACGCTGAAATATCACCGTTGCACTGTATTTCGTGCCTCAAACTATAGCGCTCATGTGAGCTTTCAGGCGCCACGATTCAAGGCCTCTCCTCTTGGTGCATTAAAATTAACCTGTGCGGAGCTCCGATTTACCTCGTCTGCGCGCTGCATACAACTGCGGGCTATGTTACCCACAAAAGTTCACATCATTATACATGTGATTGCTGCAGCAACTGCACCGCAGAGGCCAAACTCTGCCATTAACGTTACGTAATGTAATGCAATTTATTGTATCGCCGTGTGTAGCTCAAAAAAGACTAAGCGGTTGTTACGCAAGAGAGCTTTCTATAGTTCTCTCGAAGCGTGAGCGGCTTTCGGTACGCATTCGGTAGCCGACAGTCTCCACCTCACGTAACAAAGAGGCAGTGAGAAGCATATCTGAGTCAGCAGGGCAGTTGAGAGACTGAGCAGCATGGAGGCTGATGCTCAGGATGGCTGAAAAATATGGGCCTCAGTCGGAAGCAGGAGAGTAGTAGAGTCGCTGCGTAAGAATTTGTGGAAGTGATTTCCATAGTCTAGGACCTGCAGAGCAAAGCTTCTGCCACCTATGGTCGTTAAGAGGAAGAATGGAAATTAACCCGCCTCTGGCGTACTTGGGCCAACTATATATGACTATTCTATTGCCTGCACATACAAATTACCTATTGATACTGCAGCGTATTTCAGGGCTTTAGCGACTGTGCGGTAAGGATTTTTGTTAGGACAGCTAATCGGCTGGGACACAGCCAGATCCTTGAAGGAGCCTAATATTGACATTTGCATCCACTATTTTTGCACGAGAGCGATAAGCTCGCTTCAGGGCGCCACTAGCATGCGACCTCTGGACACGGATGTTGATCTCATTCGTCCGAAAGCTTCCGCCGGCTGCAGCCTGGAGCAGCAGCAAGTTTTAGCTCAGTGCGAAGGCTGAAATATTGCTAGAGTCTGTATAATATATATATATATATGTATATATATAAATATATATATATATTTATATATATATTAGAGCTCACTGCCATATATAAATTATATATATATATAATTTATATATGGCAGTGAGCTCTAATATATATATATATATACATACATATATGTATATAATATATTAGAGCTCACTGCCTATTTACTTGCTTCGCTGAGTCGCAGTAGAACATAAATTTACAAGTCACTCACGGAAGTACCAGAAGCCATCTTGCCTCGTGACGAATGGACGGACGGAAGTTATCGCTTCAATTAATACGGACATGTATATATATATTTATTTATTTATTTATCCCACAGGGATAACTATTGTACGGCTCAATGCAATCAAAATCTGTTGTTTAATAAAAGCGTTTATTAAAAAACTCAGGAGAACATTATCGATTGCAAGAACATAATAATAATTATAATGCACTTGATAAAGCCCCCTCGGAGAACTCAATCTCTTTCTAGGCGCTTTACATTTGCTGCAAAGGGAAGTGCGATTTAATGGTGAGTTATATCATGCTTGACAAACATAAATAACATGGTTAGGGGTGACATGCACAGGGTCAGCATGCAAGTGTGGTTAGTGGCAGCATGCACAGCGCCAGCATGCATAAGCACATGAATGACGAATCACAGGGACCCACTAAATGCTGTCCTCAATAGGTGTGTTTGATTTTTAAGAGAATTGCAAGAGCAGTTGAACACTGGATGAACCCTGAGGTGAATTAAATAAGGTGAATTAAACTAACTACATCCACGATTACTTAAGGCAGCACGAACAGATACTTAATTACATCCAGGAGTTTCCCCAAAGTAACGCTTGCGAAAGGCACTGGGTCTTATACCGCCTTAAGATGCTCTCGCGCTACGAGGTCATGGCACTTTCTCGGTACCAAACAAGATCGCTGTGCTTACCGTCGACATGGAGGCCTAGGACTCAACCACTCATGGTGCTTTTGCTTCGAGCCCACACTTGTGGAGCAGCTCGATCACTCGGTCTTGCGAGACGACTTCTTCGTTTGTCAAAATATCGTCAACATACGAATCAGTACCGGATCTAACTCGTCTGTCCATGGACAGCACTTTACATCAGTCATAACCTTGGATAACGTTATAGATAAAACCCTGGCTAGTCAGGCAGTACAGACGGCCCTGAAACTCATCCACCTGGGACTTTCTCAATGACGAGTCTAAGAGAACCTGCAAATAGGCCTTACGCAGGTACACGATACTTACGTTGTGTCCCGTCCGTCCTCACGCGTGCAGTTGTTCACTGCGCACTTCCCCGTATGTCGTGGCTCGACACGAACTAGTTAAGCTCGAGATGGTCGAGAACAGACGTTGCTTTCCCTTTGCTGCTTTGGACCACCCTCCATTAAGGGAATCAATCCGCTGCACTCCCGGTGAAATGGCGGAAGGCAACCGCACCTTATTCAACCATCCGCCTCTCTCTCTCTCTCTCTCTCTCTCTCTCTCTCTCTCTCTCTCTCTCTCTCTCTCTCTCTCTCTCTCTCTCTCTCTCTCTCTCTCTCTCTCTCTCTCTCTCTCTCTCTCTCTCTCTCTTACTCCCTTCTACATCAGCCGGATTACGATAAGCGGCCACGCGATTCTGCAGCAAGCGTGCCTATGCACCCTCTTTCCTGTTCCATCGCGCATGCCACGCCCCATCGCGAAATACGGCCTCGAAGTCTTTGTCGGAGTCTGTGCGCTCGCTCGGATCTCCGACCTTAGCAACGAGTGAGACATTATGAGCCGGAGTGGCAAGGCAAAGACAGTTTTTGCCGCTTCCTGCGCCACGGGCGCCTCCAGCTGCGGTCTCATTGCCGAAGTCAACTCGGCCAGCTCAGTGGCCATCGCAGACGCCGCCTAGCGCTCCTATGACATCCATCCCAAGGACGACGTCGGAGCCAGAAGTTACATCAGTCGCCAAGCAATTAACAATTAACCTCCAGCGGCATATAATTAGTAGACCGACCTTAAACGTAGACATCGTGCATACAGGGCTGTCGCCGGTCGCCGGTCATCATAATGCCCGCACTTGGGGGCTGCACCTCGCACCCAAGAGGCCGCAATGCCAGAAGCACTTTGCGGGAGCGGCCACTGTCAAACTCGTGCAGTTTCGAGCTTGCCATCCAATATCACGCCGATCGAAGATCGAGAGTAGACACGCCGAAGTCAAGGGAAACACGCTGGCGCAGGTGTGGACGGGTCCCATGTTTCGTTTTATCGATCGACCCGCTTGCCGAGCTTGTTAGCAGCGCACATGCTACCGCAGGCAGGTGATTCGGATCGCCGCAGATCCAGCAAAGCCGCTTCCACGCGGCCTACTTTGAAATGGCCAGTCGATGTACCGCCTTTGAGCATGCAGCTTAGGCTTCGCCACGTCGCCCCGGGTCAGGGCGCGTCGATCCTCAACGCGACCGGTGAAGCACCCCTCACTCGGCGACATTAAGCTCCTTGCTGTCTCAACCTTCACGGGCCGCTCCGCTCTGGTGAGCGAGCACGCTGGCCGCAGCTGCCGCTTTACGTCATCGGGTATCCCAGCCAAAAACTGCACTACAGCAGACTCCGGGGTACACGCAGGTTCCCCGGCTTGTGGCTGGGCAGCGAAGACGTTGGATGCCTAGCGAACGAGGTCGGCCAAGCAGACGTCCGGCGTCTCACCCTCGCGAAGTCTTCTCCTCGAGAACTCGTCGTACGCGCGGAAGCAGTCGTGCGAAAACGCAGCGCTGAGCGCTCGCGCTTTGCTTTCGCGTAGTCGATTGTGCCTCCGTCCGTCAGCCCTTCGTAGACTGCAAAAGCTCCGCCGGTCAAACCCGTAGGCCCGAGTCCGGCGAAATCGTCATCTTGAGCCACGCGCGAAGCTTGGCGGGGCATCCTGTCGACGCAACCGCCTGACGAAGTCCGTTTTGCAGGCGTAGGGCGCGACTTTGACGAGCGCCGACGTCGACTCAGTCTCAAAGTGACCATTTCCTGACGAAGTAGCTTGAAGTTTTACGCTCTGACAGCACTGACAAGCGACGGATGACGAAAACACCCCGCGGGGGGGGCGCTTCAACAGTCACGTATTCGGCCGGCGCTCGCTGAGCAACAGTCATACGACCGTTTTCCCCTCCCCCCCCCGCGTTTCAGCTGCCCTCTACGTTGGGTATCCGCGGTCTCCTCGGTCCGCGCTCGCCCCGTCGGCGCTTATCAGCGACAGCTAATCGATGGCGGGTCCATGGACTTTAGCTGCGCTCCGTCCTGTAGCGAAGCTACGTGCAATAGCCAATCAAAAGGGTAAGTGGACGACTGCTGCATACCAGTGTAACTGGCCAGAGTATAGCCCGCCCAGAACACACCCGGGATTAGAATGGCACAGACCTCTTTATAATGCTAATAATAATTAATACATTTGTTGTAGCACCCGCAGAGAACTCAATCTCATCTTAGGCACTTTACATTTGCTTTCTACCCCAGGATTAAAACGGGCTAGGCCACTTTATACCCGCGGTGCAAAATAGGCTAGGCAAAATGTACTCCTCCGGCCGGAATATTATCTGAAAGATTAGGCATGAAATTGTTTTTAAACTAGGGCTAACTCTTTTGATTATCGTTGATTGTTCAGGGGCAAAATTGTCCAAACAGAGAACATTCGCAACAAATCTCCGCTAAAATCCAGCAAAAAACCTGCGCTAGTATCTAAAAAAGCGTATAAAAGACAGAGATTTTCAATTGGAGAAATTAAAGCAGTTTTGATAACCAGACCAAACTGTGGTCATGGTCTGCTTCGCGGTGAAGTAGAAGAAAAATTTGAAAGCGATTGCGGTTTTGTGGATTTGAAGCCGAACAGCGACAATCTCGCGCCTGTAGGGTAACATAGACTGCCGCCCTTACAACCGGAGAGTGAATCCTGGGTTTTTAAGATTCGTTAGTAAATCGAGGTCCGCTCAGAATTATGCAGTATATACTGGTTTTTCCATCTGCAACGACGCCGAGTCACAATGACTAGGCACATTGTAGAAAACTCTCCAGCGTAAACAGAGCCCGAGGGCTTTCGGTGCGCATACGGAAGCCGGCATTTCGTCTGAACAAACAGTTTGTAGGAAAGATGAGGCAGGTTGATGATAGGAGTAATTAGTGCCTTCAGATAAGAATGGGGAGATCGGAGATTGATGTGCCGGGGTCGGCGCCTTCACGGATTTGTGAGCCATCACGTAAAGATTCAAGTGTGTATCGCTCAAAACTATTGATACGATGGGAGTACAATTTGGCCTAGAAGAGTAAAAAAATAACCTAGGCCATAATATAACTCCTGAGCATAAAGTGACCGAGGCCGTTTTAAGGCCGGGTATACATTGGCCTGCGTCCAAGCCACAATCACTCGATACAAACTAGAAAATTACTCAAAGAAAAGGAAAATGCTGACTCAATCAAGCTACGCACATCGTTTCATTCATTGGCCCAATGCGAAGACAAGTTGTTTTTTCGATTGGCTCATTGCTAAGATAAAACCACTCACCATCTGACAGGCAGCTGCTTTCGGCTGTTCATAGGAGCTGTCGGCACGGTAAGAACACCGGCGGCATGAGAAAAGTATTTGGCTTTATGGCTCGCTCAGTTCTTTTTTGTGCGACCCAATAATGTGTCTATTTTCCACGCGAATATGGCTGGCGACATATCATTTTCCTCTACATGCTCTGCAATGCGGCAGTCATCTGCGATTTTTCGACTATGTGCTCTTTACTGCTGTCGATTCCGTCACATCCTTGCGAGCCGCAGTGTACGGTTATTCTCAGACATCTTCCTCGACCGTTATCCTGACTAAGCTACGATTCTTGCTTTCCATTTGCTTCGTGAGTCACATCTCTTAGCTATTTTATCCATTCAAGTAGCCAGTCGCTTAGACTTCTTCGCGATACCTAAATTCTCCAGAGTAGGAACGCCGAATTAGTCACGGTGGCTTTGTGGAAGCTACACACCGTGATGTATCTGCACGTACGCATACATGCCTGTACCTAACGGTAGTAAAAAAAAAAAGCTCAAGGTTCCTAACAGTCATCTTCGATTTAAGACGAAGCGCTAAAAGCCTTAAAGAAGCTATTCGATCGTAGAAGGCCATGATTGTCATTGTCATTAAAATTGGAGCTGGCCAGCACAGGAGCGATGGTAATGTGTGAGGCAGCCTGCAAGTATTGGCCGTTCGCAGTCTTTCCAAAGAAGAAAGTGGTAGGCCTGATGAGAGAGTGGCAAAAGAGGCTGATCTACTACAAAAGCGCAGCTACCGTGGTGGTGCAGAAGGTTAAAAAAGGTTTTTAAAGATAACCATACCAGTAATCCTTCGGAGCACCACGCTGAGATTTAGCAGTTGCCATTGTGTGCCTGGCTACGTTAGGAAAATTTAATTCCCAAATTCAATTCCCAGCGGTTTGAGCACGTGTCTCCTTTGCTGAAAGAGCTAGGATGGTTGCCGTTTGAGCAAAAGATACAGAGCAAAGTTCTTACGCTGACCCACAAGGCCCACCACGGCTTGGCTCCTTCGTACCTAGCTGAACTGCTGCATCAGTTTCAGCCTGTTCGCACCCTCAGGTCCTGTGTGGACAATAAATTAGCTGTCCCATTCCTCCGCTTAAAGACAGTTGGCGACAGAAGCTTTAGCTCTGCAGGTCCTAGACTGTGGAACTCGCTTCCACAATTCTTACGCAACGACAACAACTCTCCTACTGCCGACTATGGCACATCCTTTTCAGCGGTCCTGAGCTGCTACTTCTATGCTACTCACTACCTCAACTGCTCTCCTGACTCTGCTATGCTTCCCACTTTCTCTTTGTTTCGTGAGACGAAGTCTGTTGGGTACCGAATGCGTACCGAAAGCCGCTTAGGCTGTGAGTGCGCTATTCAAAACTCTCCTGTGTAACACCCACATGGTCTTTATGACTTTGTGGAGTTACAGACGGAGATACATTACATTACAAAATGGGTGAAATGGGTCTAGAGGTATGCAGTGTATGCTAACCCGGCTAAGTCATGCTGAGGTCACCCTCTTCACCGACACACGTGCTGCACACAGTGCACGGATGCAAAACTCTATGCAATTTACTGAGTCGCTTGAACCAACTCCTCCTCACTCTGACGTCGACTTTTCAACACTTCAACAGTTCAAATGACCATAGCCTATCCAGATCGACCGCAAAGCCGACCTCCAGTATATGCTAGATCCAGTTGCTGGCCACGGAGGATTCACCATGTCGCTATGAATCTGAGCTACGGAGCAATGTGACATGGGCTCACTGAATTTCTACCTAGCAGATTATAAAAAATTAAAACAAAATCAAACGACTCTGGAAAACCGGCCAAATGCTGGCATCCCAGTCAGCAGAAACTGTCGACGAGTGATGGGCAATTGCACTGCTGCTTGCTTTGCATGGTATCCTAGGCGAATCACAAAACGTCAATTTGAGCAAGACCTGTACAGCCTCACTTTCAATTGTTGAGGGTGTGCTTTCAGTACTTGAAAATGCACAAGCCAGCCCAAAGGTGGAAAATCAATTGGTGAGTACCTGCAAACCCTGCTAACTTAGTTAAGAGCACTGGAGGTGAGCATAGAAAAATACCAAGAGTTGTTGAGCAGCATCCATCATTGGGAGGGGGCAAAGGCAGAGCAAACGAAGAATAAATTGCTGTGCCACACGGTCACTCGATGAGCCTGCTATTGGGCAACCCACTCTATTTACCGGCAACAGCCATCAGTCAAGTACCAGCCAAGCGCAGGTGCATTCGTGTAATTTGCTAATCGGCAGATAAAAACAAAGTATGTTAAAAGAGGCACGAGATATTCTTGAGCACGACGAATCCCCGAGCATGTAAGGCCGCTCAGCATCACAGTGTTGGTGTTTCGTTAGCGAGGCATATTTTTTATTGTTAACTATAAACAACAGTCCGAGTCAAGTAGCAGCGAAAGCTCATTGGGCATAGGAGGTAAGCCGAGTGCTACCTTCACAATTTCGATGCACATGTCGGCGCTCACAATAGTGCATGAGACGCGAGACTATCGTCGGAAGCCACGAAAAAAACATGAAAAAGTTCATGCGGAACGCCACACAACGACCAGAATTGTTAAGCGCGGCAGCCCCGGCGGTGGCGGCAGCCTCTCCGGCAGACCAGGCTCGTGCAGACCCGCAGTACGACCGCACCCGCCATAATTGATAATCACTTCCGCTGCTCGGCAGCTCGGCTCAAGGAGTCCCCAGAGAGAGCCCTGCCATTAAAAATGAGCGGCGGTAGAAATAGCTATATGGAAAGACTACGTTGAGTTAATCAGGCGCCAAAACAGCTATACGCACACGGCTCTACACCAGCGACTGATCGGACAGCAGCGACAGCAAAGCAGCGGCTAGCTGCTGTGCGCATCACTGGACTTTCTGCGACCACTTCATGTCGTCCGAGCGCGGCTTCGAGCCGGTGCACCTTTGAATGCACGACTCGAGCGTGACCCAGAACTGCAGCCTCTCGAGCAGCCAGTTGAGCCAGCCAGTGGTGATGCAGAAGTAGGTCTCGTGCGGGGCCACGTGATGAATGCGATGGTGCTTGCGCGGCAGGATGAGGTGCGCGTCCTGCAGCCACACGATCCAGGCGGGCAGCCCGTAATAGGTGTGCGACCACTTGTGGAACTGGTTGGTCATGGACACGAACGTTATTAGTAAGAAGAGATAACAGTCCCAGTTGTAGGACGCGCGAACGTCGGCCGCATCGCACGTGGCGAACCGGTAAGCCATGCGAGCCAAAAAGGGCACACATATCGAGAAGTTGTCGCCGTTGGTCTCGATGAAGTCGTGACGGCAGATCGACGTCGGATCGATGTGATGCTCACGGAACGGGCGCAGCAGCGCTGCTCCGATGACGGGCATATCGACGCTGCCGTAGCTATCCGCCGCCCAGTGCACGAGCCCACTGAAGAAGTCGGCGCTGACGATGCCACCGAGAGCGCACGCCAGCACCCAGGGCCAGAGGCCGAGCTCGAAGTGCTCTGCCAGCTTGTAGCTGCAGTACGCAGCCAGCGCGACGAACAGGGCTACGCCGATCGTCTCTTGCGCACGCTTCGGCGCTGAGTACAGGGCGGCCAGCTCCTTGGCGCCGGCATGCTCTCGTCCCCACCTGGTCGCCGAAGCCGGAGACTGATGAACGTCACCGCTGACTGCAGACACCGTCTTTGTGGCAGCGGCTGCGGCAGCAGCGGAGGTGGCAGAGGCATCGCTGCTAGCAGGGCCCGTCGCCGACGCCGTGACGGCAGCTTGTGCTGCTGCTGCTGCTGCTGCGCTGGTGCCGTGGCTCCTCTCGACAATCGCGCCGTCGGAGCTCGGCGAGACTCCGTCCTTGGTGTTCGGTGGCATTTCCTTTGACGAGCAGCAGGCGATCGTCGGCAACCTGCATGCAACAACCTCCGTTGGCCCACCGAGCCGTAGCTGGGCAGCAGCACACGGCTGAGCCAGGCGCATGTGGGGCCGGATAAGCTGCAGAAGCTTCGGGGATTCGACAGGCGGCCCCGCAGGGCAAGGTGAGCAGTCACAGCTACAGCCGGCGGTATTACGCAGTAGCCAACCAATGACTATCAGTCGCTGGCCAGGGGTGGGGGTAGAGTAGACTTTGTCTCGGCTGCCTGGCTACAGTGGAGCAGGGAGGGGTGGGGGTCACAGGCAAGTCTGCTGAGCTGATCCCTGGCTGCCAAAGGGCATCTCACGGCAAACAAATGCGTGACGAACAACTCACGATAAACGCAGGCTTGAAGATCTCGCCAGCCACTCTAACCGTAACTCAGCAAATGTAAAGCGCCTAGAAAGAGATTAAGTTCTCTGAGGGCGCTTTATCAAGTGCAATATTATTATTATTATTATAACTTTCGCGGGCCCACGAGGCGTTAGGGACAGGATAGGCATCGGCAGCAAGGCCAAGCACCGAGCCAAAACATGCCGAAAGCAACAGGACTAGGCGCAGCCCAGTAAGCTAACGGCGATACTGGGTGAACGGCTGTTCAGAACACAAACGTAGCTATAGAGAATAAAGACCAGGTAAACATAAGGCATCACGAAAAAAATGGCTGCTCATAAGTAGTTACCGATGGCCCAGTCAGAACGAAGATCAGCATGCAACGACAAACACTCCGTTGCCTGGCGAAATAAGTTCGGAAAAAGTGCTGAAACTAGTTAACGTTTTAACTATCTGAAATGGAGTAGCGCTTGGCGCTACGAGTGTGGTGGCAGTCGCCGCCAACCAATCGATCTCGTTAAGCTACCTCGTTAAGCTAAGCTACGTTACCACTAGTTAAGCCCGGCTTTGCTAGTCAGTTGTGGAGTGACGGTGAGAACCGTCTTGAGGTCATGCACGGTGCTTCAAATTACAAAATATCAAACATAGTCCCTATAATCCGCTTCGAATCTCAGCCGATTCGGGAAGCCGGTCGGTGGCTGCTACTTCGAATTTCGGTGGCCACAAACACTTGTCACGCTGTACTTAGACACTTATGAATATTGAAACCGATGACTTTATCAGGCGGTAGACGACTCACAATTTTTCTTTTAAGGATACGCGACGTCAGTCACTGTCGACGTAAAACCTACGACAGTCGACGCGGCTAGCTCAGTTCGCCGGTCGGCTGCCGCTACGAGCTGCGCCCGGATGCGCTGCAGTTCAGGAAGTAGCCACGCCGAACGACCTGCTACTTCGACGCGTGCAAGGCTAACGTTCAAGAATGCCTGCCAGTACGCTATGCTTACACATGGCGCAGACAGGACGCGCTGTAGGGCCGCAAACGACGGAGACCTTTCGGAGCTTAGCGCGACCAGTTGTGTAATAGGGGTCGCAGGCCGGACTGGGAACGATACGAGCCAGTAACTCCAGAAAATGTAGCACAATAAATTAAAGACCGTTTTCGCTCACCTCGACTACGTGCTAAAGTACCAAGCCGTTGAGCAACACAAAGAGCAACCCTCCAGGAAAAGGTCTCGGGAACTGGCGAGCCGGCTGCTGTTGCTATCTGACGGCCATGCTCGCGTCAGGTGATCGGCTGATGACGGTTTACGGCCAGGGAAGGCTATGGCAGCTCGCCGCCACAGCGGCCGGAGTTACACCCACCTCTGCCCGCACGGCCGCTACCCGTGTTGATGCCGGGCTGAGCGCGCGCGACCAGTCCATGCGACCCCTATTTCTAAAAAGTCATTTCCGTCAAACTCCTTAATTTTACCGGCCTGTTTTGTCAGCAGCCGTCGGTCTGTTGTTAGCACGTGGCCGCCGGTTCAAAGGTGCGCGCAATGATGCTGAAAGTCGTGACTTTTTTGCGTCGCTCTTGACTGACGCCGTGCGCGGAACTCGGCTCGGCCATGGATCTCAGCTCTGTCTACTACCTGGGCGCCGTCCTCCTGGTGCTGCTGGCATGGTTTATAGAGCTAAAGCTTGGCTTGATCTTTCAGCTGTTTCACAAGGTAGCAGCAGTCCGCTGCGGTCGCAGCGCGGGCGCCCGAAATGCTTCGCTTGGCCGCCGCGGGCTCGGCACGCTGGCGCTGCGACGCACCTCGGGTTTTGCTTTCAGGCTGAGCCGCACGCCACCTTGCACGGGGGCAGCCTCGTCGCCGACGTCCTGCACGCCCACGGCGTCAAGTACATCTTCACTCTGGTGGGCGGGCACATATCGCCCATTCTGGTCGCCAGCGAGAAGAAGGGCATACGCGTTGTGGATACGCGTCAGGAGGTTAGGCGCCGAGCGAGCAAGCGAGCGCACCACTCGCCGGTGGCGTGCGGCGGTGCAGCGCGCCGAGAGAAGACACGCACTCCCGACGGCCGCTTGCGTCGCCGTCTTCGTCTCCTTCCTGACGCCCCCTTCGCGGCTGCTAAGCGCAGTTCTCGCCGCGCGCGCGAATCAGCGTATTTGCGGCACTGAAACAAAACGGGCACCGCGCCGCCGCAGCTTTGAGCCAAGCAAGCCTCGCGGGCTTCGAAGGCAGCTGGCGAAGGGGACTAGGTTCTGTTCTACGAGAGATGTGCAGGGAAGGGTGTGACCTTCAGGCCGCAGAGGGATGGGTGTGCGTGACCTTCAGGCAGCTGCGTAGTAGTTTGCGAAGCTTTCGGTGATGGGTCGGGCACTGAATCGCCAACGGCAGCTGTAGCGACAGTGAGCTCGACTAGGTTTGTGGAAGTACGCTGGAGGTTGGCCTGCCTGTCTTTGAACAATTGAGAAAGTTTGCACCCACTTGGCTTGCTGGTCGTGTGTGCCTACGTCTTGCCGTCGGTCGGGATCCATGTAATGCAAGTTAGCTCCGTCAATAACCACGCAGCCACGACGACCGGGTGAGTGTTACACTGGCACTCTCAATCCTAAGCAGCTTTCGTTGCACATGCCTTTGTCAACAGGTTCCATCTCGCGCAACTAGGAGAGATTGATACGCATAGCTGACTGACTTGGGAGGCTTGTCGAGCGAGCGAGTGGCAATGAGTCGAGGCAGTCGTGGAAGTAGCCGTGTCGTGGAAGATCAGCCGGAAAAGAGTGCTGCAGTCGGCAGCCAGAGAGAGGATGTCTCCTCTGCTCGATACAAAAGCCGTCCCACTATGAGTGAAGACAGCTGATTCAGCAATTATATAGCAGCAGAATCGCCTTAGTGGCATTCACTCGTGGCTTGAAAAAGTAAAGGTGAAGATAAGAGGATTGCTTTTACCTTTTGAGCCAAAACCAGGACTATGGGCTCTCAATTTGATGATGCTGACCTTTCTTTGCAATCAGCATCTCTGGTGTGTGTGTTGTGTGTGGTTTTGTGTGTGTGTGTGTGTGTGTGTGTGTGTGTGTGTGTGTGTGTGTGTGTGTGTGTGTGTGTGTGTGTGTGTGTGTGTGTGTGTGTGTGTGTGTGTGTGTGTGTGTGTGTGTGTGTGTGTGTGTCCATGGCCTGCCGTTCAAGTGCCTTCTTGCACGCCCCACGATGCGTGCCACTGCACAGCAAGCTGTCAGGGCAGCAAGCTGGATCTTAGGTACAATTTTGACAAGGCCTTGCATGGCAGTTTCCTGTGGCTGCTGTGTATTCTCGGGAGCTGTGTTTCGTTTGCCAATGTTGAACTGTTTGCAGTGGCTCTTCATATGTTGTGGCATCTCTGAACCCCACCCTGCGTTGGTTGTTTTGTTGCAATACCATCTCGTTGAGCATTTAATGAGGGCACTCTTGGATCGTTTTTAATTGTGAAATGGAGCATTGGGCTCTCAGTCTCTTAGGGGACTCTTAGTGAGTGAGGCACCACCTGTGGCTCGATCATCTTTCTTTTTTGCTTGCCGTGGCTGGACTTGGGCAGTGCACAGCAATCTCCATTGGGCTTACTATATGCCAATATATATGTTGATGCAGCTTCAGCTGCCTCACACTAGGCCTAGTACTGGCACCTGGCTGGGGTCGCCAGTATGGATGACTGGTAGAAGTTGGCTTGCTGTTTAGTCTGTTGTGATATTGTTTTTGTTAGGTTAGTCTGACCCAGAACTGACTGCCAAATGCTAACCTGTGGCTAAAGCTGTGTTGTTCGTGTGGTCTGGTATTCTGGCAGAGACCCACATTGCTTACCCACATTGCTTACCCACATTGCTTACCCATATTGCTTGCCTGCCGAAATTTTTGAAAGAAAAAATATGATGGTTAACTATCGGGCATGAGGCTGTTGTTATTCAATGTTCAAGATCAATTTAGCATATTCTTTTGTATGTTTCTTCTTTTGCATTAGCTTCATTTGCACGATGAAAATTGTGGCATTTGGTTCTGCACACCTGGGTCTTCGCCCAGGAGGTAAGGTGCTTGCTCTTCACGACCGTCGTGGGCGTCTTGTCCTGTAGCAGGCAATCCTTTATTGTCCACTGCAAGCAGTGGTAATAGCCGTTAAGGCTCTTCTGCCACAGCCACTGTACAAATGAGGCTGTTAAATCAGTTAACCCTCACTGTTTGGCACCCTTATTCCGGTTATTCTCTGCAGGGCTGTGTGGCCAGAAATGCTCAAACTTTTTTGTCTAATGTCAGGAGACCTTTGATACCAGTACTTTTTTGGATGCATTGTTGGTGCCCTGCACTGGCTCCCCATTGATCAGTGCATAACTTCAACGTTGTGTCACTCACTTCCGGTATCTTCATTCCCTTCGGTTTTACTGTCCGAAAAACTTTCTCCTCCCATAGCGCCACCTGGTTCTCTGACTGAGATCGTTGAGCTATGCCTCATGCCAACCTACGATCTCTTAAAGAAGACTGCCTTGATTTCCTGATCATCTAAAGCCTGGAATTTGCTGCCGACCGGCATGACGATATATCTTGACGAAATCGATGCAGCAAAATTAAAAGCTTACCTGCTCTTCAGTGCAGATGTTGCATCCATGTGAATCGTCCCGTATGTTTTTATTATGCAAGCTGCAAAATTATTGCTAATCAGTTTATATGCTTCCTTTTCATTCTTTGTGAAGAGTCTAGACAAAGGTTTAGTTTTTATGGTGCTATAAAAATGCATCATCATATTGTTGCTGTTATTACGGCTGAAATGTTCATGGTTAAATATCATGCATGTTAATTTCGTTCAGTTGAGCTTCCGTCTAGCGTGCGTAAATTGTTTGACTTTGAAGAGACTTAGTTCTATTAGCGTGATATATGATAGTTTATCATCATTGCTGTTGTATATGGTTAGGTGCAAAAAGCCTTGTTGTGATCGCTACAGGCTACAGCAGTGTTTGCTGCCGATGCTGTTGCAAGGCTGTCAGGGACTGTTGGTGTTGCTGCTGTCACAGCTGGACCTGGTGTTACCAATACGGTCACCGCTGTCAAGAATGCGCAGATGGCCGAGTCACCTGTACTGATCATCGGTGGTGCTGCTGCAACATTGCTGAAGGTGTGTGGCATTCGTCCACGGTCGCTATCAGGTAGCAAGGTTTCTGATCGCCGTTGTGGCTTTTGTATGTGAAAGAACACTGACATCGGCTGTGGTGCATCGTTCATCACACGGCTGGTTGCATTATGTTTGTATTGTATGCAGTTCGCCACATCTAACAATCTCACAACTTGACCTAGAAAAAAGCTAGGAAATGATGCTGCCTCCTCCTAGTGTAGAACAACGGCTGGCCATAGTGCTTGATTGACTGTTAATGCTGACTTGATATAATTCTTCTTGCTCTGTGGTCTGCACAAGCTGCCTTTCCCCACACATCTGTCAACATTTGGTGTGGAATGCATTTACATCTCATCGTTGCAGTCTCACGTACAGAAGTTAAAAGCTCCTATCTAAGGGTTGTGTTCTTGAGCCTCCAGCAGATCACCTCCTGGCTGTGTGTCACTAAGTTTAAAACAGGTTAAAGTGGCAGGCCATAAGCAAACTTGCTGTGTGGGAAATAGCAGTGGAGCAAATGGCACTTGAGGCAGATGTGTGTCTGTCGGGAAGGGCTGCATGTCTGCCGACAAAATCTTGCTTGGAATACGAAAGCAGCTTTTAGATCATCGTTTGAATGAGCTTTGTGATAATTGCAGGCGATGGAAACTCGTGGCATAAGTAAACAAAAATATGGTGTTTGCCCCTTTTTGATCGAACCGAGGAATCGAATCGGAACGAATCGAGGAACCATTTTGAGGGAGGCATTCCAGTAGAGCGGCAGCAGCCTACACGTCTAGTAACAATCGGGGAACCATTTTTTAACAAGGCATTTCTGGAGGCACTCGGTGAGAGCTCTAGTAATAGTGACCACTAGGAATGGCTACTACTTGAGAGGTAGTAGCGAGGGTATGGAGGAACCTAGATATTAATTAAGTATCTCAGGACTCTATGCATAGCGGACAGAGACCACCACAGGATAAGAATTTAATGGTCCGTGGGGCGTCATTTCTCCTTTACGGAGAAATCTGCTTAAAACAAAAGGCAGAATCACTTTAAATTCTTTAAAGGTGTATGTATATCCGAATCTTGTTCCGGGTATTGGAAACAGTTTGTCTGCTCTGTTGCACACATGCATTCCTTCTGCTCACTGGTCGCAAATGTTGAGCGAATGTATTGAGCCTGCTGTTGCTGTGCTTTGTGACAGCTAAACTCAGCATTGATGCACTTGGCAAGTTCTATTGCCAGTATTTTAAATACCTTACTCGTGTGAAAATTGTGTTGAAGAAGTCACATTTGGCCGACTCTTTAGAATTTACCTTTGGCTTTTAGACTTGTTGCCATCGTAGGTATGCGACTCGATTCGGACCATCCAAATAATAGCCGAGTACTCGGGGCTTCTTAGAGCGACCACATTAACTTAGTTGTGCGTGGCACGCATGTGGGAAGTTTCAGAACTCTGAGGGGGTACCGCTTTTGGCGCTAAGCGAGCCTCGCAGCATTTGGGTGAGCTTGTGGAACTCGAGAGTAAAGTATGCGTCCTTGACCCTCAGCAGTCGTGCTGATATGGAGCTTTGCTAGTGGACCCAACTTAATCTAGTCGTGCCATTTTGGTGCTAGCCGTG
The DNA here is from genome assembly GCA_009760855.2 of Cristatella mucedo. Taxonomy (NCBI): domain Eukaryota; kingdom Metazoa; phylum Bryozoa; class Phylactolaemata; family Cristatellidae; genus Cristatella; species Cristatella mucedo. The sequence continues at coordinate 4,325,754 of WPIO01000003.1, read as the reverse complement.
AAGGCAGGTCAACCGGCGTTCATTGTTTGTAACTTGCATGCATATGAAGCTGTACGAGCAGGTGTATATTCCGAATTTAAATATGCACCGAGGTGGGCCAAGGTAACTCAAGCCACGGACGTGATGGCATGCCCCCCCCACTGTTGTCTCCGCTGCAAAGCGGATGCACGTCACCGCCCCAGCCAGCTGCAGCGCCGCCTTTGTTGCCTTGCAGGGCCGTGGAGCGTTGCAAGACATAGATCAGCTCTCACTGTTTAAGCCTTTGTGCAAGTACGTCGCGACCGTGACCAAAGTGCGCGAGATCGTGCCTACTCTACGGACTGCCCTGCAGATAGCTCAGTCCGGAACTCCGGGTACGATTGTGCGCTCCTCGGCTGCGCATCATCGGTCCACCAGCGCCAAGCTACCGGTTGGTCTTCTGATCGCCGGCTATGCCTGTGCAGTCGCACGAGCTGCAAGATGGCCGTCGGACGGCTGGCCCCAGCGCTGCAGCGAGCGTTCATTTGTTGGGGGGTCCTCGTTCGTGAGCTCACTCCTCAACTGCTCCTGGTGCTTTTCAGGACCCGTTTTCGTCGAGTTCCCAATCGACACACTCTACCCCTACCCAGTCGTGCTGAAAGAGATCGGCATCAAGGATGCTCCGGCTGGCAGCAAAGTTAACTGGACTCAAAAGCTGGTCAACTGGTGAGCTGCGCTGAGTCGCTAATGGAGCAGTGGTGCAGTGGTACTGCTCTCACTGCTGCTACATCAGGCAATGCTTGAGGTTCGATCCGCCACTTCGGTGGCTGGGCTGTGGGAGTGCAGGCACGTGTATTTGCTTTCGAGGCATTTTCTGTGCTTCTTCTAAAACGGTGTTGCTGCTAGGGCTGCTTGAAGGAGTGCTGTGTCGTATTGCGAGCTTCAGGCGTTTGTACACTGCATGCCACCACCCGAATTAGTGTGGGTCTCGCAAAGTACGATTGATTATATCGGTTCGTGCTTTGTGTTTTGACCTGTCTGTGGCAATAGCTGAATGCACTCATAACCCGGAGTGAGCTCGATGCTTGCTTCCCTCAGTTCCTTTGTTCATTGGCGAGCTATCGGGCGGTGTGTCGACACACAAGAGACGTCTGTGCCCCCCCGCTCCGGGGCCTGAGCGTAGGCATCTGCTTTCGCTCACACCAGTGCATGCACGCCGTGGCGCCCACACTAATGCTTATTCTCTCTCTCTCTCTCTCTCTCTCTCTCTCTCTCTCTCTCTCTCTCTCTCTCTCTCTCTCTCTCTCTCTCTCTCTCTCCTGTCTCTCTTCTTTCTCTCTCTCTTTCTCTCGTGCTGCTGTGGCGCATGCTTGCACGAGCACTATGCTGTGCTGCAAGCACACTCGTCAGCACACTGTTCGGCACCGAGTGTGCAAAGCATGGGCACTTTTCATTGCTTGATTTTCGCTCTCTGCCCGTTCCAGGTACTTGAAGAATCATGTCAACAATCTTTTTGCCGGGGGCTGGGAGCCGGTGACCATGACTCCTCTGCACGTCGATGTGCCGAGAGCGCCTCCTACACAAGGTAATAAATCCTTCACCGATGCCTTCACGTCTGCCCTCGATCTTCCCATGGCGCGTGCAGACGCGCGTCCGTCACTCCGTCTGCTCGCACGCTGCACGGTTGCTGCTCGCGCGGTCGCTCCATAGTGATTCGCTGCGCCGACCTGCTGGTGCGCTCGAAGAAGCCGGTGCTCGTCATCGGCAGTCAGGCCACACTGCCGCCCGTACCGACCGAGCGCCTCCGAAAGTGCCTAGAGGTGAGGGACGTCGGCGAGCGCTGCGACCCTGCGACAGTGGCAGCACGTGCTCGAGAAACGGGTGGCAGCGTGCCGATCTGCATTGATCCCCTCACTCGGAAGTTCGATGGCCAAAGCTTCTTTTCCTTTCGTAGCCCAGCAGGTCACCGGTGACACGGCTGTAGCTGATTAGCTCGTGTTGGCCATTGCCCCTGTCACAAAGTTCTCGCAAAAATTGTCGGGGAAACTGTCAGTGAGAGATCGCCAACACATAAGAGCGTGCGTGATCTTGACCATTGGTATTTACACACCCTGGAAATACGAGTATCTCAGAGACGGCAGCAACTTTGAGCAGCCTAGCAGCACTGGAAGTATCACCTAGCAGCAGAACCTACAAGCATGGCTCTACGAGTGACCACTACACTGGCAAAAATGTTTAAAATTCGCCAATGTATTCCTAAAACGACTGCTATTTTTAGGATCCACACGCTTCAAGATCGAGGCCACATAAAACGTAATCACGTTTTTTTTAATTGGCGAGAGCAAATGTAAAGCGCCTAGAAAGAGCTTGAGTTCTCTGAGGGCGCTTTATCAAGTGCATTATTATTATTATTATTATTATTATTACTTGGTAGATCCTCGTGATAGATTCACCACAGGCCAGCTCTGCATTGGGCCTTCTTAGCGGTAACTAGTGTGGGTACGTATATACAGGTGTTGTTAGATAGTCGTTGGCGTCGGGCACGCTGCTCCGGAGCGTAGGGAGAAGAGAGCGGAGGGAGAAAGAAGAGAGGGAAGAGGACAGCGTAGGCACGCTGACTGGCAGAAAGTGTAGACTGTGGCAATGATCTGGTCACGTGACCAAGACTTGGGAGTATGGCAAGTTCGATAGGGGAATGTTGCAAGCACTTCACAAACAAAGCATTAGCTATAGAAAGATGGCTTGATTTTTGTGCAAAAGTGAAGACGGCGTGAGATGGAACGTGATACCGACCGGGAGAGGCCCATAAGAACTGATGGTGCTTAGGGTCTCTAAGTAAAGAGTTGCATCTCTGAAAAGAGATCTTCACTCTAATAGAGAGCCTTTTTTAACGAAGCTCTCTCTCACAGGCACTGGAAGCTACTGAAGAGTTGGCAGTGAGAGAGAGCAAATGGTGAGCCGGCGATGCCAATGCGAGCATCTGTCTTTGACTGGGTGAGATGGCACGGTGGAAGACTCCATCTGTTAGACTGTCGAAGCCAATTTCTGCTCATCATAGATAGCAAACACTGCCTCCAAGGTCGGCCGAAGAAAAGGTGGGGATAACTTCGCAGATTGCCTGAAGCATGCTGTTAAACAATGCAGTGGCAAAATCCTGGTTTGAGGGGTCCTTTTCTGGTGCTGGCATCAGATCACTGTGTACCAAAATTTGTACTTCGAAATGGTTCAGAAAGTGGGAATTATGTATATCAGAATCTTTTTGGAGATAGATGTATGTATCAGCAAGATAACAACCTTAGCATACGACGAAGTGGGTCAAAAGAATATTTTCGGACACCTGTTGTCGTCGGTGTGTCTCCCTATTATTATTCCTATAGAGCATGTATGGAATGACTTAGACCAGCAGCTGGGAATCTATTCAGATTCACCAACCTCGGCAAATTATCTTTTTGAGTAGCATCGAGTGCTTTCGGTCTTGGTACAGCACGAGACATTTTAGAAACTGCTGTAGTCGGTGCCAGCCGGATGATGGCTGTCATTGAAAACCGAGGTGGGCCTACTTCCTACCAAGTAAGATGTTAGATAATACTGTCTCATATATCTTTAAAAACATTAAATATCACTACGCATCGTTCATTGTTTTTTGCTCCAAGCCTTGAAGTTTTTAAGCTTGAAGTCCTTCGACCAACCAACCATATTTTAAGGCTGAGTCAATACTCAGACAATTATATGTGTGTGTGTGTGTAAATAAATATATAAATATAAATATGTAAATAGACATGAGTTAATACTCATAGACATGAGTGGCTTCATACTCGGGAGTACGGTAGGAGAAGCGTGGCTGTGCAAAAGCTTTTAACGGCAGGTCTTTCGGTCGCTTGGGTACTTAAGAATTGCTGAGCACTTTTAAAGTAGTTCTCAGTAAGTCGATGGGTGGTACTCGTAGGCTGTGTGGTAAAAGATGTCATGCAATGGCTGTATGCTACTGCCTTATTGTCGTCGCAAATATTGGAAGATCTTCACACGAACACCAATCAGCAAGATGTGCAGAAAGGAAGGACAAATACCTGATCTCCTCCTCGCCTGAGCAATATTTGGGTAATTGTGTCCACTCCATCCCCTATGCAAGTTTAGGTGAAGCTAGTTGTAAACTGTGTTGGTTTTTCTGCATTGTGGATTTGTAGACCAAAGCCTCTTTATAGACTCTTGAATAATGCACCATAGCCTTGCCACTGAAGACCATTGTCGTCGTGCTGTCTTTATTTGGCAACTGACCTGACTCCATGGAGTAATCGTGCATTGATGGACAGTTGTTAGATGCTGCCCTCCACACCGGCTCCCAATATTTCCAAATCTCGGTACAGCATCATGTGCTAGTATAGTGTACAACTTCACTTCTAATCCTCTTAGGCAATGCTTGGCATCCAAACATGCATGGTTAATACCTAAAATGCCATTAGTCTTTTACTGCAGTAGGACGGTCTATTCACTTTGCCAACTGGTCCAGCCATGCGAGGAATGCACAGCTGCACAGAAGAGGATAGCTGACCAGTGTCTATCCAGTGTCGTCTAGTGGGCCAAGGAGTCGTTAAATGCTGGAACACTTCCGTGGTCACCGGGCAGCTTGAGTGGACCTAGGGAGAGAGGGCAGGTTCGTTCGGTCTTTAGTTGAGGCCGAGCTTGCAGACCTGCATGCTGCCCGCTGCACTTCTGCCCTTCTAACTCAGACTTGGCCGTCGATCAACTGATTCGGCTCTTGGTCTACCAGTCTGCTGTGTCGCTGTGGCTTTCGGTTTGAGTGTGGCTCGATTTACTGTGGCCAGCCAGGGAATGCAGAAGCTGCAGCATGGCGAGGAGTGATTGCAGGCCCTCGGCCCATACCGTTCTGCTTGCCAAGCACATATGCCTGCCAAGAACGTCTGCCTGCCAAGCAAATCTGCATGTCAAGCACATCTGCATGCCAAGCACTGCCTGCGTCGGCCTGGAAGTTTCTTTATGAATGCGTCGGGACTCGTATACTAGATAAGACTAGCCGGCAATTTTTTGGCTCCCGACATCCTCGGATCTTCTTATGACAATTATTAAATTAAATTAAGTTAGCTGTCAGCTTTCGATAAATTAAAAGACTGCTGGGGATGCAACTGTTGCTTTTTGGGTCCCAAACTGTGGAATTCGTGTGCACAATTGTTGTGAAGCTTCGAGCTTTTTTTTTCAAGGGCTCGGTAAATGCTGAACACTTTCTTGGTCGCCTGATAGCGTGAGTCGACCTGAGGAGACAGGGCAGGCTTGACTGTGGGTCCATCTAAGCTCAACCTGGTCCCATAGGAGGCTGGGGTGGCAGCTGCCCTGCAGCTGCATGATCTGTCTGATCTGTATTTAGTTGAGGCCGAGCTTGCAGGCCTGCGTGCAGAAAGAATGTCGCCTTGACTCGTGCCGGCTACCTGCTCGACTGATGATGCTCCTCACTCAGCTCGATCAGCAACGGATCGATTCGGCTCTCTTGCGCGTCAGCATGCAGTATTGCTGTGGCTTCCGGCTTGGGCGCGGCGCTGTTTACTGTGGCCAGCCAGGAAATGCAGAAGCTGCTGCTGCTGCAGAGGGGCGAGGCGTGATTGCAGGACCTCGGCATACCGTGCTTCCTCGGGGGCATGTCTCGAGGCCTGCTTGGCAGCCAGTCGGCACTGCAGGTCCGTCAGAAGCGCGGCGAGGCCTTGAAGGAAGCCGATCTAATCATACTAGCTGGTGCGTTCCATCATCAAGCCGGCCAGCCAGCCGCCCGGCAGCGCCTGAAAGAGCATTGGCGCGTGCCGTGACTTTCTGAAAGCTGCCGAGTGGGTTTTCTGTAGCTAGTAGCCGTTGTTGCTCGTTCTGCTGACAGGTGCAGTGTGTGACTTCAGGCTCAGCTATGGTCGATCACTTAATAAGCGAGCCAAGATAATCAGTGTGAACAGAAACAGCATTCAACTGTACAAGGTAACCTTGCCGCTAGAGCAGCAGCAACGCAAGAAGCTACACCGCTGATTCTCTGGCGAGATCGCGCGATGACTCTTCTGTCTGATGATGATTATACTCATGATGATTCTCTGTCTGCTGATTCTCTGCTGAGGATCGAGCTGCGCACGTTCGTGTGCATTCCTGTTCCTTCATCACGTGCCATGATGTCACTGCGCTGCTAGCGAGTGCCGCTCGAGCTCGTCCTCCGGCTGGCGCTGATGTGTGCTCGCGCCATGTGCACGCCGCTGTTGCACTGCAATTTTTTTCGTCGCTGCCGGAGCCTAGTTCCCTCGTGGATTGGCTTCGAAGATTATTTCATCTTTTTTACCCGTAATGCCATCACCATACGCACAGCTAGCTGTATACCGTGTCCTTCAGAATTCCGACATGTTCTGGCGGCCGACCGAAGCCGTGCTCGGTGACGTGGCCAGCTTCCTGGTGGATCTGCAGGCTCGCGTGGGCACCTACACGTGCGACGACTCGTGGCTGCAGTCGCTGAGATCCAGAGACGACGGTGTTGAGCAGGCCAATAGGTGCGCCACAGTGGTGTCGCGTGGCCGCCTTGATGCTGTGCTCAGCACTCTTATCTGCATGTCGTTTTTGGCGCTCTTACCTGTCATCTGCATGGGTGTGGGTATTTCTTAGTCTTTCGGCAGTGGTAGTGAGCTTTCCTTTCGGAAATATGCTGACATCGATATTTGCTCATCACAATTTCTCTTTAGCATGAGATTTACTCTCCGGCTTGTTAAGGGTTGCTGGCAGCTTTGGCTTGTGTGAGCTCGAAGAATTCTCTTTCTGGCCTAGTCCTCGTGACTTGGTCTCATCGAGCCGAAAAAAATCCTTTCATTTATTCTGCAATACACTGCCTTGAGGTTTTACTGGGGGGGTTTGTTTCATAGCACTCCTCGAGCTTGGCTATTGTGTAGACCTGGTAGCAAACACGTTGTCTCAGTGGGCTGAGGACCCGTACCCGTGTGTTTGTTTTATCTGCCGTTCACTGCTGCAGGACGTGCGTATTCGTGTTCTTTCTCGTGCAAAACATCTCTGGTGCATATGGCGAAACATCTCGGTGCGTATGGTTCAATCATTCGGTTTGAGCCATACGGACAACAAGGTCCAGAAGCAGCGCACGTGCACATGCACGTGTACAGGCACGAGCATGTGCACGTGCACGAGCACGTGCATACTCGAGTGGCGACCTGCCCCACCCACTCCCTCCCCCCACTCACACGAAGGTGCAGTGAGAGCTTGAATGTGAAACTCATTCAGCATGAGGGATAGCATCGAAGCATGTTAAACTTTTAAACTGTTGATAGCTAGGCATAGTTGCCAATGCTGGCTGACATGTCGTCCACCCAACTCGAGATGGTGTCTCGAGCTGTCCCAAGATGGCTGCTGACTAGCATTACTGTAGTCAGCTGTAGATGTCTGCACTGCCCCACTGCCCGTGCTTGACCTGCTGAAGACTCGGTGCTGGACAACCTGGTGAGCACACGGTAGTTTGTCCACCAAATCACCGTAAGAATGTATATCGAACGAACCGTTTTTTTAAGTCAATGCATACGTAAATGCTGTAGATGGTGCCACATGGTGGGCCAGGGCAGTGCAGAACAGAAGCTGTGTTAAATACAGAGCTCGGCCATTAGTAGTAATCTGCAGCGCGGTTGGCCGCCATTTGTAATAGGAAAAAGGCCGAAGATGAGATGCCCAATCACCTCAATGCGGTCAAGGTCCTGTACGACATGGAGTCGGTAATGTCAGAGAACACGATCATGGTCGCGGACGGTGGCGATTTTGTGGGAACCGCAGCATACATCGTCAGGTGACCATCGCCGTGGGCTTGCCGCCTGTCCTTTGTCAGCACTTCTTCTGCGGCAGCTTCGGCGTTAAAGTGTGTTGCAGCCAGTCGATTGCTGCTGCTCTGAGCCTGGCTGCTGCCACCACCCCCCCCCCCCTCGTTGCAGGCCGAGAGGGCCGCTGTGCTGGCTCGATCCAGGTGCGTTCGGCACTCTGGGCGTCGGCGGTGGCTTTGCACTCGGCGCAAAGCTGTGCAGGCCCGAGAGTGACGTGTGGTGCATCTACGGTGACGGAGCAGTCGGCTACAGCATCGTCGAATTCGATACCTATGCTCGGCACAAGGTTCGGCAGAGGGCGATCTGTCTCGAGGCCGCGTTGCTCGTTAAGTGGCCATGAGTTTTCGACCCTGCAGCCGTCAATTGGCGATCCATTTTCGCTGTAGACTCCTATCATCGCCATAGTCGGCAACGATGCGGCATGGTCTCAGATTGCCCGAGACCAGGTGCCCAGATTCGGAAGTGACGTGGCCTGCATGTTGCAGGTAAATAGGCGATGAGCTACTGGCTGGATGAGCTACTGGCTGGCGTGGGTGGCGAATTTGTTTCAGGCCGCCATATGCGCCTCACCCCGAGCGGTTTGTCCCTGCCGTGTCCCTGGCACTCGCCTATCGTCAAGCTCTCTTGTGTGTGCAAGGGACACTTGCTGTTCGGCCGTCGCCCTTGCCCTCGCCCTGCGGCTGCTGCTGCAAACTGACCCGTGTCTCGTGGTGCACTCACACAACCACTGCAGCATGCTCATCCTCGCGCCGATGACGTTGCATCGTCATCGTGCAGTGCTTTCACGCCATGCAGCCCCCAAAGCTGTGTGAATGCTCTCTGCTTGCTCACTTCTGCCCGTGTGACCGTGTGAGTGCCGTCGACGAAAAAGCGCTGAGGTGCTGGGCGGCGGACCGTGAGAATGAAGTGCCAGAGATTGGCGTGGGCTTCCACAATACCCTATGCTCATTGCAAGTCGGCGTATTTCTGCCTGGGATTCGGTCACTGTCTACCGTTATCGTAGTCCTGTCGTTTTTTATCAAGCTGCTGCTTGAGCAGCACTAGCACTAGTAGTAGAGCTGCTAGTTTTAAAATTTGCGGTTTCAAAATAGTGGTATGTATGTAAAGATGTAGTTGTTTGATATTCATCATTAGTTCGCAGTCAACATACCATCGTGCCATGCGCACAATGGCATGACACTTGGGCTCGAATGTAGTTGATACCCGTGGTAGTCGCACTGGCAATCGTACTCGGCACCCATCAGCTTTTAGGTGTCAGTAAAAGTGACAAAGATCGGTTGATTCTGCAACCCCTCGTTTAGCTAGCAGTAGAACAGCCCGTGGCTGACTTTCACACCACTTAATCCGGCAATGACGAGTTGTCTCCTTTAGGACATGCATATCTTCAGGTCGGTAGGAGGGATCGCCCATTGCTGGGGTCAGTGGCACTCAAGGCATTAATGCCATTAGGAATGCCTCAAAGTCCTCATGTAAGTCGGTGGAGGATGAGCTGCTGCTGCTGCTGGTTCCTCCGAAGTTGGAGCAGCTTCGATGCATTTAGATAGAAGAACGAAGGTTTGTGTGCTGAGAAGATAAGGGCAAGCAATCTGCTGGGGCTTTTTAAGCCAGCCACTGTCATTTATTTATTTACTCGGGGTGCCCGAAGTAGGATGCCACTTGGGACTGCCACTGCATAGTCTGGTTGGACAGCCCCAATGTAAAAGATTAATAATGACACTGTGTAACACAATTGTGTCCCTGTGAAATGCAGTGCTCTGGGTTTGCCTTGATTCCCGACAGGCATGCCGGAGTAAGCCTTGTAGGCCTTGCATATCTTAATAGACACTGACGGAGTACTTGTTTGCTCTCGTCTTGATCGTCCACACATGCAGCAAAATACGCTTCATTGCAACTCTATAGTGTAACGGCTCCCTAACTATAACCCTCACCCATTCGGGTAGCAGCACCATGCTTGCTACATGTGTGAACCTGACGTCCGAACCTCGCCTAACAGCTAAACTGGAAATTTCAAAATACCATTGCCGTAACCACTGAAAAGTTTTTGTAAAACAATAGCTCTTTTTGTATTTATTTTTGCTAGTGGCATTGGGGAAGGCTTGTGATTCCCTTTTGGCTGGGCTGCCAAAGAAAGCTATTATGCCACTACAGCTGACTATGAATATGGCTGCAAGGCTGGTCTTCAAGTCCCAGCGGTTTGAGCACGTGTCACCTCTGCTGAAAGAGCTAGGATGGTTGCCGGTTGAGCAAAGGATACAGAGCCAAGTTCTTACGCTGACCCACAGGGCCCGCCACGGCTTGGCTCCTTCATACCTAGCTGAACTGCTGCATCAGTTTCAGCCTGTTCGCGCCCTCAGGTCCTGTGTGGACAATAAACTAGCTGTCCCATTCCTCCGCTTAAAGACAGTTGGCGACAGAAGCTTTAGCTCTGCAGGTCCTAGACTGTGGAACTCGCTTCCACAATTCTTACGCAACGACATCTACTCTCCAACTGCCGACTATGGCACATCTTTTTCAGCGGTCCTGAACTGCTACTTCTATGCTACTCACTACCTCAACTGCTCTCCTGACTCTGCTATACTTCCCACTTTCTCTTTGTTGCATGAAACGAAGTCTGTTGGGTACCGAATGCATACCGAAAGCCGCTTAGGCTGTGAGTGCGCTATACAAAACTCTCCTGCGTAACACCCACATGGTCTTTATGACTTTGTGGAGTTACTGACGGAGATACATTACATTACATTACATTACAAGGCTCACTGTGTACCCCTGTACAAAAATTGAAATCTGAATTATAGTGTAATAATACATCTTTTGTATACCACCTCGTTTCTATAGCACCCTCGGAGAACTAACCTCTATCCAGGTGCGTGAAAACTGTCTGCAAGAGAATCAATAACCAATGGCTAGTCGCATCAACGGTATCATGCTTAGACGAGCATGCAATAGCAAACATCATGCTGAGACCCGCATCATAAATCAAACAAGAAGACTCAAGGTCACTGGTTAGTAAAACTTTAAACTAGTAACATAACGCTGGATCGTGTAAGCATGCAAATCCATAGGAACAAAACAGACTAGTTCACTGGGGCAAATGGTGAGCTGCCTGGAACTGGTTCGTCTTGAGCTGAGACTTACGAGTCTTTAAATGATGCCAGGCTAATCCAGGTAGTGACCGTGGCTGGAAGTTAATTCTTTACGTTCGGTGCATACCAGCTAAAGGCTCGATCACCAAAAGATTTCAATTTACAGTTAGTGCGATTTAGTACTCGATGCATCTCAGGGCAGTGACTGTGATGATGCAGTAACAATGAGGCTGTGCTGGCTGGACCTGGATGACATGTGGCATTTATCAATACGAGCAGCAGCAATTAAAGCAGGAACGCTGTGATAGGGGGACGAACAGATAGCCATTACTCGTCCGACATGGAAACGTCAGAGCAGACAAGCACAGATTTCATTGCTTAGTCAGGCAGTCGCGTGGTCATAACAAATGCCATTTTCTAACTGAACGTTTCTCTTGCAAACTAGACGATGAAAGAAGCATGAATGCATGCCGAAGCATGCATCAGAAGCATGACGAAATCGGAGGTGCCTGCTGGCTAGATGGTATCTCGATAGAATTAGTATTGCTGCTCCAAAGAAAAGAGAGTGGTTGTCGGATGCTGGTTTTGGACTTTAATAATGGCCATCCAATCCCTGGCACACGGATGAACGAAAAGAACATGATGAAGGGTACAGATTAACTACCATCCTTTACTTAGTGTATAGCGGAAAACGAGGGGGAACTAGAGGCTAGAGGTTAGACAGACGAAGAGAAGCAGAGGCCAAAAACAGACGAGAAGATGGACAAGGATATGGGGAGATATAAATATAAGATTAGTTGATTTAAGTCTCGTTTGTATAGCTGCAGAATGCTAGCTGATTTAACAGCTTCTTTTTGAATAGCGACAGAAGAGCCTTTGCGGCTATCACCACCGCTTGCAGTGGCGATAAAGGATCGCCCACCGCAAGATTCGAACCCACGACATCGGGGCCGAGGTCGTGAAAAGCAACCTAGCCTTACCTAGTGAGCCATTACGCCTCACTCTGGCCGTCACCACTGCTGGCAGTGAGTAATAACGAATCGCCCACTCCAGGACTCGAATCTGCGATCGGGGTCGTGAAGAGCCAAGCATATTACCCCTTAGCTATAAGATGAGACCACTCCTTTATGTGGCCTTAAGAAAACTTGTATACTCAAATTTGTGCTACTTGAAATATGTGTAATAGCAGATTTACCTGCAGCACTGCTCTGCATCAGGTGATGAAGTGGCTTGACCTCTATTACCTTGACCTGCTTTCGTGTGTTGCATCTTTCCAGAGAAAATCTTAGGATCCTTCCTCCCTATTACGGCACCCATCCCACGGGCAATCAACCTGTAACCCCTCCCCCCATCCCGTCCAACCAATATAGCTTCGTGCGGTAAGACACTTGGTATACAGCTAAAGAGCCCACTTTCAGGCACTTGTCTCCCGAGTTGCATCGCTTGCGATGCTCGGTCGGTTCTATATTTAGTATAGCCAACGTAATTCCCCTGCATATGCTTGTGAATATAGCCGTTCTTAGTGGAATGCTAACATAAATTGTGCTCATCTGCCTGTCGTTACCTTGCTTCTGAACTGAAGTTGACCGATTTAGCATGTAAAATTAGGCTGTTGGTTTGCAGTACACCGACTATGATGCAGTCGCAATTGGTTTTGGTGGTAAAGGCTACAAGCTGGATAAAGTCGATGGTTCGAAGGTGAAAGAAGTACTTGCCCGGGCTCAGGAAGAATCACAGCAGGGCACAAGTGTCCTCGTTAATGTTCTCATCGACAAGAGCGATTTCAGAGAAGGAAGCATATCAGTGTAAAGGCCTTTAAATTCAATCTATGGCAGTACCAATCAAAATTACATTGTTAGCTGCCTTACCAGATGTGTACTATCTGGTTGTGCATCTGTGAGAACTGCTGTGTGCGGTCGGTCTCATCGTAGGTGAGTTAGCTTGCTCTTCAGGGTTAGGTAAGTCGTATAGCGATATACTTAGCATCTGCTACTCACTGGTTCTGTACTCTTTATTGCATTATGTATCCCCTCCCAACCCAACGCACGGGCTCTGGGATGCTGCCCCGCGCGTTTGCTGGAATAATCAGCAGACCTCCATTGCCGGCGTGAACCTGAAGGCTTGTTAGCCTTTGACAGTGGTTCAACGTTTGCTGGAGCTATTTTAAAACTACCGTAGCAGTTGATGTGATGCATCTGTATGATCAAATTTACTTAGCAATTCGTGTCAGTAGTGTTTGTCTAAATAAAAATTGTATATAGTAACATGCTCCATAATACGCACACATGCACACATGCGGGGCTGCAGACGTAACAACAGGCCATGAACACGTTAAAATCTGGTGCTGCACAAAGTAACGTCGAAATTTTCTATTAGCTTTCACCTGATAGCATGCATATGCAGCATCAATGGCATGACTTACATCTGCAGCCTGACAGTGACTTGCATCTGTAGCCTCCCTTAGAATGTTGCTAGCTTGCTTGCAAAACAGAAGCACCGGGCCTGGGGTTAGCCAGAAATTCGAGATCCCGACTATTTATTTTCAAAAAGAAAAGTATGACATGTGTGCACCAGCAAACAGCTTGGTGAGATCAAAATTCTCAGATACATACTCGAGTGCTGACTGGATGGAAGCAGCAAAGCGAAGCCTGACCGGGGTTGCTGGGTCCACCAGAGCAAACGTGACATTGCCTCGGCTGTGCCATACCAACGATAGCCCCGGAATGCTAAATGGGAACAACTCTCTTGCAAAGTAACCAGTAACCTACGACAAAATCCTCGACAACTAGCGGTAGCTGCATTCGATCTTTAAAACCGAAAAATATTGCCCGTGCTATGCAGGCAGGCCGAAATCATGGTACAGGGGAGGCAGCAGTATCTCCACGAATTTATAGCTACTAACAGGTGGCAGAGCAAAACGCTGGCTTACAGTGCATGCATCAACAGACAGTGTGCAAGCTTGCGCCCTAACACAGCAGCAGCTCAAGTGGCTGCTGCTGACGATCTGCAAAGGCGAGAAGATAACATCTACCGACGCGGCTGTGCTAGTTAGTATATATCAGAGCAGTAGGGATAGGGAGCAAGCATCCCGTCCCAGAATGGCCTGCAGTACCCACGCCGCCGAACAAAGCCACTGCCCGCATCGGCTCCGTGTGACCAACCAGAAGTTCTGCAAAGGCAAAGCAGGCGAGCTGAGGCGTGCCACTCGCTATGTACACGTGCCTCGCCGAACGTGACGCAGCAGCCGAGCCGGCAAACTTACGTCTCATTTCTCGCGGATGCCGTGTATTGGGCCGGGTTTGGACAGCCCTCCGAGTCCATAGCACTGCAAGCAGCCACGTCGGGGTTTGCAGCAGGCACGTCTTGAGATGCTGCCTCTGCCTCCATCAAATCGAGTGCCGTTTCTTCCTGCACAACGAACCGTATCAAATGCAACTTCACTGCTACGACGACACACGACTGACTGCCGGTTTGACGTCCTGCACTCCCTACACTCAAACGCACATAGGCAGTCGAGCGTCGCTCTACGCGTCTGCTAGAACATAAGCACCCAATGTCAATACGCACCCAAAGAATAAATATAATTCATTAATAGCACCCTTAGAGAACAATTTCCATTCAGGCACTTCACACATATGCCACGGGGCTTGAGCCCACGACCTCGGTCATCTCCTTGACATTCACCTTGATCTTGGTTGAGGCGACCACCTTAAGCACTGGGCCAAACCAGCAAGACCCCCAGTCTTCCTGCGAACGCTCAAGTTTGACAAGACGAAAATGGGTTTCGCCAGTCAGCATCTCAGTGCGGTAATCAGGTGTTCGCATGCTGATACTTGGCTAGTCCGGCCGTGGATTCGAGAGACCTTTATAGTGTGAGGGAACAAGTGACTCGGGAGCCTGCAAGCACTTGGGTGAGGAGGCCCTACGAAGGCTCATCAGACTGCCTGAGCAACGGCCGGCTCTCGAGCAGTTAAGGGGCTGATAATGGCTTAAGGTGGATAACAGCAGTCCGACCACATAAATCCGTGGCAGCATCTGTGAGGACATCCATCTACCGCAAATTGCCACCAGCTGCCGGGCTGGTTCAGAACACACAATGGCCGGCTCGACAGTGCAAAAACGATGCATGCCTGGTATATAAGGGCAGCTGGAGGAGGGAGAAGGCTCGATCCCTTGACACCGGCAGTCTCCGGAACCCCGGCATGGTTTCTGATAATAAAGTTCTCGGCGATGGAGCCAGGAGACTTGCTGTTCGGTCGCGCTACTCAGCCAGATGGCAGGTGGTCCAGAGGGCTGGCTGTCGTCGCATGCACATATGCATTAGGCAAATCTGCAGTGCCTCGGTAGAACCAGCTGACTTTTGCCACGTGAACCGCCGAATTGCCTTACCACAAGTGCCTCTGCAGTATCGATTTCAGCTGCACTATTGGTTCAAGGGCAGCTCTGTGGTTTCTTGGAAACTTAGGTGGGTAAGGATTCTGATGACTTGTCATTTAACGCCAGTTAGCCTCTTCATGGCTAGGCGAGTTTACAATGCTCACAGGCAGGTACCGCACGTAAGTGGAGTAATTACTGTGTGCCAGTGCTCTGCACAACAGGCAACTCCTGATCCGAGGCAACAAGGGAAGGGAAACATGCAGCAGCAAAATGAGGCTGCTATCACGCCGTCTATCACTTCTGACTAACACTTCATTCTTGCGGGAGGTACCCAATGAACTACACAAAACGTATAAAAGGCACTGTCTAGCTCACCTGAATCACAGCTTCAAATGCATGTCCACATGCCAAATTAGAAGCATCAGATTTCTCTTCAAGCCCCTTAAAAAGAAGCAGGCAAAATAAATACACTGCATTGTAACACAAAAACAGGCAAAATAAATACATTGCATTGTGACCCAAAAACAGGCAAAATAAATAATACATTGCACTGTGGCCCAAAAAAGCAGGCAAAATAAATACATTGCATTGTGACCCTAGGATGGGGTCGGTATTGAGTCGTCCGCAGATTTTGGCACCACATAGGCATCAGCAAAGCTTTCCAACTAGGATCGGTTAATCACGCGATTCATGTCTGCATGGCATTAGCAGTCGTAACTCTACCGGCACTGCATCCTTGGGTAGGGGCAAAGAACCAGTATGCTCACTGGTTACAGTGTGAACGGGGATTCACAGGACACCATGAGCAGGTGAGGTCAAACTAGCTTGTGAAACTTGAATCAAAGTATTGATTGGTCTGCTCGATGGATTATCGGGCCTTCGTGCAAGCCTTGTCTACCAATATATACAGAAAATACTCCTCGTGCCCCATAGCATACTTATGAGTTTTAATCACAAATAAGGCCTGAGAATAAGCTGGGTTTTATGGCTCTAACATCACCAAGCTATACCATATCGACAACGTAAATGCTCACCGTCTGATGAAGATTTCTCAGTGGTAGTGCATGCTTGCTTGGATGAGGTTTTCGACAGCAAAACCATAAATGCCTACTGGAGAATCTGTACACCATCAATACTAACCTGTGGTAACTGAAGTGGGTACTGCTGACGGTTTGTCCGAAACCTGTGCACTCTACTTGCTTCATCAGTAGAAACCCAACTGGCCGGGATCAATAGCCCACACATTAAAACTAACCACCACCTATGCCTAGACTGTGGACTCGAATGATCGCTACGTCGGAAGCTCTAATGCAATGCCTTGTCATTTATTAGCTTGAAGTAAAAGGTGAAAAGATCAAGGGTAGCACCAAGTTCGCTGTCAAAAAGACGAACGAGTCACGTTAATTGAGAACACTTATTCGGTTGCATGACGATAGCAGTAGTGGTAGATAAAAGGAGTGTGCCAATAAAAATTGATTGCTAGACAAGACATTTTGGATAAGTCAGCACGGCAATAAATAATTTGTTTAGAGAATATTGCATTAGGAAATATTTCAATCCAAATAAAGCTGACTGTTGAGTGGCAATGACCAAAGAAACAAGAGCTGCATATGTCATTTCAATCGTACAAACTGCTGAACACATCCTTGACTGTTTGGTCTTTACAACAAGGATATCGTAGTAAGTATTCTTAAGCTGTCAGAAACCATATAACTACATGATGAAAGACCAAGTACACATAGGAAGACTGCTGTCTACAAGACTCATAATCAAGCAGAATGAACGGGCCTCCTTTTGAGCTAACTATCTGCTTAGTATCACTCACACTAATCATCGCAAAGATAAAAACCTTGCAGCCTTCGTGTTGTTAAAGCCCGGCTAATAAAATCATAATCAAGATCAAACCACCAGAGACTGTACGATTGCATTGGTTGCAGTTGTACCTACCAAAGGGTTCATTTTACAAGCCAAAACAGAGAATATCCTTCTAAGGCTAAATTGTCCTTAATGTTAACCAATTGTGGAGCATAGCCCCTTGGTTACATCACATTTGAAAGCCAAATGACCAGAAAAGTACAAAGGGGCCTGAGGCTATGCTGCCAACATCCAAAGTGCCCTTTTGAGCATCTCAATCTCACTGACAAGCTCGTTCTTTTCCCACCAAGATCGGTGCATGGCCCACAAAAATGGAGTCACTGTAGGCATCTTGATTAGGCATCAATCATTCAAGCATCATCATGGGTCCTATTTGGCCTGAATGGTCATTTCAAAGTTCACATTTAAACGTACTCTCCTGATCCCAGGAACCATCCACTTGCCTAGTCGGCAAATAGTAAAATATTGTCAGAGTTAACACTGCAATACTTGGCTGCCTCAAAAGCCATATACATCTTGCAGCCATTTCACTGCTTTTCACTGGAGGCACTGCCATTCCCAATAACTCTCAGAAACTTTTCGAACCACAGCAACTGCTCCTTTTCAAAAGCCACCCTCGTGGACAGTACTTTTTTTTTAGTAAACTAGCAAACGACATGGTCACAGACCCCGACATGAGCATAAATCTAATTCCTTGGCCATCTGTTGGCTTCGTGGCTGTTCACTCGTTGACAAACTTGCCATCGTTGAACTGACCCAGCAGCTGTCATCCCTGAGTGCGACGAGGCATTAGCCGTCAGAACCAGCCTAAACTGTGGATCGGCTTCGAAAAAGCAGATTGGGATTTAGACATCTGCATTATCGACCTTTTCGAAAAGCAATGCTTATCAAAATGTCCATAAATCACCGTCTGCTTCCGAATCAAAACCTAGAGCTATTTCTGTCACATCTAGTCAGCCACGCATAGCAAAGCATAACTCCCGTTTTCACATATATGCTGATTATATGATTCGGTTAGCTCCCGTTTTCGAGTCGCTGCCTCTTTCCTTTCTTTACAGCTTCTAGCACTCGTCCAGGTGCACATAGAAGTGCATGTCACTAAGCACTCATTTTTCGATACCGTTGACCTAGAATTCACATCCGTTTTTTCCAGTGAGGCATGCTAGAATCGGCAGCACAACAGCGCATCCTCCAATTTCACGGATGTGCTTGAGCAGTGTCAGCAAATTAGACCCAGAATGGGTAATTAAAAAAAAATTACAGACTTATTTAGGCTCGCACCCAATTTCAAACTTGTCACCAACAAAGAAAGGGTTCTCTGATTCGGCAGCCTCGGCCAGGAGACTCTCCTACAGGCTCGTTTCTCCAGAGATTGTTTCAATCTTTCCAAACCAATATTCTTCTCACAGATTCACAGCCTGGCGTTGTCCTCGTATCCAGACTTGAACCGCCAACGGTCTCTTATTTGGAAAGAAAGCAGATGACAGACTAATCTCGGCAGAACGGCAACAAGACTCAAATACGTCTAACTAGAACAACCAGAACGACACATCAGATGGAATGATGCACGTGGTAGCTAATTTTTCAAAGACCCTTGACCGACTTTTGGGACTTGCTACATCGTGACCAGCTAGCTGGCAGCCATGCTCACACTTCGTTGACGCATCTTTCCCGGCTTCTCATTGCATGAAGAATGAAACCTTCTGCCGATTGTCACAGGTTCTCGTGTCCGATTTCTGCTGCACGTCCTGAAAACAATCTCCCTGTCCACCCAGTATTCCAGTATTGAACATTTTGCTCCGCTGCAATATTGAGGTGTTAAAGACACAAGCCGCGGGGCTTCCCGGCCAGCTGGCCACCAATCTCTGACGGCTGGGCTGTGCTCGTCTTTCCTTGTGCGCCACATCTGCTATAAGGAGAGACGCAGGTGAAACCGTGGTTTTCACTAGCCTTGCTAATATTCCGACACTCGTTGAACATGTAACGAATGATGCCTTGACATTTTCTCAAAGATTGGAAGACCTACACGTCAAGCTAGTCGAAGCCTTATTGTATAGGCATCACCACGTATCGAAGAAAATGCACCAGCCTCCACGAAGAGACTGACAAAAACTTTTCAAATGAACCTAAGTGAAATGCACAGCCTCTACCTGCAATAAAAATATGTTGAAAACAAAATGCATGTATGACACTTGTACCAAAAGGCTCCAGCCAGAAAACAAATAGGTTCTCTTGCGATTTCCTAACAGCCAAATAGGTTAGATAGAAAGTTAATGGACGAGACAGAACAGGCATTTTCAAAAAGTATCTATATAACTTCACGTACGGTTCCTTGCCTTGATAAACAAACTCACAAGCTCCTTCGACGAGCCTGTTTCAGACAGATTATCAATGCGAAGCGATGAGAACAATTATCTTCTCCTTTGTGCATGTCAGATGGAGCCAGAGGCTGAAAGCCCGACTTTAAACAACGGAGACTTATCCGGCAGCATCTATGTAAGCATCTGGAGCCGGAGCTCTCCATTGCTGTGCTATGCAAGAAATTCCTGCAAAGGTCTTGCATCACACTGCCAGAGCATATGATCATGCAGCACGAGAAACACCGGCGTAAAAAGGAACACGGCCGAAGCCATGGTTTTGACCTAGAAATGTGTACAGTCAATAAACAACAGCCAAACACAGCAGCCCGTTCCAAAGCATCAAGTTTTCAATAAAAAAAAAAAGAAAATCGTCAAACTGTGTAAGAGGCCTGTGATCTGAGATTAATGTGGGTACGAAAGTATGTTTGCTGCCAATCTAAACAGATTTTCTTTAAGACCAAGATCAAAATTTCAGACTGAATTAACAGAATTACCCTATGCTACTGCGATTACACTACGATGGAGTGAGAAAGAGACCTAAGTGAGTGTTAAGATGGGTGCAAGATCTGTGCAAAACAACTGGATTGGTGTAAAAAAAAAAAGGAAAACAAAGGGGATGATATCGCAATTGCAATATCTGCTTTGACACATAAGAAAACAGAAATAAAATATGTAACTAAGTGAAGGTAAAAGCTAAGGTGAGTTTCACCCGTGCAAACAAGCTAGAAATCTTCTCTTTCCAGAATAGAGAATACATATACAGGTTCAAAGTAAATGAATGAGGCACTAACAACAATCAGCTGCAACACAAATAGCCTCAGCTTACTTCACATAAATCGAGAGATAAAGAAACTAACATAATAGCCTGGAAGTGCACATAAATTATCTTAAATATATAGACAATCCAGCCATGTTGATTGTGCAGGCCACATGATTGTCTCAGGCTTTATCTTGAGAAATAGTAATGTTTAACCTAAAGACATAGCTAGCTAATTTAATAGGTAACTTCTGGAGCACAAGCATTATCAAGAGTAAGATTAAACAGTTACTTTCTGACGATCATTAGATAATTTTATTCCTGAAAGGAATGAAATTCGATGATTTTTATTGCACACGGCAATGGCAGTGCTATATAAGACTAACACTAAATATGCACACCTCTGGGTGTCAGCTGAGCTTTCACCATCTTGGACAGAGAAATAGCCCTGCCTAGATTACGTGCAAACAAGAGGCTGCATGACTCACAACATACACTTAGCAAAGTGTACACTGCTTGGTCAGAAGGACATGCATATAACTTGACAAAAAGAAGGGGCTAACACAGAGAGGGGCTTCAAGGATTTCTCCAACGGCATGCAGTTAGTTGGTTTTATCGTCTCCCTTCAATAAACTGCTCCCCACAGCACCGGCGAAGACAGCCTAATCCTATGAGGGCAAAAAATCGGAAACGCTTGGACCTGCCCAGTACTTCTCATAAGACGCTTTCAAGTGCTTCTCGGCCATGACGCAGTGACTGCTTCTCTCCGAAATACCGGTCGTGCTTTCAGCATGCTATGACTTACAGCCAGCATCAATCGCACCTCTCCAGTTTCCAGACACTCTGGTTTTTCTATACACGTGAAAACCGACGACAGAGGTTCGAGAACTGGGCCTCTGCTTTCAGAACGCCTCAGCATATGCCGTCAATAGTTTCCCTCCCCAGGAGCATGGGAGTAACAACTGCAACATAAAAGCGGTGAAGCCAATATCCAAAAAAAAAAACCTTGCTGATAATAAGGCGACCACTTTCTCCAGCATAGGCAGTGGCGGTGTAAAGCCTCCCAGTCTTGAAGCGATCAGCATAGCTAACGACCTGGCAAACGGACCGGTGGTGCAACCGCCCCTGCTCTTCTCTTGGCATCGTGCAGATCAAACTACCATATTGAATTCCTCCTTCTCTTTCTCCTTCCTTTCTTTCTTCCTAATTTCCTTCGTTCCTCTTTGCTCACCGCAGCAAGTTGACATCTAGACAATTGTGTCAACCGGCTGCCTCGATCCAGCTTCCAAACTAGGCAATGAGGCACGAACCCCTTTAGCCGGTTCCTTCTCTGGGGGGGGAGGGCCAATCCCTGAGGCCCGAACCTGTCCTCAGAACGACTTTGGCTGAAGGAGTCATCTCGTTCTGCTCCAATCCTCCGCTTGTCAAGCATGCTTCGAGCTCCCAGTTGCAGCTGTACTTCTGATCCACATCAGCAATCCACGGCCAGAGAGAATCCAATGAAAGACTGCTGCTGATAGTTATAAGCACTTGCCTTCTTGCTCATAACAAACTTTAATTGACCACATACTAGCACCGTTCGTCTTCAATGAGTCGACCGAGGATACAAGCTAACCATACTTCAGCAAGGAAAGCCGGCATGAGGGCAAAGTACGCACTGACATCCCAGGGTCTTAGCAAAGCTAAGGTAAATCGAAACGGTGGCTGGAACACGTAAACGTGGCTGAAACTACTGTGGAGTGTAAGCGGTACTTCTTTAGCCTTGCCCGATAAAATAGCACTAGACGAGAAAGAAAACAGAGACTTCTAGCAGTGGGAGCCGAGCCCAAGACATATGGCATCAGAGGTTGCTGTCCTCACCACTTGAACATTTCAAATGGTAAGTACCGTGGCCACTTACACTTTAAATAAAATAAAAAAGGAAAAGAGCGGCAGATCAAACAGCCATATTTTATTTAGTGGCAGAACAGGCTCAACGGCTATCAGTATCGCTTGCAGTGGGCAAAAAAGGATTGCCTGTTGCAGGACTTGAACCCATATCCTGGGTCCTAGAGTGCAAGCACCTGATTCCTGCAAGAATATAGTACAAAGCCTAATTATATTGCCTGAAAAGAAAACAGCATACCTTAAAAACTAATAAAGCTCTCACTAGTACCGAAAAAGGAATTGCTTAGGTAGGCAAACGAGAGATCGAGAGGATAAAAAGGGGGAGGAGAGAGAGAGAGAGAGAGAGAGAGAGAGAGAGAGAGAGAGAGAGAGAGAGAGAGAGAAGAGAAAGGGGGGAAGAGAGAAGCTACAGAGAGAACACAGAGGTGAGAGGGAGAGGAGAGAAAGAAAGATGAGGGAGGGGCAACAGGAGACAAAAGAGAGGGGAGGGAGAGCATGAAATATGGCCACTCTAGCTATAGTCGTTTGACAGAAAGTCAAGGCTCGAACGAACAACGTTCATGGGCAGGATGTATGCATACCCCGTGAAGAGCTATGTCGTGCACTGTCACGTCCACATGAAGCATCTGCTGCATCTCGCCAGGCACGCACTGATCATGCTGTGCATATGCTGACATTGCCTGAGGCACATCGTAAAAGCACCGCAGTCGCTTTGCAGCATTCTGAAAAAGAGATTTGCTGCATAGGACACACTATCCCAGCACCAAAGGGGAATGGAGCAAGTGCACACAATAGAACACAATCCAGTTCCTACAGCAGCCAGTACAACAGCATCTACAAAAGAGGCATGGCTGATACAATGGGTGAGCCACACGGACGACACCGAGCTAAACTTCAGCCAGGCAAGACCTAGCTGCACTGCCTGCCAGCGTGGAAAATAATTCCTTCGTGGAAAAAACTGAGCAAACCACGTCAATATCAGCAAAGGGGGAAACAAACCGAGGCAAATCTCTAAGACCCTCAGATGTACTACGTAAGTGATGAGATAGATGCTACAGTCCAAAAAATATTTCGGGTGAAAATGCCGGAACCGATGCTTATGGAGCATTTTCTCCTACTTAGAAGGCTTCCTTATTAATAATATAATAATAATAATGCATTTAATATAGCGCCCTCAGAGAACTCAATCTCTTTCTAGGCACTTTACATTTGCAGCAAAGGAAATACGATCGAATGGTTAGTGGTGGCATGCTTAATAAACAACAAGAATAACATGGTATGGGGTTACATGCACAGGATCAGCATGCAAGTTTAGTTACTGGCAGCATGCACAGTGTCAGCACGCATGAGCACATAAAGGACGAATCACATGGACCCACTAAATGCAATGATAAATAGACACGTTTTTAATTTATATTTAAATGTGGACAAGTCAGGAGATGTCATAACACGGTCTCCAAAGGATTTGAGATTTGTAGGAGGTATGGGTAAACAGTTAGATTCCGAAAACCAGGTGGCACGATGCTTAGCCTGGTTGGACAGTAGATCTGATAGGTGGGCTGGAGCCAAAGAATGAAGAGACCTAAAGCGAGTGAAAAAAACCTTGAAGTCATGCGTTGCTTGACTGGGAGCCAGTGCAGGTCGAGGAGAACCTTTTGAATTACTGCTCCACAAACGTCAGCTTGCCTTTAGTGATTGCAAAAGAAATACTAATAATAATATTAAATACTTTATAATCACACCGGAATCTTCAAGAAACTATAGGTAGCTAAGCACAAAACTCTTTCTTTGGTTGAATAAACTATTGTACGAACTAGGCCCACAAAAACGTAAGAACTGCATGCTAGTTTTTCTGGCATGCATCCATCGCCATCAACTTATATTCCAACAGCAGTTAGCGGTCACTTATAATACTTGAAGCACGAAATCAGCAGTGAAACTTCTTTTTTGCAAGTGATGAGAAGGCAGCAAAGACATAGTTCACTTGTGCAAGAACCATTTATGATTTACCTCACCAGCCTCCCAAGAGGCGACCTGATAATTTGATTCCGCAGCCTCAGATTTCCTTTTCATTCCAAAAACACCAGGCTGCTGGCAGAAGGAGGATTCACCACCGATGGCGTGAAGTGCTGGCAACATTCTGATTCCTCACAGTCGTCTTGATTGTAAGATTCCCTTAAAAAGATTTTAGCTTCCTCAGACAAAAAGCAACCAAAAGCACAGCTTTGAAGTTATACAAGACTGCCTCCTCCATATTTTGCTGTTGCAGCCATGCACCGGAAATGCATAGAACTAACAAATCTGGCCAACCGGGCAGGCCAAAACGAAACCTTACAAGAACTAGGTAAAATCGATCAACAAGCATCGCTGTACGCACAACTCTGAGGATTACTAAGGCTGTGGCTTATGTAGCATTTGGAGAGCCTGCCGTACATCAACGGCGCCATCTCTAATTACTAGTAACACTACTGACCCGATGTCAGTGAATTAGCGATGGTCGCAACAGCGGTCCCCAGCAGTACATGCTTTCGGTGTGGAGAACGCCCTGGACTAACCAACTGGGAAATAGTTGCGTCGGAAACACAAGACCTGCCAAGCTTGTTCACTCGGAAATTTCGAACGAACGGCTCTCAGCTGGTCGCCTGCAATCGATGGTCTTCACAGGGCGCAGCCAAAAACTGCGATTCTGCTCCAGTGCTTGCAGGTCCTAATTCACACTGGCAACAAAGTATGGCAAACCCATGCTCTTTTGTTGCGTACAGCTCAGCAGAGCAGGTTACTTTTACCGAGAAATAGCTACAAAAACGGCTCCATCACCCAGTCTCGGAAGAGGACAGCACACAATGGGAAGCCATACTCTCGCTAGCCAAGAGGCGCGCATCCGAAACGCAAAATACTGGATTACTGAGGAACTCTTTACTTAACTACTAACGTTAGCCGTCCTGCGCCGTCAGCGCAGTTCACCGACCAGCAGGGTGACGGGCACGCATGCGGACAAAGAGGCTAATCAATTAGTAGAGACTAAACATTGGAAGCGCCGTCGATGCCCGATCGGGTCTTCGGAGCTACAACGACTCTCAGCTACCATATAGAAACAGAAACGTACACGTAAATTCCATTCTATAAAACCCCAAAACGTGGGACCAGTGGTTACTAAGCAGAGCGACATAACTTACCGTACGTACGAAGGACGGCACGGCTAGCACGCTACTGACAAGGAAGTAGCCAGTAAGGCTCTGCTGGCAGACCACGTGAACCAAAGCTCCGCCTATCACAGGACGGGCTGTAGTGTGACGTCGTGCCGCATCATTTAACGTACTTGGGCATCCGCGGGACTTGGCCCCGGCAGCTTGTTTCTTTGCTTGTAATACTCATTCCTCTTGTAATACTCATTATGCAACTCAGTTGCACCATATAGCCAATGCGATCGAGTGTGCTCATGCCCAAGGCGACACTTGTGTGCATCCCCAGACTTCTGTCGTTGCAGCAGCTCGGCCCAGACTAATGATTTTCAATTAAGCTCCTGTTGGCTACCACGAAACCAATCTTCAGTGGGCAGGTGGTATCAGTTACAACTGTTTAAATTTCATTTTAATTACTAAAAACAATAGGAAAATGCTTCGACATAATGGAGATCAGCGAACGGACAGCTCGAATGTACTAATAATAGTGATAGCAATATATGTGGATAGCACTCACAAAACTTAATCTATTTCTAGGCATTTTACATTGGCTGCCTAGGAAGCACGATAAAGATGATTAATGGTAGCATGCGCAGCGTCTGCACGCGTAAGCATATGGAGGACAATTCAAAAGAATCCAGAAAATGCTGTGCGTTTTAGCTTTTTTTTAAGTGTTATCAAGTCGCAAGATGTCGTGATATAAGTCGTGAGTGATTTCCAGGCTTTGAGAACGCGCGAAATTAAGGCACAATTTCCCAAGGATTTGAGGTTGTTTCGAGGCTTACCAGCGCAATTTCAGCAAGAAGAGATGGTTGTACGATGCCTATCCTGGTTGTGGAATAGTTCTGTAGGGCAGACTGGAGTAAGAGAATGAAGGGACCTAAAAGTGAGTGACAAACCTTAAATTCAATACGCTGCTTGATATGGGAGAAGTTTCAGGTCGGTGACAAGTGGTGTAATACGGCAACAGCGACGCTCACGAATGACAAGTATAGATGCAGAATTTTGCTACAACTGTAAGCACACGATTGCACAGGCTGATAGACCTGCAAGCAGCGAATTACAGAAGTCAAAGAAACTAAAAGCCCACCTATTTGTCACATCATTTAGTGGGTCCCTGTGATTCGACCTTTATGTGCTTATGCGAGCTGACTTTGTGCATGCTTCCACTAAACATGCTCGCATGCTGACCCTGTGAATGTCATCCCTAACAATGTTATTCTTGTTGTTTATCGAGCATGCTATTTCCTTTGCAGCAAATTTAAAGCGCCTAAAAAGAGATTGAGTTCTCTGAGGGCGCTATATCGAGTGTATTTTTATTATTATTATAAGTCGAGACAGGATGTAGCATAGGCATGGATCAGCACGTATATATTACCCTGTCTAAGCAGGCCAAAATTTTTCCAATCTTACGATGCCGAAAGTTGGCAGACTTGTAATGTAACGTATCTCCGTCAGTAACTCCACAAAGTCATAAAAAACATGTGGGTGTTACGCAGGAGAGTTTTGAATAGCGCACTCACAGCCTAAGCGGCTTTCGGTACGCATTCGGTACCCAACAGACTTCGTCTCACGAAACAAAGAGAAAGTGGGAAGCATAGCAGAGTCAGGAGAGCAGTTGAGGTAGTGAGTAGCATAGAAGTAGCAGCTCAGGACCGCTGAAAAGGATGTGCCATAGTCGGCAGTAGGAGAGTAGATTTCGTTGCGTAAGAATTGTGGAAGCGAGTTCCACAGTCTAGGACCTGCAGAGCTAAAGCTTCTGTCGCCAACTGTCTTTAAGCGGAGGAATGGGACAGCTAATTTATTGTCCACACAGGACCTGAGGGCGCGAACAGGCTGAAACTGATGCAGCAGTTCAGCTAGGTATGAAGGAGCCAAGCCGTGGCGGGCCCTGTGGGTCAGCGTAAGTACTTTGCTCTGTATCCTTTGCTCAACCGGCAACCATCCCAGCTCTTCCAGCAAAGGTGACACGTGCTCAAACCGCTGGGACTTGAAGACCAGCCTTGCAGCCATATTCATAGTCCGCTGTAGTGGCATTATAGCTTTCTTTGGTAGCCCAGCCAAAAGGGAATTACAATAATCAAGCCGAGACAGAACTAAAGAGCTAGTTAAATTTTTTACAAGCCACTGTGGGAGACAGCTTCTAATCTTGGATAGGGAACGGATGTGATGGCTAGCTGTAGAGGCAGTCTTCTGAATGAAGCTTTTGAAATTGAGGCAGCTGTCGAACACGACACCTAGATTACGAGCACGTGGTGAAGGTCGCACAATAGCATCACCTATTAGAACAGCAAAGCCTTTTAGTCCAGCCACACGCTTAGGGTGTCCTATGAGAAGCACTTCGGTTTTATCGTCATTTAATTTCAGGAAGTTTTCCGACATCCAGGATCGAATATCGGCAAGGCAAGCATTCAGTTTCTCAGTTGCTGCAGCAGATTCCGACGGTTTGAATGACAAATACAACTGAGTATCGTCAGCATAGAAGTGATATCCTATTCCATGGGCCTTAATCACTTTTCCCAGAGGTTGCGTATAAATGGAGAACAGCAAGGGACCGAGTACAGACCCTTGAGGGACTCCACAGGTGACCCTTCTCATGTCTGAGACCTGACCCCCACACGACACGGATTGAACACGATCAGACAAGTATGATTTAAACCACGCCTGTGCTTCGTCTGCCAGACCGATCGTTGTTCTCAATCGTTCAAGCAGAACTTCGTGATCAATGGTGTCGAAGGCAGCAGATAGATCTAGCAGAGCTAGGGCAGTGACATTCCCATCGTCGTTGCCACGTAGAATGTCATTGTTAACACGGAGGAGAGCAGTTTCGGTAGAGTGCTGCCTCTTGAACCCTGATTGAAATGTTTCTGACATTCCATTATTTTCAATATGTTCAACAAGCTGCTTAGCAACAATTTTTTCAAGAATCTTTGATAAGAACGGAAGAAGGGAAACTGGACGATAGTTTGCTAGGATCTCTGTGTCTAATCCAGGCTTTTTAAGAATAGGTCTAACGATTGCCGATTTGAAGGACTTGGGGACGACCCCTTTTTCCAAAGAAGCATTAAAAAGACTTGACTCTGGAAATGGTGTGGTCGTCTAATGACAGGTTACTCTGGAACACGACACCTAGATTTCGTGCCGGAGCTACAGGAGATATGCAAAGTTAATTTTGAGGGATAGGTTTTCCGGTTTCAAAGTATCGTTTGTTTTGCCCATAATGGGATCGTTTTATTGCTTTGCTATTAGTGTGTGGGCCAATGGCGTTTATGGCCGCTGGTTTGTGGGCCATGCCGGTTTAATGGGAAATGGTTTTATGAGGATGAGTCTGCACAGGACCTGCAACTGCACCTGCCTGCACAGGAGGGACAGTGGAAACGCTGGGCGCAGGAGGGAGCGGTCGTGAGCCGTTGCGCTGCAAGCCCAAATACACAGTTGTTCGCGGACATTCAGTGTTTTCCGTACCGTCGCGCGCTTGCTGTCGGGGCGTCAAACTACAACTAGCTAGTAGATTGGTTGTATTGGCATTCAATTTATAAACTTCGCTGCCATCTAGCGACGGAGCGATGGGCAGGGGGCATGTGCTAATGTAATTGTAATGTAATGTAATTGTAATATAATGTAATGTACCTCCGTCTGCAACTCCACAAAGCTACAAAGACTACGTGGGTGCTACGCGTGAGAGTTGTGTATAGCGCACTCACAGTGGCTAAGCGGCTTTCGGTACGTATTCGGTAGCCAACAGACTTCATCTCACGCAGCAAAGTGAAAGTGGGAAGCATAGCAGAGTCAGGAGAGCAGTTGAGGCTCCCACTACAGCGGGGCAGCGAGCCGGGCCACCACTATTTTTGCCGCCCACGACAGTCACCAACAAAAAAACTATGGCTTCTTATCACTCAATGAGCAACCACCAAGTTCGTATTGAGCAAACACCCTGATTTTGCGCTTTTACTAGAATATTTTATTAATTGCCGGTTTAGCCCCGCTTACTTGAAAATTTTTCAGATCTTGCTCCTACATAAGAAACGTGCAGATCTTGCCGCCCCCGATGAAAATCCTGGCATCTCCACTGCTGCTGTCCTTGTACGGATGTCAGAAATATATGCAGCAAGGGAGTTGAGAGAGTTTGGCATTCTGGAAGGTTATGAGGGATCAAAGCATGGATACAGCTCTGCGTCTACATAGAAATGAAGGCCTAGATTGCGCTTGGCGATTACATCGGCAAGAAGAAGAGTATAGGTTGAGAAAAGAAGTGGCCCACGCATAGAGCACTGAGGTAACCCGTACTTCAGAGGCCCCTCACTATAGTTGCCAGTTGACTTAAATTCTCTGGAGTCTCCGACTGAGGTTAAGTATATAAATATAATTCATTTGTATAGCGCCCTAAGAGAACTTTATCTCTTATCAGGCGCTTCACATATGCCACGGGCTTGAGCCCACGACCTCGGCCAGACCTTTTTCGTGGCGAGCACCTTAACCACTGGGCCAATGTGAACCTAAACCATTGCTTGGCAGTGCCACTACTGCCTAAGCTAGATGAGAGGCGCTCGAGAAAGACTCGGGAAAGATCCATATTATCAAACGCTGCCAAAAGTCAAGAAAAACAAACAGGAATACTTTACCTCAGTCCAAGACTATCTTAGCAAGTACACTGCATAGAAATTAAGATTAAATTATATCGATGTACCATGAAAATTTTATACTTCGGCTGCCATCTAATCTTTCTTTATATGTGCGGTCTCGTAGGGATATGCAGTAGCGAAAACACGTGAAGTTTTTTTTATTGGAACGATGGTGCTGTGCGTTGCTAGATGAGGACCTCGGGAGTTCCAGACCCAATTGTTCTTCAAGTTTGTTCAACTTTCTGCGCAGGCCGACCAGTAGGTCTCTGAATCCAAAGACATCGGGTCAAGGTACAAAACAAAACTAGTTGATCTACGCTCTGAGAAGATGTGTCTGTTGCCTCAATAAGGAATACTCTGCGAGGTTCATAATTTAGATCCTATGAAAATCATTTAAGGCAATTTGTGTATGCATATTAGCTGCCTGTAGTTGCTAAGAAACAATAACCATTTTTATTAGAAGGCTTTACTTTTGCGATGCATCTTGCACAAGCAACAGCTAGACCCTCTGTAGTCAAAACATTTGCTATAAAAAGTATTGGTTAAGTGAGCCATCATACAAAAGAAGCGTTTTTTCCATGAGCTTCTGTCGCTCTTCTTGACCTACAGTAGTGAGTTCAATTCCGGGAGCTGGAAAACTCCGTACTGTCCGCTGCAAGCGGGGTGGTAGCCGTTAAATCTTCTCTGCCACTATATAAACGTGGCTGTTAGATCAGCTCATCTTTGGTTTACTTTACTCTTGAACTTAAAGCTCTGATCAGCAGTAGATGATGTGGCAGAGCTATAAAATTCACTTAGCCGAGAGATACTTGATGTCAATCAGCAGTGATCTGATTTTTCAAAATTCTACCAATATTCCTGGGCCGTCTGATACTGCACTGCAGGTCTAGATAAGGTAATCCAAGCTGGAGCTTCGAGAACGCGACGTCTGGTGAAGTTTCGGTGGATTTTGATGGATTGCAGTTGATTTCATAATGGCTAACATCTTCGCAGCCCATTTGCAAGAGAACGCAAGCGAAACGGCATGAAATTTGTTAGGTTCATAATTTCAACGTCGTACTGCAATATTCGGCCAAAATCTGAGCTCCGCATCGCCGGATATCCGGTCAATTTGAGCTAGTATGAGTGGGCTGCATTGGCTTTAGGTGGATAGTGGTGATTCATTGCACACTGTCTCAGTGTGCTGAAATCCGTGATGGCAAACGTCGGTCTACTGAACAGGTAATGACACCGTCGCGGTAGGCAAGTCAGCTTCTTGTCCAACTGGTTCAGCAAACCAGAAATCGGAAAGAAATCTTTACCAGGGATGGCAAGTGAAAAATAGAAGTACACTAATTCGTGAACCATCCCTAGTCACGCACTGTGTCCGAGCCCTGCTATAGCGGCTACGTAGACCTGAGCTACGGTGCAACGAGAGTAAAGCTCGAGGATGACCATGAGTGCCACTGTCGCTGAAATGGCCCCTGGCAACCAGAGTGGTAGTTAACCAGTGGCACCGAGTAGCAAGCACGATCGAGCGCTAGCGAAATAGCCTGCATAGCTCCACTTCGTGCTGCAACGTGCTCAATCAAGCCGCCTTAAGTATGACAGTTAATGCCAACTCGACCAGCGGATAACTCCTGACGCTTCGACAGATATGCACCAGCTTGCAACGGCTTGACAATACATTACTAACTAGTTGTGTAATTAAGATGTCAGTTATGGGCAGCGTTTCCTTATGCTTGCTACGACTCGAGATCACTGCTGAGCCCTACGAGCCACTACGACCTATTACCTTCGTGAAGGTCTGCTACCTTCCTGATGATTGGTTGCTCGACAGGGAATTCAATCACGGTACGATCCCGACGGTGTCGTTGTGCAGCGAAGACAGTTAGCCATACACGCGAATGAATAAATAGCGCAGTTGTTTCAGCTCAATATAATCGTCACTTAGATCTGATCATATATAGATCAGTTTGGCTCATGCATTCGTTATGAAAAAGGCTTAGCAAATAATTACCCATACTTTCGATTATAAATTGATCACTTAATCTCAGCCATTGGGTCTCACGGAGGCCTTCAGTGTGCTGCTATCTCATTTAAGCATCACTGCAATTGCACTGCAATGATTTAGATCCTATCTCAGTTGAAAATTTCTGAGCATATGTGTCAATACGAAACAGCAATCTGGAGAGCCATTTATATGTGGGATATTCAGGGAATCATTGCTCGACCAACTTCTTTTAAAAAATTTTACTCTTCCTCTTCCTGATGTAGTCGCTAAACGAGGTCTGAGCTTTTATTTTCGGCCAGTTGACAAGCAACTGTGCCTGTGCGCTAATCTTTCCTTGCCTTCCGCAGGACAATGCCATGTAGTGTAATGTAATTTATCTCCGTCTGCAACTCCACAAAGTCATAAAGACCATGTGGGTGTTACGCAGGAGAGTTTTGTATAGCGCACTCACAGCCAAAGCGGCTTTCGGTACGCATTCGGTAGCCAACAGACTTCATCTCACGCAACAAAGAGAAAGTGGGAAGCATAGCAGATTCAGGAGAGCAGTTGAGGTAGTGAGTCGCATGGAAGTAGCAGCTCAGGACCGCTGAAAAGAATGAGCCATAGTCGGCAGCACGAGATTAGTTTTCGTTGCATAAGAATTGTGGAAGTGAGCTCCACAGTCCAGGACCTGCAGAGCCAAAGCTTCTGTCGCCAACGGTCTTTAAGTGTAAGAATGGAACAGCTAATGTATTGTCCATTCAGGACCTGAGGGCACGAAGAGGCTGAAACAGGCGCAGCAGTTCAGCTAGGTACGAAGAAGCCAAGCTATGGAGGGCCTTATGGGTCAGCGTAAGAACTTTGCTGTGCATCCGTTGATCAACCGTCAGCCATCCTAGCTCTTTTAGCAAAGGAGACACATGTTCAAACCTCTGGGACTCAAAAACTAGCCTTGCAGCCATATTCATAGCCAGCTGCAGTGGCCTAATAGTTTTCTTTGGTAGCCCAGCCAAACGGAAATCCGAGGGGGACAAGCTCTCTTAGCTCCTTTGCAGCAGGTATTACTGAAATTCTTACTTGGACGGCATAAAAAATTTCAAATTTAAAGACAATAAAAGCCAGCATACTTACTCTTTGTGAGCAAATCTACTGCTACTCAGAAATAAGAAAGCCTATCTTTAACCATGCCTCGGCCAGCATAATCTGGGTATCCTGTTTCTAAGTGACCAGTCACTACACAATTCTCTCAGCTCCACAGTCAAGTCTGCTTACTTTCGCCTGCGTAAAATTAAAAACCTGGGCCTGTTGAGACAAAGATAGCACATTCAAGTTGATCCATTTATCTTTGGCATCTCGTCTCGACTTCCGTACTCCTGCCTTACAATTAGGACACTTTCAGTATGAACAAGACACTGCAGCTGGGCTTGTCTGCCGTGAACATCTCAAGTTGCCGCACGAAATCACTTCTCGTCGACCTACACTGACTCTCCATCAAGCAGCTTATCGCCGTTAAGACGAAGTCACCCACTTTTAGCTCCATTTATTCTCTTGCTACATTCCTATCAGAAAACTTCCAAATCAGGTTAGCCTTCGTAGCACTCGCTCTTCTGAATCAAATCACTAATGCTGTACCCCTAACCAGCCCCAAGTCCTTTGGAGACCGAACGCCTTCAGCTCGTACGCTCTCATGGCCTGCAATTCGCTCTCTCCACTGTTCCCTGACATTCAAAAATAGAAAAAAGATGCCATAACCCTATCTGTTCCTCAGCGCATTTGCTCTCTCGCCGAGAATCCTTTTGTTGTCCTTTCTATGCTTATGCGTGTATTTGGTGTGCATCTTAGTACTACCCACCTGACATTCCTCCTTTAGAGCATTATAAATCACCTAGAAAGAGATGGGAGGTCGGTTAAGACTCAAAGATGCGATTCAGACGCTCTGTATAGGAGCGTCGGGAGCTTGGGGCAAGCACCTTTGCCGGAGTACTATACAGCCGTTGTATCTTCTTTGATAATCTCACTACGCCGAAGGGGACAGGGCCCCTGGTATTTCTTTGTCAAACCAATGGCTTAGAATCTGGTAGGTAGTTGCAGTCACGTGCTAGAAAGTATCCGTATAAACGCTACCATTACTCGGACGCATGAATTTAAAAAAGGATCATGCGTCGCCGGGCTGTTCATAAAGTAAACGAGGCGGTACCCCAGACTGAAGGACGCGGGGCGTTTATTGAAGCAGCCACAAAGTCGAATCAACCTGTTGCGGTGGACTCCATCTGCCGCGTAACGCTGCTTTAGTTCGCTACGGAGTTGCGAGTTACCTGGACACCCCACTGCAGGATGTATGGATGTATTAAGCCC
This sequence comes from Cristatella mucedo, assembly GCA_009760855.2. Lineage (NCBI taxonomy): Eukaryota > Metazoa > Bryozoa > Phylactolaemata > Cristatellidae > Cristatella > Cristatella mucedo. Next base: position 4,291,479 of record WPIO01000003.1, on the reverse strand, counting down.
TAAACACGCTCCGACACTCTCTCCCTCCCACCCTCCCTTCCATCCCTCTTTCTCTCTCTCTCTCTCTCTTTCTCTCTGTCTGTCTGTCTGTCTGTCTGTCTCTCTCTCTCTCTCTCTCTCTCTCTCTCTCTCTCTCTCTCTCTCTCTCTCTCTCTCTCTCTCTCTCTCTCTATCCTCTCTCTCTCTCTCTCTCTCTCTCTCTCTCTCTCTCTCTCTCTCTCTCTCTCTCTCTCTCTCTCTCTCTCTCTCTCTCTCTCTCTCTCTCTCTCTCTCTCTCTCTCTCTCTCTCTCTCTCTCTCTCTCTCTCTCTCTCTCTCTCTCTCCAAGAAGCCGCGAACCTACGGATAACGAGAACGATGGTGGCTGTATTTGACGCAGGTCAGCGAGTGGCGACGCCGGCATACATATCGGTGAAGTGAGATAGTCGTTGCTGTAGTTAGTTTAGGCTGGTCAGGAGCATGAAGAAGCGATGGTAGCATCCGCACAGGCCGGCGAACTGGAAGAAAGTGTCGGCCGAAGGACACCGAAGGCCAAAATCCCTGCGACTGGAAAGTCCATAACGAACCACATTACGTTGACCAAGAGCAGCCAGTCAAATTTAGTAACACTTTGATAAAGCCATTGTGGCCATGTATACAATAGCCTTACTGGTGAGCCGTGATGGCACACTAGGTAAGGCGGTTGCTTTCACGACCTCGGCCCCGATGTCGTTGGTTCGATTCCTACGGTGGGCGATTCTTTATCGCCACTGCAAGCGGTGGTGATAGCCGTAAAGGCTCTTCTGTCGCTATACAAAAAGAGGCTGCTTAATCAGCTAGGATTTTTTTTACCAAACAAGTGCTGGTCCAGCACCCTTTGACTGACTGCAGCTAACCGTAGAATATTCTCCTTTTTCCCATCGGAGACAGCAGGCCAGACATTCCCCTCAGTCCACTGGTTCAGACTCAGCTAACGGTCTCCGCCGAGGTAGGGATCGACCAACTTTTGCCGAACTTGGAGGCTGCCGGACTGGCTAGCCAACCGAGCGCTGGGTGCTGCTCGAGTCGAGCCTCGAATCAGGATGCCCGAGCCTCCTAAGCTCATTCTGATTGGCCAGTGCTCCGGCGTGTAAGCAGAGGGCTGCTCGGGTCAGAACAGGCGCATGGAGACAATGCGACGGGGTTCGTAGGACCGCTGGGAAACCCAAGCGAGCATCGTCCGCCTAAGAGCGAACAGTTTCTCGAAAACCGCCGCAGTGGGTGCATCTCGCGAACCAGCGTCCGTGAAAGGCCTCATCGCGCAGCAACAGCAGCAACAGCAGGTTTGTCTAAGCGAACCACAGTGACTCCTTGGAGGTGGTGGGAGGTCAGAACTTGCGTCAGTCCATGGGCCACGTGTCCAGACAGTCGTGAAGCCGGTTCCAACGGAATTAAGCAAATTAGCAGCTTACAACATTCCATTCAGCAGATCGATTCGTCACGGCCTCCGGAGTATCCTTCTTTTATATCTGCCTCCAGATCTCATTCATAAATGCTGTTCTGTGTGTTAATTATAATCTGAAAATCAATTTTCGCTACCGCCGCCGAGAAGCGGCGGCTGCGGCCGACTGTGTTGCAGTCTCCCTTGCTTGCATTGGTTATGATCCCGTACAAACCCAGGATCCTCACAGCGATCCGTTTCCCTATAGTGTGGGCCTCCTGCAGAATGCCCTCTCTCCTTTCAAGGCAAGCCGTAATCGCGGCACGACACCGGTTCTCGGTCTAACAGAAAGAAACTGCTCGACAGCTCGCTCTACCTAAAAACTGATTTTCTAACGGTTGCCTCGCAGTTGCTTTCACTGTACTTCGTTTGTATACGCTAATTCCGTGACACGCCTCTTTCGCCGATTGCATAGCCGGCGAAATACTATTTACGGGGCTTTGTGAGATGCCTAACCGCAGGATTGCTTAGGCCGATTGATTTGATCGTTGCGGATGCCTTTGTTAAATGGTCAGCCGGCCTCGCCGCTGCATACGAAAACGGTACGCAGCCATACGATACGAGCAGTGTGCTTTAGCATCGTATGCCACAATAACGTGGCTCTGCTGACTAAAGAAATCGCACCTGCGGCTTGCCGGGTTGAGACTTCGTTGCTTGTCGCTTGAACCGTTCTACTTTTCCGCCGGATAGAGCGACACTACACGTAGAGAGTACACTGATACATTGCCGCCTAGTACGCTTCATTTGGGAATAGCCTAGCCTAGGGGGATGCAGAAAAATCACGTTAAAGAAAGGAACGCATACGTAATTTCCATTTCTTGCTGCTTCGCACCAAGAAGAAGCTGATTGCACTTCAGCTGAACAGCAAGATGGGCGTGAGGCTTTCTGATTTAGAGCAAGTTGCAAATGTGACAGCCATGTCAGTGACTCGGTGAGTCCTCGGACTCGGATGAACTTTTGAGGCTCTGCACTGTCGCCGAGAGCAAATGTGAAGTGTTGTTGTTGTGCAAAAAGCCTTAATGAGACCTGCGAGGTGAGGCTGGCGTCAGCGTAGAAGATCAAATCTCTTTACAATGCCCATTAATACCATCTTTTTACGAGAATAAGTCGCACTTTTTTCAATTTTTTGAAAAATAAACCTATGACTATGCAAGTCAGTGTCAGTCACTACATACAGTGAAAGTGACGATTCAGACATTGAAATTGTTGCAGAAGACAATGAAGAAGATCAGTGATACTGATGACGGGTTTCTTGCTAACTGTGATGATCAAAGTAAACTTATATTAATACACAATGACCTATATATTAAGTAATAACATTTTTCAATAAAACTGTTTTCACAAAATTGTGTCCGTAAATTTAGGGTGCGACTTATATTTAGATGCCATGTATACCCTTGAAAATACGGCAATAGTGGTAATAATAATATATTTGTATAGCGCCATCAGAGTACTTAATCTCTTTCTACGCTCTTTAAACATGCTGTCAAAGAAGCATGACAATGTGGCTAGTGGTAATGTGCACAGCGTCAGCACGAAAAGCACATCAAGAGACGATTGAAACCGAGCAAAAAAATTATGTGAGGAACAGCTGCGTCTTTAGCTTCATTTTACATGCCGGTAAGTCGGGTAATGGCGAGACGTCAGTCGAGAGTGAATACCAGGCTTTAGGTGTATGCATGCATATTAAAGCACAGCCTCCTTAAGTATTTGTGGTTGATTCGAGGCACGGCTAAACTATTTTACTAGGAGAAGAGGGTGGTGCAGTGCTTAGCCGATTGTGGAGTAGCTCTGATGGGTAGGCTTGAGCAAGAGAATGAAGGGATCTGTAAGTGAGTGACAAAAATCTTGAGGTCAATGTCTGCGTCATTGGGAGCCAACGCAGGTCGGCAAGAAATGGCTAAAGTGGCAACTGCAACGCTCATGACGGACAAGCCTTGCTTCAGAGTTTTCTCAGCTGTAACCGCCTCATTGCAACGGCAGGGTGACATAAAAGTAGTGAGTTACAGGAGTTGAGACCGACATCCCAAATGCACCAACCAATTGGATGTGGTATTCCTGTCCAAGCAGGCGCGAATTTTTTGCAAAATTACTCAAGATGCAAACAGGCAGACTTTACTGTGAAGATGATGTAGTAGTCTAGTGAAAGGTCAATTTGGAACAAGACCCCGGATTTCATATAGACGCTGCAGGAGACAGGATGGCGGACCCAATTTTGAGGGATAGATTTTCCAATTAATTTCTGAGTCACTCTAGTTTTGAAAATAACTAGTAATTTGTTAGTATCGCCATTCAATCCGAGAAAGGTTGCTACCTTGATAGTGAAATGTGCACTGTACACATATTTTTTAGTACAAATGGTATTATAAAATAAAAAATAATAATAGGCTGCTTCTATAGGGCCTGAAGATAATCAAATCTCTACCTAAGCAGTTTATGACTCGCTGCGAGAGAAGCATTAACCAGAGAGTAATGACATGCACGGTATCACACTTAGACACAAAAGTACATGCAGATCTCATTCAATCTACAGTGTGTGCCCACATCCTCCTCTAAAATAACCTGTGAATCGCGAAACCTCAAGACCCTTGACATCGATGCTGTCCGTGCGAGAATATCTGCTTCACCTCTGCTGCTCAGTCCTCCCTCCGATCTGTCATCATTGGTAGATAGCTACAACACGACGCTAGTTGACACACTCGACGAGTTTGCACCTCTGACAAAGCGTACTGTGCGCCCCCGCCCAGACGGCCTATGGTTTACCACAGACATTAAACTAGCCAGGTCTACTAAACGAAAGCTTGAAAAAGCATACAAAAGATCCGGACTAACTGTCCATCGCCAGGCATATGAAGACTACTGTAGGTCGTACCAATCGATCCTAGCAAAGGCTAAGTCTAGCTTCTATAGAAACATTGTTGAATCACAGATGCACAATCCAAAAATGCTGATGTCGACAATAAACCATCTCCTCAACCGTTCCCAGATTAGCTCCTTACCTGATGATCCATGTGATGATCTAGCCGATCGCTTCTCTCGATTCTTTGTGCAGAAGATAGACAAGATCGGGGAATCCATCCCTGCGATGACAACCTCCCTACTAGAATGCTGTTCCTCGGTTCATGGCTGCACCTCAATGTCTGCATCTAAGCAGGTCACTAGTGATCTAGTCCTAAAGTTCGTATCTCAATCAAAGAAGACAACAAGTCCTCTGGACCCTATTCCCACTGTCCTGCTCCTAAGTTGCATTGATCTGCTGCTGCCATGCCTAACTAACATCATTAATATGTCATTAGCCTCAGGTCATGTCCCAGCACCTTTCAAAAAAGCTGTAGTCAGGCCACTTTTCAAGAAAGCGACACTAGACCCAGAGAACTTAAGCAACTACCGCCCAGTCTCCCTTCTGCCATTCCTATCAAAGACACTGGAACAGGTCGTGGCAGACCAGCTAAACTCATATATCAAAACCTCACACCTTGCTAGTAAGTTCCAGTCTGGCTTTAGAGCTAATCACTCCACAGAGTCAGCATTGCTTAGGGTGAAGCGACCTGCGAGCCAGAGAGAGGATCGCAATGTTGAATCGTTGCTTGATAGGAAGACAGTGAAGCTCAGGCAACGCGACGTCGTCGAAGTTTATCTCTGAATTGCAATTCCTGGCATACCGGCGGATCTTTGTTCTCAATTGAGGAGGAATGACGCTGTAAAAAAAAATGGTCCGCCTCTATCCAGAATAGCCCTCCGACACGTTCCTTTTCCTATTGCGTGGGAGCCTGAGCTTCAATCGAATAGACGGCTCGCCAAATTGAATGCGGACGCTGTGTCGAATCTCCTGTGACGAGATGTGACAGCTCCGCTGTCTACGGCAGACAAGTCGAGCGGCTGAGTTTTTCGATAGTTAGAGACAGTTGGTCGATCCCTACCGCGGCGAAGACCGTTAGCCGAGTCTGAACCAGTGGACTGAGGGGAATGTCTGGCCTGCTTTCTCCGATGGGAAAGAGAAGAATATTCTACGGTTAGCTGCAATCAGTCAAAGGGTGCTGGACCAGCACTTGTTTGGTAAAAAACAATCCTAGCTGATTAAACAGCCTCTTTTTGTATAGCGACAGAAGAGCCTTTACGGCTATCACCACCGCTTGCAGTGGCGATAAAGGATCGCCCACCACAGGAATCGAACCCACGACCTCGGGACTGATGTCGTGAGAGCAACCGCTAACTAGTGTGCCATCGTGCCTGAGTATTGGCCAAGTAGAACCACACCTTACGCGGCAACGTCTTCGGGCTCTCCTCTCGGAGCAGTCAAGGTTTCCGCCATTTGGTTTTGCTCATAACTAGTAGTAGAGCAGATCTGGTTCTTGACAGGAAACCAGCCAGCTACGTTCGCTGATGAAATATGGAGCTATGGAACCGTATAAAACAGCGTCAGTAGTCTCGATAAATACCCGAGACGCTGGTGGTCTGCATGTATTAAATGGTGTATTAAATAATTTCCATTGGGACTACGAGGAGGGAGTTCAACTCAGATCATGCATTTTACGAATCAAGCAAATTGTCAGCGATGCACAAAACAACAAAGCGATCAGATAAAGCTAAAATGGGTTATATGAGTCTTATCTGGCCCCTATTGCTTAAGGCCTGCCGAACTTGTGAATATGCACTGGTTCTTGTTGCCGGGTTCAAACGCGTCCTGTCTGACTGCACAAAATGACCCGTCTTTGTTTCCCCGTAAAGCAGCAGCTGACATCATTCTCAATAAGTATAGGCACCGTACCACTCGCTATTCTGACTCAAGTCGTTTAGCTGCCCCGCGGCGAACCAACCTCAATTCTTTTAGAGGCCGTATCTTTAGTTCGCACGCTCCTAGAGCTTGGAACTCACTCCCGATTGACGTCACGACACCCCTGACTTGAAATTTAAAAAGAAGCCAAAACGAACTAGTTCATCATAGTATCTGCTCTGTGTATATTTGTCAATCGTCCTTAGTTTTCTTTGTCTGTCAATTGTCCTTAGTGTTTTGCGTCTTACGCTGTGCTTGCTATTAGTAACCATACTGACATGCTTCTCTTGCAGCATATGTTCTAGTACCTATACAACGATCGAGTTTGCTGAGGGTGCTATGTAAAGGTTATTATTATTACTATTACGCACTAATCGCGCTCGACTACCAGAGCGGCTACTCTCTAAATTCAAGACCTCATCACCACCCATTTCGATTTGAATTTCCGATGACAAAGACTTGTCAAGCCGAGGTCCTGCAGTCAACATTTTCGTGCAGCCCTGTGCAGTACTGCACTGTTTACGTTTCCAGTGACATAGGATGATCACACTTTGGTACCTTTCATCCAGCCTACATTAAGGTAACAGCGCCACCAACTGAACTGGTACCAGAGAACCACGAACGAAGTCACTGAGCCGACAACCACTCGGTCAACGAGTTATGTGGCAGTCAAACATGCTGCCACTCGTACCCAGACGTGCACAGCCAGCCACTGCCTCGGGGTGACGTGTCACGGTGACGTAATGTAATGAATCTATTTTGTAACTCCACAGAGCCACAAAGACTGTGTTACGAAGGAGAATTTTGTATAGCGAACTCACAGCCTAAGCGGCTTCCGGTACGCATTCGGTAGCATAAAGACTTCATCTCACACAACAAAGAGAAAGTGGGCAGCATAGCAGTCAGGAGAGCAGTTGAGGTAGTGAGTAGCATGGAAATAGCAGCTTAGGACCGCTGGAAAGGATGAGCCGTGGTCGGCAGCACGGGATTAGTTGTCGTTGCGTAAGAATTGTGGAAGCGTGTTCCACAGTCTAGGACCTGCAGAGCCAAAGCTTCTGTCGCCAACGGTCTTTAAGGAGAGAAATGGAACGGCTAATTTATTGTCCATTCAGGACCTGAGGGCACGAAGAGGCTGAAACTGGTGCAGCAGCTCAGCTAGGTACAGAGGAGCCAAACCATGGCGGGCCTTGTGGGTCAGCGTAAGAACTTTGCTGTGTATCCATTGATCAACCGTCGGCCTTCCTAGCTCTTTTAGCAAAGGAGACACGTGGTCAAACCTCTGGGACTTGAAAACTAGCCTTGCAGCCTTATTCATAGCCAGTTGCAGTGGCCTAGTTGCTTTTTTTGGTAGCCCAGCCAAAAGGGAATCACAATAATAGGGCCGAGACAGAACTAAAGAGCTAGTTAAATTTACAAGCCACTGTGGGAGAGAGCTCCTAATCTTGGATAGTGATGGGATGTGATGGCTAGCTGTAGAAGCAGACTTCTTAATGAAGCTTTTGAAATTGAGGCAGCTGTCAAAAACGGCACCTAAATTTCGAGCACGTGGTGATGGTCGCACAATAGCATCACCTATTAGAACAGCAAAGCCTTTTAATCCAACCACACGCTTAGGGTCTCCTATGAGCAGCAGTTCGATTTTATCGTCATTTAGTTTTAAGAAGTTTTCCGACATCCAGGATCGAATGTCGGCAATGCAACCATTCAGTTTTTCAGTTGCTGCAGCAGAATCCGATAGTTTGAATGGCAAATACAGCTGAGTATCGGCAGCACAAAAGTGATATCCTATTCCATGGGCCTTCATCACTTTTTCCAGAGACTGACTATAAATGGAGAACAGCAAGAGACCAAGGACGGACCCTTGAGGGACTCCACGTGTGACCCGTCTCGTGTGCGAGACCTGACCCGCACACATGGGTTGAACACGATCAGACAAGTACGATTTAAACCACGCCAGTACCTCGTCGGCCAGACCGATCATTGTTCTCAATCGTTCAAGTAGAACATCGTGATCAATGGTGTCGAAGGCAGCTGACAGATCTAGCAGAGCTAGGGCAGTGACATTCCCATCGTCGTTGCCACGTAGAATGTCATTGTTAAAACGGAGGAGAGCAGTTTCAGTGGTGTGCTGCCTCTTGAACCCTGATTGAAATGTTTCTGACATTCCATTATTTTCAATATGTGCAACCAGCTGCTTAGCGACAATTTTTTCAAGAATCTTTGACAAGGAAAAATGGAAACTGGGAGATAGAGTTTGCAAGGACTTCTGTATGTAATCCTGACTTTTTTTAAGTACAGGTCTAATGATTGCCGATTTGAAGGACTTGGCTAAAACCCCTTTTTCCAAAGAAGCATTAAAAACCTCGGTTATAGCATCGCTAAGTTGGTCTGCTAGTGAAGACCACAGAGATGATCGTATAGGGTCTTCAGGAGACAAGCTCTTTTTACTAGAGTTTATTAAGGTAGCCACAGTGCATGCAGACCTCGGAAAAGCTTTTAAGGAAAGTCGTAGGTTGTGATTCCACAGCTGCTTTACTCGGAGAGGTTTTTTAAGTTCGTCCATGCTGCTGACGAATTAGCCCATAATTAAGCAGGCGCACGAACTCATGCTGCCACAAATAAGAACACTCTTAGCATTCTGAGCCTGAACTTCCTTTGCTTGCTTCATATTTACGGCCTTCCCTCATTATTGTCACGTGCTGCTACTGGCTACATACTAAGTATGGCTACTTGACTAAGTGGGCATTACGCATCTATACATGCATATCTATATCAGCTTAGCCTGGGTTATTGCTCTACTCTCCCTACAGTATGGCTTACAAAACTCATGCTAGCACAGAGCAGTCTGCTGACTCGGCAGCCGTCATCATCCGAAGCTATTAGCTGTCTGCAATGCAGAAAGCTGCCTAAAACCAATGCGGCACACGATTAGGGCATTAAGGAGAACACAATAATCTACAGTGATTTCTGTCGATGTGGTGAAACAGATCTTTATATGCCATTTTGATTTACCACTAGTATCTTCTGAGTGTCTGCATAACAAACGCATGCCTAGTAATTAATGCACAATCGTCTACACAACCTTCCTGCCGAAACGCTGGGTGGGGGCGCAGTGCTGACTAAGCTGGTCTAAGGCGTAAGCAAATGCCAGCATGCAAGCAACTCGCACTGTGTTCACCCGGCAGAGAAACAGCGACCACATTGGACAGTCAACATGTGAAGCCCTACTGGCAGTGCGGTCTACTGCTCGACCATTTACAGCATCTGCCGAACTGTCCATTGGGTGGGGGCTGTCTTCGGACTGAGCCCTGAAGCCCCAGCAAGGCCTTTCAGCACGGCCAAAAACATACTGCAGCACAGCAGAGCCGCAACCCGTCAGCCCTTCGTCACACCACCCGTCTGTCTCAGTGCTTCTGCAAAATGCTGCCGACAGCGAGCCGGCTTCGAAGCATGCAACATGAGATGGGGCACAGGCAGGAATAATTTCTGCGAGATGTAGACGAGAGAGCACAAGACAAACCTTGCTCACAGATGTCGCCAGTAGAACAAGACACAGAGTGCCCTGGGTCTAAGCCCAGGGGTAAGGCGCTAGTTCTTTGCGACTTAGGCCATGGGTTCGAGTCCTGTAGTAGGCGATCCTTTAAGTCCTACCTACTGCCAGCAGTGGTGATAGCCGTCAAGGCTCTTCTGCAGCTATATAAATGAGGCTGTTGAATCAGCTATAGCCTTTAACCTTCGAGGTGCTAAGCATTCTTAGGGGAACGGCTGAACCTTGACCTTGCAGTAGCCACCAGACCTGTCATCAGACGCCTTCATACCGCCCAGCTAGGGGTGAGGCTGCACCCCTCCTTCCCTGCACTCACGCTATTGCCAAAGTATCATGCATCGAAAACTTGTGGGGCTGCAAGCAGCATTTCATTGTTGTGCACGGGAAGAAGTCAAGAGCGGCGGCAGCACCGGCAGGCCGGCTCATGCCTGATCACGCATAGCCACTGCCACAAGCAGCAGCAAATACTGGCTAGCCGGCTGGCTGCAGCAAATCGCTGCACGCAGCTTAGACGACAAACAGCTTCCAAAAGCAACTAGGCGGTACTGGCGGTAGCAGGCTGGGACGCACGAGTAGCTGACCACAAAGGCAGCAAGTGTAGCGGTGGAGCAGGAGCGGCTGCACTCATGTGCCAGTGACCACGAACACGGCAAACACTGCCATCCCTGCACGGAGAAAAAGCTCAACGTGGCGTGCGGTGCTAGCAGCTAGGCACCTATGCCTTCGCATACACGCCACATATGCCCACGAACTGTTTCCCCCAACGCAACGGCCTGGCTAAGGGCGACGGAAGATGCTTATCTTTCCATCAGCATTCACATTAGAAGCCGATCGTGGGTGTTGAGGCGCGGCCGAGGTAGATCGCCAAACATTTCTGTGCCATCGTAGCCTACGCTCTGAGCGAGGGCCTTGATCGAAGCACCCATGTCCTTCATGTCTGGCATGCGACCCTGCAAGGAGGAGCACCGGGTTCAAAGCTTGAACACGGTAGCACAAACCGTGCAATAAACAGTGACTCGAACTTTGAGCCATCCGTATTACAATTTGCTAAGTCTGCCTCTACCTTTAGGTTGAGAACGTGCGAATGCGACGAAAAATAAGCAGCATCTCGAGATATCGTACCCCAATTCAAGTAAACAAAGAATCAAGCCAGCCTTTAAAATCGGATGAAGAGCCCATCAACTACACAAGGGATTCGACCAACAAATGTAATCAAAAGATACCAGCAGATAATTCAGCAATCTGGTGGTCCCTTCACCGTGGCCTGCTTACTGGATGAAGATAACAGGCAAACCAAGCCATCATTAGGCATCAGCTGCAACAAGAAGCCTCCCCGTTAAGTTTAATTTAATGCTTTCCAATAGGCGATCTTTGAAAACTCGATTATTTGCATGCTTGGCCAAGCGAGAAGTTGCACGATATACAAACGAATATCAGGCACAGCCCGTATGTGCCAACTCGTTAGACCATAAATTTCGAATCCACACGGTATCAATAATGTTCAATAACTCCGTGCACACCGTTGCCCATATCCGTAACAGAAAATCTGGCCACATGAGTTTCGGCCATGAAGGTTTCCAACAAATGTCATACCACCATAAAGTCTGGACCTTTGGTTGAAAAGTTGTCCGTGGCCCTAATGCATGGGCTAAATTTTACGTGGTCAAAATAAAGGCAATAGCCGAGTTACAGAATGTACAGATGCTGGCCCAAAATCTGCACAGCTTAGGAATTAAGATATATTCTTACATGTTTCCGAGTTTTATAAAGTCTTGTCCGAGAAAACTCCACCAGAATATAGGACTCGCATGAGGTAGCAACAGTGGTTACTAATGGTACTTTCTAACACTATCAATTCATTACCAACACGCGATATGACACTGTTTATAAGGTTTGCTGTAGCTACTTCCAGCTTCTGAAAGCCTCCATTTCCGAAGGATATTTTGCTTTAAGTACAATCAAATAATGCACAACAAGGCGATAGAGATCAGCCAAGTGCGCCGCTTAGGAATTCGTGAGCAAGCAGACGTAGACCAGACATTTTTTGAAACTATACTAGGCACTGATGACTAAAGAAATCAAGACTATTACCCTTTATAGTATTTCCTAGTCTAGACTTGCTTTGTGGACCAAATGAATGTACTAAATTAAACTTACGTTTGATCATCTCAAATGATGATTCTTAATATGTTAAGATCATTCTAGTTTTTCATTTATGACAGATTATAATAGCTACACAGTTTCGTGTTTATCAGAAAATTGATGCTTTTTCTTTTCTTGTTCCAACTGAATCGCCAAATTCTTGTCTAGTCTCGAACTCTATCCAGGTTACACGCAGAAATGGGCAAAACGGGTTGTCATCATGGTTAAAACCACGACAAGTCCTGAAAAGTGATTAACACAGTCGTTGTTGCATATTTCAAGAGAATACTTGACATATTTATTTTATACGAACTTATATCATAGTGTTGTTGCTTCAAAAAATATCCTCAGGAAACCACAAGTGAGCAGGGAGCTGCACGAATCTACCAAACAAGTTAGTTTCTTTGCTGCAAGTTTTCAGCACTGGGCAGGCTATAAGATTAAGCAACAAGTATCACTTTACAGAACTATTGCCGCCTCTTATGAACCTAAGCACTGGCGTTTACTTGGCTTGATTTCGTGAAACTCAGCAAAAAACAAGTTTTATATTCACGAGGTGCATCCACATTTCTTTGGACCAGCAATAAATAGTTTAATATTAGTACATTTATTTATGTAAGGGGCGCTACCCTCCCTCCTTCTATAGATGGCTATTCCCCTATAGCTCCTTATGGGAACTAAATCTCTGTTTGGTAATTCACATATCCTGTAAACGAAGTATGTCAATATAGTTATAACATATAAGTATAGTGACAACATTGCACAGCATCAGCATGAATGAGTGCACAAAGGATGATTCACGAGGACCCGGAAAATGCTGTAAGAAATTGTTAAGTTTAAGCTTCTTTTTCAATGTCGTAAAGTCAGGGGATGTTGCAACGTTAGTAGGGAGTGAGGTCCAGGCTGTGAGAGCATCGAAACCAAAGGAACGATCTATAAAGACTTGAGGTTGGTTCGAGGCACAGCTAAACGACTCGAGTCGAAGGAGCAGATGGTACGGTGCCAAGCCTGATTCGTAAGCATTTTCGATGCAACAGAATGGACCTAAAAGTGAGAGACAAACCCTTGAAGTCGATGCACTGATTGATGGGGAGCCAGTGCAGGTCGGTGAAAACTCGCGTAATGTGTGTGGCAACTGCACAGCTAACGACAGACAACCCAAGCTGGAGAGCTTTGCACCAACTAGGTGCCTTATTGCACAGGCCGGAAGACCTCAACCCGAGTGTCCTCTGAATTAGCTGGTGAGCCTGCCCTACGGAAGACAATCTTCTAGTTAGTTTTTATTGCACCGAAATCTTAAGTAAAAATTCCATTTTTAACTGTGAGAGTGCATTTCGCTATTTTGCATTTACAGGTATATTCGTGTAGACTCTCATCCCATTAGTCAGCACCAACTAACGAACCAGCAGAGACTTGCATTTACAGAAGCAGGTATCGCCAGTCGCAGATAGGTAATGCTCAATAGTAATTCGATAATTACATATCCGAATCGTAGGCAAGACTTGGTAAGAGACTGGTTCAAACTACGATTATGTCTGCAGTCTTAAAAAAGGCTCATAGGAGATTATTTATTATTGTTTGCAAGCTTGCTTGACAAAATGACGAGTTATGACTCACTTCTGGCTTCAGAGGTCGTGGTTTTAGCAAGGTAATGTACGATATACCATGAGACATATCCTTCTTTACTTCAAGCGCTACGATATCCCTTTACGTTTTTAGCACTTGATAAATTGTGATACTAGATACACGATCTTTTTAGATCACAACTAAAGAGGGTTAATTGGATCAGCACAGTTTGTGTAAATGAAATAAACACTTTACTTAAAAAAGATTTCGAACTGCTAGCAAAGCCATCATAACACCATTAAACACAATTGTTGTCCTTGGGAAGCTATCCTTAATTCCTAATTGCGTATACCTCAGAAGTACGGAAAATTGCCATTACTCTTTCTAAACTTTGGTTTTGTGACCAGGAGTGTGACTAACTTGAAAATTCCGATTGAGAAACCGACAAAGTCGCGTCTTGCGGTTCAGATTGAGTAAGAAAGAACAGCAAATAAATAAAAATTAACATGTACTTACTCTGGTCATACCAAAATTACCATTCAAAGGGGTTCAGAAATTATTAGATGTTTTAGATTTGCGCCTATAATGCAAATCGCTTACTCGATGAAGATTTCAAAAATAATCCCCGCCATGTTTTTGCTACACTGTCCTTGGGAACAACTTTCCAAGTCCGGTATATCATGATGAAAACGCTAGCCTTGCACCTCTGAGTAAGCTCCCATGCTCTCCGTGAATTTGCCAACATGAGCAAAGGATGTGGACTTTGAGAGAAAGTCTGAATCCATTTTGGCATAGTTCTTTATGCAAGCCTGAACCAGCGAATCATAGTTTCTAGCCTTAAGATAACCGAAAAAGCCATGAACCATTGCAATGAAATGCAAAGCCGCTTTCTCCATCCAGTTCAGCTCCTTGGCCAATTCGTTACATTCTATGATCTTCTTTACATGTGGTCGATATAAAGATATCTTCAAATATTGCCTCTGAAATCTGTGGAAGGACACGTTGGAGGTAATTGAAGGCTCTGACTCGTTGTCTAGAGCCGTGACAAATTGCTAGATGAGTCCTAATTTGATGTGCACTCGTGGCATCCGCACCTTCCAAAGGTCTACCAGCAGCTCCCACTTGGTGTTTTTCATCCCTACACATAACTGGGGCTAGTTCCTTGAGTGCCTTAGTGTCCCGGCTGTCCAACGGGCAAAGGAAACGCCGTGAACATACCTTGGAGGCCCTTCAGGAATGACGACATTTTACATTTTAAAGTCAGTAATGACCGCCTAGTCACTGTCGCCATATTGTAAGGCACCCAACCAAAATCTTGACACTGGTGTAGTCCTCTGTGAGGTGCAGACAGTGAGCCATAGGGAGAGATGGTTCTTGTTCCCGTCATGAAGCAGCACGGTATCGAGGCTCTCGGATACCTCTCTATGAATAGGCACCATTCACTTTGATTACAAGGGCTTCCAGTGGCCTCGCTTAGACCGACCTCATTGTTGCAAAAGTTCAGCCCATCATGCTGACTGAAGAAGTTGGCAAAAAATTTGTGACGCTTTTGCTGATCTGTTACTTTCGCACGTTCACCCAACATGTTTCACTCATCAGCCTAGATGAAAGTAGCTCACCGTTGGGATTGGTAAGATCAAGGTCTCTTGATGAGATCTTTGAGGCCTTTTTGGTGAGGAATTGTGACTTTCCCACGTCAACTGCGTCTGTGAAATTGGGATCTGGATCTGCAAAATGTTACTCCCTCTCAGACTTACTGCATTCTCCAGAGGATGGCTGATTTATCTCCGGTGGAGTGAGGACGGGAAGCTCGAGGCCGTGTGGCATTGGAGCAATGGATGAAGGACTGTGTGGATACATGATAAGAAGCAAATTCTTGTCAGTTTGACGTCTGGAAGGGTCCACCATGCACAAGTAGCTATCACTTGAGTGCAAGCAGCAATTGTTCATTCGCCTTACCTTAAAGAGCTTTTTTGCAGTATTCCCCAGCGAAATTAGGTGCCAAGGGCTTGTCTTGATCCAAGATAGGCATGTCAGAGTATCCCTTATAGGTCTCGCACATCTTAGCAGGCACTTTCAAGATGTTTTTGCTCTTGTCTTGATAAATTGCCCATACGCGAAGCAAAATGCATATGCTGGGTGCAAGCAATCTCCTGATGCCATAGACGATCACATCAGCTCCACAGTCAAATCTGCCTACTTTCAGCAACATAACATTGCTAAAATTCGGGCTTATTTAGATAAGGATACCACGTCTAAGTTGGTACATGCATTTGTGACATCCCGACTTGACTTCTGTAACTCCCTGCTTGCTGGCCTACCGGCATGTGCAATCAGCCGATTACAGCTTGTGCAAAACTCTGCAGATAGTCTTGTCTGTCGTGAGCGTCGCAGTTGCCACATCAAACCACTTCTCGCCGACCTGCACTGGCTCCCTGTCAAGCAACGAATCGACTTCAAAGTTTTGTCGCTCACTTTTAGGTCACTTCATTCTTTGGCTCCAGCCTATCTCTCAGATCTACTCCCCCACCAGGTCAAGCATCCTACCACCCGCTCTTCGGAATCCAACAGTTGACCACTACCTCGTACAAACCTCAAATCCTTTGGAGACCGTGCATTTAGTTTGTATGCTCCCAATGCCTGGACCTCCCTCCCGACTTGCGTCAGAACATCCCCTGACTTGACCACATTTAAAAGAACTTAAAAACACCTATTTAGGACAGCATTTAGTGGGTCCCTGTGATTCGTCCTTGATGTGCTTATGCGTGCTGACACTGTGCATGCTGCCACTAACTACACTTGCATGCTGACCCTGTGCATGTCACCCCTACCCACGTTGTTCGTTTTGTTTATCAAGCATGATATTACTCAAGATTTAATCGTGTTTTCCTTTGCAGCAAATGTAAAGCGCCTAGGAAGAGATTGAGTTCTGAGGGCGCTTTATCAGGTGCATTATTATTATTATTATGTCAATTATTAATGCTATTCGCTATTCTCTG
This sequence comes from Cristatella mucedo, assembly GCA_009760855.2. Classification (NCBI taxonomy): domain Eukaryota; kingdom Metazoa; phylum Bryozoa; class Phylactolaemata; family Cristatellidae; genus Cristatella; species Cristatella mucedo. Next base: position 4,274,993 of record WPIO01000003.1, on the reverse strand, counting down.
AAATAACATTAGATAAAATGTTCCTTCGAAGCACCTGTAAAACTTCACTACTCCATAGTGTTATGTTTGCCTAACCCTCACTAATTCGGATAATGGTAAGACTCGTTCTGTAAGTACCTGACATCTGCTCCGTATCTGAGAGCAAAATCAGAGATATTCAAAATATCACTTTCCTTACCCAGTTGCATAGTTTTGGAGGCACAAAGGCTATTTTCTATTTTTAGGCATACTAGTATAACTGATCAACATAATATGGCTTTCATGTAGCTTGGAACAAAGGTGGGAGAGCTGGACCACTTGGCCATAAAATGGCAAGCCAGATTATGAAGTCACAAGATAGGCAGGCAAAAGCAAAAGAATGAAAGGACTTAAAGGTGAGTGACAGAATTTAAAGTCAATATGCTGCTTAATGGACACGGAGTTCTTTAAACACTGAAGCACATGTAGTGTTAGAGCATGCCTAAACAATAGCGATGAGATTTTTCGAGGGTGTCTGTACATGGATGTGTATGTAGTGTGTGTGTGTATGTCTATGTGGTGTGTGTGCATGTGTATGTGGTGTGTGTGCACTTGTATGTGTAATGTAATGTATCTCCGTCTGTAACCTGCAGAGCTAAAGCTTCTATCACCAACGGTCTTTAAGTGGAGGAACGGGACAGCTAATTTATTGTCGACACAGGACCTGAGGGAGCGAACAGGCTGCAACTGATGCAGCAGTTCAGCTAGGTACAAATGAGCAAAGCCGTGGCAGGCCTTGTGGGTCTGTGTAAGAACTTTGCTCTGTATCCGTTGCTCAACCGGCAACCATCCTAGCTCTTTCAGCAAAGGAGAAACGTCCTCAAACCGCTGGGACTTGAAGACTAGCCTTGCAGCCATGTTCATAGTCCACTGCAGTGGCCTAATAGCTTTTTTTGGTAGCCCAGCCAAAAGGGAATCACATTAATAGGGCCGAGACAGAACTAAGAGCTAGTTAAATTTACAAGCCACTGTGGGAGAGAGCTCCTAATCTTGGATAGTGATGGGATGTGATGGCTAGCTGTAGAAGCAGACTTCTTAATGAAGCTTTTGAAATTGAGGCAGCTGTCAAAAACGGCACCTAAATTTCGAGCACGTGGTGATGGTCGCACAATAGCATCACCTATTAGAACAGCAAAGCCTTTTAATCCAGCCACACGCTTAGGGTGTCCTATGAGCAGCAGTTCGGTTTTATCATCATTTAATTTCAGGAAGTTTTCCGACATCCAGGATCGAATGTCGGCAATGCAACCATTCAGTTTCTCAGTTGCCGCAGCAGATTCCGACGGTTTGAATGACAAATACAACTGAGTTTCGTCAGCATAGAAGTGATACCCTATTCTATGGGCCTTAATCACTTTTCCCAGAGGTTGTGTATAAATAGAGAACAGCAAGGGACCGAGGACGGACCCTTTTTGTGTGTGAGACCTGACCCCCACACGACACGGATTGAACACGATCAGACAAGTACGATTTAAACCACGCCAGTGCTTCGTCTGCCAGACCGATCGTTGTTCTCAATCGTTCAAGTAGAACATCGTGATCAATGGTGTCGAAGGCAGCTGACAGATCTAGCAGAGCTAGGGCAGTGACATTCCCATCGTCGTTGCCACGTAGAATGTCATTGTTAAAACGGAGGAGAGCAGTTTCAGAGGAGTGCTGCCTCTTGAACTCTGATTGAAATGTTTCTGACATTCCATTATTTTCAATATATTCAACCAGCTACTTAGCAACAATTTTTTCAAGAGTCTTTGATCAAAAACGAAGAAGGGAAACTGGGCGATAGTTTGCTGGGACCTCTGTGTCTAATCCAGTCTTTTTAAGAAAATGGGTCTATTGCCGATTTGAAGGACTTGGGGACGACCCCTTTTCCCAAAGAAGCATTAAAAATCTTGGTTATGGCAGGACTAAGTTGGTCTGCTAGTGAAGACCACAGAGATGAAGGTATAGGGTCTTCAGGAGACGAGCTCTTTTTGCTTGACCTTATGAAGGTAGCCACATCGCATGCAGAAACCTCGGAGAACCTTGTAAGGAAGGTCACAGGTTGTGGAACCACGATTGCTTTAGTCGGAGGGGGCTTAATAAAGGCACGAATGTGCACAATTTTTTCAGTAGAGAAGGCTGAAAACTTTTCGGCTGAGTCCTTAATATATTGGGAGTCAGACCTCTCAGCATTGGCCAGTAAATGGTTTACTGTCTTATAAACCTGTTTAGGTCCGACTGGCAGGAATTCAGCTTTCGGATGAAAAAAGAAGCCCTGGTTTTTTAAGCTTTCGGGTGTAAACTTGAAGGAAGTCTTTGAAATTGACTAGATCTGCATCAGACCCCGATTTCTTGAAACGACGTTCAAGCCTGAGCTTAACCCAGCGCATCTTTAGGAGTTTTTTTGTAAATTGAAAGGAATCTCCACGACTTCGAACAAGGATAGAGCGAACGGGAGCATGCTTGTCAAGAGCACTCCTGAGTGTTATGTTCATAGCATCTGTGAGGGTATCGAGGCTGCCGGTCGGGTCTGAATGCATCACAAACAGATTTCAAAAACTTTTCCATGCCAATGCTATGTAAGTTACGTCGTTTGGCAAATTCGACATTGCCCTGCACGTACGAGGAAGCAGGAACATTAAACGAGACCGAACAATGATCTGAGAGGGTCAGTGGGCACACCACAAGGTCCGTGGGGAAGACATCCTTAGTGATCACGCGATCTAGAATGTGGCCACCGACGTGGGTGCTATGATTAACGTGTTGGGCCAAACCAAAATTCTCCAGACAGTCAAGAAATGAGCAGACCTGGCTGTTGCTAGGGTTGTCAAAGTGAGTATTGAAGTCTCCTACAATCAGTAGCGGCCTGTCACACACAAATATTTTAGCGAGGAACTCTGAAAACTCCTCTATAAACAAGTTTAGACAGCCAGAAGGAGGCCGGTATATCACGACAGTGAGAGGCATTGTCTTTGACGAAGACCTGATTGCAACCGATTCAAACGATGGCCCACTCGAGAAACTGCACATTTTATAGCCAAACGATTCGCGAACAACAATTGCAACCCGCCACCAACATTGTCAGGACGCATGGACTGATAGAATGAGAACCCGGGTGGAGTGGTCTCAGAAATACAGCTACTGGAACAAGGCGTCATCCAAGTTTCGGTAAGCAGAAATGCATCTAGCTTCTCCTGGACCACCTGATCGCGAAAAAGTAACCCCTTGGTTTTTAGCGAGCGGACATTTAGTAGGCGAAATTTAAGAGACTGTCTAACAACCGGGCGAAGGCGATGAAGTGGCTTGTATTTTCCTCCGTTTGTGTCCGGCCCGGCGGACGTGGACCCTTCGAATTTGAATTGAACCCTGGTAACGGCCGTCAGACGACGTTTCCCAACGTGCTGGGCTACGGCGGGTGGGCTAAAACAGCAACAAGTAATATTCAGTGCTTTAAACTCACGGCTAGTAGGTTTGATAGCCTAGCTATTGATAGGGCGAACGCAGGATGCAGAAAGGTTCTCACAGACTCGCCGGAGAAAGCCTGCTGGTAGGTATCGACTAATGGCGACATCGCACCTTATGCTACACATGTCCCGTTTTGTGTAGCATATCCGAGGACAGCTCATAAATAGTCACAGCAAAGATAGCAGCGGAATACCAAAACGTATTATGGAGAAATCAAGTAAAGGTCCACACCTTGCTAGGAGTCGCCCAAGGCCGCTCTCAAGCGAGGAGAGTGATGTGTGTGCATTTGTATGTGGTGTGTGTGCACGTGTAAGTGTGCATGCGTAAGTGGTGTGTGTGCATGTGTATGTGGTGAGTGTGCATGTGTATGTGGTGTGTGTGTGTGCATGTGTATGTGGTATGTGTGCATGTGTATGTGGTGTGTGTGTGTGTGTGCATGTGTATGTGGTGTGTGTGCATGTGTATGTGGTGTGTGTGCATGTGTATGTGGTGAGTGTGCATGTGTATGTGGTGTGTGTGTGCATGTGTATGTGGTGTGTGTGTGCATGTGTATGTGGTATGTGTGCATGTGTATGTGGTGTGTGTGCATGTGTATGTGGTGTGTGTATGTGGTGTGTGTGCATGTGCATGCACGAGTGTGTGTGTGTGTGTGTGTGTGTGTGTGTGTGTGTGTGTGTGTGTGTGTGTGTGTGTGTGTGTGTGTGTGTGTGTGTGTGGTGTGTGTGTGTGCACGCACAAGAACGTGTATAAAAACTATGCAGCCAAACAACACAAAAACCAGTCAGATGCCCCAATACAGCTGTAAGTCTTATCTTGGGTGGGTAATGCACTGCAAGGTCAGGACATGTGGCAATACATGACCAGTCAGAAACAATCTGGAAAATCTTTTAAAATTCATTATTTTGCGGCACTCTACATTTTCATGTCCACAGGCTTTTACAAGGACCAACGAACAGATGTGAATGTCATGATTAAGTCAGGGTATCCTGCACAAAACGAAAGAATGACGTATGCATACACCGTTTACATGCTCCGCTAATCAAGCGTAGGATAGACAGTGACAAAGCAAATTCTAAAGCAACTGCCCAACTTCTAAAAGAATATTACTAATGATAATTACGAATTTAATAATTTGAAAATATAAGCAACTACAATAAATGAGTTCTTTAAATGGCAGGGCATTTGTTGGCAGGCAGGCACGACCTCAATTCAGGCTATGCAATGTCCTTGACCATTCAAATCTTCAAAGAACTATGATTTCGACAAACGTAGAAGGGGCCAATAACCATGGTAGACATGTGTGCGAAGTTAAACAGGTCACTGGCTATCCAAATCAGAACAAGTCTCATTAATATTTTTTTATAATAATTATTACCCGAGTAGCTTATGGGGGTTACTCAAAGGCAATGCAAGACTTAAAAAAATTAGGAAAAAGATAAAAAATCAATAAAAATAAATAAAATTAAAAATAAAATGTTCCGAGAAATCAGCAACAACTACGTTGCTGTTGTACAGCTAAATCATGGAAATTACTGCACTAGTTGCCATCACCCATGTTTACCTCTTCGTCCGAGATGTCACTATCACTGTCACTGGCAGCTTGTGACTTTCGGCGCCTCATGGCTAATGGAATAGGCATTGCAGCAGATTTACTTAGTCGAGATGTTTGTGTTCTACTCTGACGGCTACTGTTCCGGGCAATAGTTATTCCTGTCACCTCAACATCGCCACCAGCTTCATCAGCGTCACTGACATGCTTGTCTTCATCGTCGGAATACACGAACGGGTCACCTCTTTCCCCTTCGTCCTCATCGAGATCAAACAGGGCTGCAAATAATGAAAAGTCTGGATGTAAGATCAACTTCCGACAGTAAACAGATGCATTACTACATAAAGTAGCTCGACATAAAGCATTAAACCAAGCCAGAGAGGTAATTGGTTATAGTATGTCATAATGAGATTTACATCGCATACCCTATGAAGTTGCAACAGTTACCAGGTTTAAACACGTGGTTAGTACCAGGTAACATACTCAAGAAAAACAAGGGTAGCCCAGAACACAGCACAAAAAGCTGTTACCATAGGCAAATAAGCAGACGAACAGCAAGGACGATTAACAGAGTCGTGTCTAAAAGAGGATGTTCGGCACAGGTGGACAGAAGCAAGACGAGCAGAGGGTTAAGATCAGCTGAGGATTAAAGAGAGAGGATTACTGATTTAGGCACAAGTGGCCTAAAGTGAGAGGCGTAAAGGGTAGGACGAGATAGGAGGAGAAATGAGGGGAAAGAAGATGGGAAGAGAGTAGAAAGAAGAGGAAAGGAAGGAATGAGAAGGGGAAAGAGAGAGGAGAGCAGAAAGGACATGGTGAAAGGATGACAGAGAATGAAGGAGAAGATAGACGTGGAGAGAGGAGTCGGGGCTTTATAAAGATGACATAGATAGGGATCGGTACTACAAAAATGAGGAAGAGATAGGGTTAGGAGACAAAAAGCACAATCAGAAAAGCTGGTGGCACTGGATGAAAACCTTGGGTATCAAACTAGAATAAATGGCCAGCAGCTCATTCACAGACATAGCTAGTAGGCACTTTGGAAAGTCAGATTGATATGCAATGTATGGACACAGATGATTACTAGCTTTGGACAAACGACAAAAAAAAGCAAAAATAAACCACAGTTTGCAAGCACATGGTTATAAAAACTGTAGGCAACTATATACATGTATGGCCACACACAGCTCAGGCAACTGCAAAAGAGAGCTGAAACGTATTGAACGCTAGGGGAGTGCTACACACTAATAAGTTTAACAGCATTCATAATTGCTTAGCGTGCCATGGCCAACTCAGGAAGTACCCTAGCTTTGTCACTGTACCTCTGCCTGTAACTCCACAAAGCCACACAGACTATGTGGGTGTTACGAAGGAGAGTTTTCTCTAGCGCACTCAAAGCCTAAGCAGCTTCCAGTATTCTGTAGCCAAAAGACTTCATTTCAGCGATCTTGTTGAGATTAGAAAAAGACCATCAGCTGTTCTACCGGGCAGGGAACAAAACCTGGGGTGTGCCTGAGCCAGATTATTGATATCCCGCAACCTGTTTAGCTCTTTGAAAAATCCGTAGATCTGGCAATCCTGTACAGCTTCCTAAAAATGTCTACCGAGGTCGGCCAATACTGCAATGGTATTAGTAAACTCGTGAGACTAATCTACCAGCCTCCAGACCTCAAGACCTGCCGGCATCGACTCCTTTGGTTGAAGGAATTCATAGACAATGAACGCAAGTAAACAGGTTGCAATCTCCCAGCCTGGCATGCTGAGGAGAGGAGTTAAGCAAAACATGCAATTGGCAGCAGCACAAATTCATCGAATTTGTAAGCACTTACAAGTCAGTCGTTGCATGAACATTAGTGCACGATCTACACACATCCACTGACGGCAGCAGAAGCAGAGGCTACTAGATATTCTCCTCACCTACAGCTGACTACAAACGGCTGTCTAACTATGAAATCCGCCAAAAACCAGTGTCGTTCACCTGCACGATTATGTGTGAAGCTTGCAACAGCGCAGCCCATCCAAACCCAGAAGCCGTGCTCTTAACGTACATGATTACCCAGGCCCAATTTCAAAAGCATAGTTACCAGCACCTGCCCAAGTCTCCTCTCTTCCCTCCCATACACGAATGTGCACCAAACAATAGAATGTCGTCTGCTCATCAGGAGCAGTGAGAAAAAGAGAGAGGATGGCAGAGAGGGTGAGAGACAGACAGACAGAGTGAGAGAGAGAGAGAGCAGGAGAGAACAAGAGACAAAGAGGGGGAAAGAAAGGGAAAAGGAAGAGGAAATGGGAGAGAGAGAGAGAGGGAGAGAGAGAGAGAGAGAGGGAGAGAGAGAGGGAGAGAGAGAGAGAGAAAGAGAGAGAAACCCAGAGAGCCGGTGATAAGAGGGAGCTAAGAGGGCAAGCATAGAGTGACCACTGCCCGAGCTTGATAAGATTTAAAAACATCACTTTTAAAGGTAACAGAAACAGTGGCGCTTGAGCAGGCGACGAGGCACCAGTGGAAAAGAAAACGTGAGCAGGAATGTTGCAACCCAGGAGGCGCTAAGTATTCACAGGCTCTTACTACGTTCTCACAGTACCCGCAGCTGCCGATTGCAAGGCAGGACGCTCAGCCAAACACCTTGCCGGAGGTCAAGACATCGACATGGCCAGGCATTCATCAACAAATGTTCATGAGCATGTTACGAGTAGCTGATGTCATCCAGACGACATTAAATCACACCCAATCAGTAGGTTCGGCTAATAACAAATGTGAAAGTGTGAGACTGCAGCAAATGCCAACGAAATCATTATCAAGACCATTAACACTGTCACAAAAAATGGAAGGCAGCAAACAGGCGCGATATATCTTTAACTCGACATGCGCGGAAAGCATGTCACGGTTTAACAATCGAAAAGTAAAACGAACCCAGTCTCGGGTTATAAGGTTGGTGCTAAGTAATCAACACACCTTAGTGTAGATAAAGCAATGCCTCGAGGAACATCAAACACCGAAGGCAACCGAAAAAGGGCAGGCAGCGTGTGGTGCGACAAAAAAAGGCAAGCCACCGGCTAAAACACCTAGCTACATGGTGCACACGTAACCGGATACATGAGTCGCCATCACTACTGGGCTATGCTACGTCCCACCAAGGATGGGAAACACCATACCTCTCTTCTCACCCACCGTCAGAGCTGAAACGGCGGATGCAGGCAGCACTGATGTTGACAGCACGTCAGTGCGCACCAACGCGGTCGGCTCCCCACACAGCGAGACCAGGTCTCACGAGTGGTGGGTGAGCACGGCGACGCAAGCTTTGTTCACAATCTCGCGCACGAGAAGGGCACAAAGCATACCGTCCGAGTTGCTGCTGCTCTGCCGAAGGCCACTGGCAGTCGTCCTGACGTGTGCAGTCACAGTGCTCTACAGAGAAAATGCATGCGAGCGTGTACTCAAAAGAGAGAGAGAGAGAGAGAGAGAGAGAGAAAGAGAGAGAAGAGAAGAAGGATGGCGCGAGCTCGACAGCATGCTGGGCTTGTCAATCAAACAACAAAGCACCGCAATAGCTCTTGCCACTCTGCTGCGCTACAAGATCTGTCTATGGCCTGGTTTAGGCGGTCAATTTGCTCTCGAGTCTCCCTTGGACTTTCTTCTTGCAAGAAGTTTACACGACGCTTTGTCTTGCACCTTTCAAGTGCCACCCTCAGAGTGATCACGGAAAACTGCTTCTTTGAGGTGGCAGGAAATACATTACGGCCGTGCTTCGTCGGCGACTCGGTCGGTTCTAACTTTTCCAAAATTATCTTTACTGCATGCCATCTTAAAATCTTATTACTATCAAAAAAACTAGTAGTGTCCCATAAACAGGGACTCTTGTTTAATGCCTTGATCAGCTCGTCTGTATCAGGTCGTATGTCATGCCTTTGAAATGAAAAAGGCACCCGATTGGTTGCTTGTTTGAGAGGAGAGGCGGGGCTTTATAAGGATTTATAAATGGCTTCCATTGGTCTTTTCTAGGCGTAGAATCGTGGCCAGTTAATCGGTCTTGTACTGTCCCCAAGTCTTGGTGATGTACGCACCAAAGATAAAAACAAGATTGGACTTCTAAGAGACAGTCGCACAGGCAAAAGCTACAGAGCAGCTACGGAAGCAGGGAGGGGGGAGGGTTACAAGCAAGCTCGGTTCCCATTTAGCTGTACCTGCCGCGTTAAAATACCCAGGACGTCGTTTGGGGTCATCGGCGTGTAAAAAAAAGAGCAGCACTGCTCGTGCTGTGTCACTAGCTGCTATGGGCATCAAGCACAATGGCAGAGCTGGTGGCAGACCGAAACGTGATATGGCAGAGAAGTACCTAGCACATTCGTTTTCAGCTCATAAGCGACGACACCCATTTGAAAATGCACAGCACGTGAGTACTGCTTAGATTGCCGTTAAAAAATATCTGCTTGCACACGGAGGTGCATGCACACACATACACAAGAGTTAAAAAGCTTGGTCACGTCGGAAGATGCATTGGGAACACTAATAAAACTATGAAGGGAAATGCATGTGGTGGTGATAGCCGTAAATGCTCTTCTGTCGCTATACAAAAGAGGCTGTTAAATCAGCTAGTATGGGTAAAAATATGAATTTTGCTGCATATCCACTCATCAACTCGAAGCAGTTCCAGCTCCCTTACCAAATAAGAAAATAACTGAATTCATTAGATTTAAGGACTAACCAAGCAGCATTCAGCAAAAGCGAAGCAAGACTGAATTATTTGGATTTAAAAACTAGCCTAGCGGCTGCAGTCAGCACCAACTTTGCTTCTGCATGTCCAAGTCGATCGAACAGCTCTTGTGCAACGACACCTTCTCATCAGCTGTCGAATCTAGCATATCCTTTCTAGCTGCCCAGGGCTATCATTTTTATAGCTCTTACTTCCTAAGTGTAGCTTGTCTAAGTGTGTTGGTGTTTTTTGGCAGCCCTGCCAATGCTTAGTTATAACAGTATAACCTTAAGAGAACAAGGTGGCTACAATTCTCGTCAGCTAGCCATTTCGGTAAGTAGTCTCTAATCGTGGTAAGGAATTGAACATGATGACTAGAGGCAGTCTTCCTAAAAATGTCAAACGGTCGCCAAAAAAAGAGATCTAAATCACCAGCACTCGACGTTGGCAGCAATATAGCACCTCTGATCACAAGTGCAAGGTCACCCACTAATATGTAATGTAATGTATCTCTGTCTGTAACTCCATAAAGTCATAAAGACTATGCGGATGTAACGCAGGAGAGTTTTGTATAGCGTACTCACAGCCAAAGAGGCTTTCGGTACGCATTCGGTAGCCAACAGACTTCGTCTCACGTAACAAAGAGAAAGTGGGAAGCATAGCAGAGTCAGGAGAGCAGTTGAGGCTGTGAGTAGATAGCAGCCATATATTAAAAAAATTCCCTAAGACAAGAGTTCGGTTTTAATCATTTATTTTAAGGAAATCGGTCGATCATATTTCGGCAAGGCTGAGGCTCAATTTATCAGTCGCTGCATCTTGCAGAGCAAAATTAAAGGTCTCTGCTTCTGAACCACTAAGATTGAATAAGCCACTACATTACTCGCCCCAGTGGAAGCACTTTAGAAAGAACCCTGGTGACAAAGGGGGCTTCCCAGCACAATGCTGCCTATTTCCCTCATACCCTCGGTTGCAGACAGCAGCCTTCGAGCAGCCCGGCAGCCAACCGAGGCCTCCGCACTAAATGCAGACAGCTGGCTGCAATCCAAACTCCACAGACGACTAATTCCAATGGCTTGATGGTAAACTTACCCATCATCACTGCAGCCCAAGTGCCTGCCCAGGTAGCGTACTCTCATATCATTGCCATGGGCACAGTACCGCATGCACTCGTGCGCACACTCACCTCTACAGCAGCAGCAGTGGCAGCAGTCCTAGCCTGGTTCATCAATGCATCTGTCGTCGTCTCTGCAGCAGCGGGCAGAGCGAGTGGTAAGAGCTCGCAGCCAGGCTACCACTCGGCAAAAGGTCCCAAAATGGGCAAGCTCGGTGTGCACGCACAATAAGAGAAGAACGTAGGCATCAGCAGCGGCCTGCCCATACGCACCGTCCACAATGCTGCGCTCATAGGCACTGTCGCCGTCGTCGTCCCTCGGAAGCGCCGACATGGCCAGGCTACGGCATAGCAAATGAAGAGCTGATCTCACCACATTAACAGACAAGGGTCATCGTCGGCATTCAACAACAAAAAACGTCGGCACTAGCATTTCATATTGCACTGGCACAACTCAACAGCATCGCTGCGCCCACTTGCCTGCTGCAAAGCTTCTGGAATTGCTTGCTGTTGCTCTCGCATAGCTGCCTGTACCGATCACGTGCGCTTGCCTCGTAGCATCTGCAAGCACCCAAAAGCATACACAATGGCCCGCACTATGACCACAATGCGGCCACCGCGGGGCACTCAGCAGTTGCTGTTACAGTCCGAGAAGCCACCTGGAGGTCGACACGCTGTTAAACAGCAGGCCAGGGACATATGGGTAGGTATGTAGAGACTCGGTAGACAGACGCTTCGTTAGTTTCCTCCGGGTTTTAACGTGGCAGTTAGATACATAGGTGGCCGGGGTAGGACAAGATGACAAAAACAAATAGACGAGACTACTGTTGCCGAGCTGCATATAAACCAAAGCAGGCATACACACGCACCTGCACTTACGCACGCACACGCACCTGTACTTGTGATTAAGGTAGGAATAATAGTAATAATAATAATTCACTTGATAAAGCGCCCTCAGAGAACCTAATCTCTCTCTAGGCGCTTTACATTTGCTGTAAAGTGAAATGCAATGGAATGGTAAGTAAAATCATGCTTGAAAAAAAAAACGAAATGAATAATATGGTTAGGGGTGACATGCACAGGGTCAGCATGCAAATGTGGTTAGTGGCAGCATGCACAGTGTCAGCACGCATAAGCACATCAAGGACGAATCACGGGGACCCACTAAATGCTGTCCTAAATAGGTGTGTTTTTAGGTTCCTTTTAAATGTGGTCAGGTCAGGGGATGTTCTGACGCAGGTCGGGAGGGAGTTCCAGGCTTTGGGAGCATATGAACTACATGCACGGTCTCCAAAGGATTTAAGGTTTGTACGAGGTATTTGTAGACTGTTGGATTCCGAAAAGCGGGTGGTACGATGCTTGGCCTGATGGGGTAGTATATCTGACAGGAAGTGTGCTTCCGCTGGTCACCGGCAAATTGGCTAATGCCACACTAGCGCATGCACTCCCATGCAGAGCGTGAAGGCTTTCGAGTGCAGACAATATGAGCTTGCTTCGAAAACGCCAGGTCTGATGAGCAAGCGGTTTATTCCGAGTCCTTCGAGGTTGCTTTTAGCATGTTTATTTTTTCCTAACTTAGACGGCTCCTGACATCTATTTTAGCGACTTCCACGCAGGTATGTCCAAATAAAAGAGTGCAGCAGCAGCAGCAGCAGCTACTCCTTGCACTAGGTATTTTCGAACTGCACTTAGGTCATCGGACCACCACTAACCATCTACTAAAGGCTTGCCGCAAGCAGAAAGGAAGCCTCCTAAGCGGTTCCCGCTAACAGGCTAGTGATACAAACTACTAATCCTGCTCTTAACTGGAGCCACTCGGCAACTGCTGCAGCAGCACTAACAGGGTTAAGCCCGTATGGATCACTACGGTGCTTAATTCTGCAGCTGGAATGTTGAGACAGGGGGCACAACAAGAGGCTGCTTGCTGTTTGATAACAAGCTACTTGGATACTGAGAAAAATACTATGGAAATACAGAGGTACGCATGGCTGTGTCATTGAACAGTGCAACCCTATTCATTGGGGAAGGGCTTGACGTCATGCCGAGACACCCATCAGTTGATTGTCTCCTCCAAGTTTCCTGGAAACACCAAGGACCTGCTGCAGGTGCCTGCCAATTGAGCAGCGGGCAGATTTTGCCACCTTCAGCACGTATCTAAAAATGTCATACAGGCATGGGGGTTGAGCTACTGTGTTTATCGCTAGGGCAGACGTGTTAATAATCGATAGAGCTACTCTTTGATGGTCCCACCGAGCATGTAACACCTTTTCGACTAACGTTAATTGCCTCCACAAGAAACCAGAACCCTGCTAGTGCTTGCTACACTTTTGCAGCGCAACTCTTGACAAAAATCAGAAGTATGAAGATATTAAGTCATTAAAAGTATCACACATATTCGGTGGATAAAAAATATTGCAGGCATGGCACTAAAAAAAAAAACCGCTTCAGAATTCACGATCCGTGTATCCACAACAAAGTCTCTGGCATGGCAAGTTGTGTTTAAGTGCAAGTGTGTGCTTGTCTGTGTTTCTAAGTGTGCTTACGTGTGTGTACGATGAGCCAGGATCACTTCTGCTGACCGGCATTGGTTTGAGAACGAAATACGAGTTCGGCATATATGGAGGTTTCTTAGAATCAGGTTGGGGTTTTTTTTAGTTCAATGTATTTTATCACAGGACTCAATCCTAAAATACCAGAAATCCCTAGAGAGGCTCACTAGTCCCCAGTGGGAGAAGCCTAAATAGTTTTCACCTACCGCACGTCCTCTTGCATTTTTGATTCTTCAGATAAAAAAAAGTTGTTCAGCTGCTGCTCCAAGACGGCGACCGCAGCTGCCGATGACGGCGATAGCATTGTAGCATGCGCATCTGCAAAGCAAAGCAGGCAAAGGTGAATCAGATATCCTGCAGCTGCCTTACAGAAAATTGAGCACATCTGGCTTGCACGAACTGTTTTTTTTTTAATGAGGCTGAAACATGCACTAAGTGAGTGCTTAAAAGTGTCAGCTTCTGTCATCGAATGAGATCATCCAGACGCAGTTTCGAATTCCACACATCTCTTCAGTATGCCACGGCATGCTCAGTACAACCAAAAGCAGTGCTGTGCCATCTGCACGACATGCAAAACATAGTGAATTGTATTTAGCAAGATCTGTCAGGGAATCGTCTGGATGCATCAGTTTCGACAGCCAGCAGCAGCCGGTTTTGCCATCTCGGCATATGGAGCATGAACACAGTCATCACTCCAACCGACATCTTGGTCGCTAACTATCGTGTCGCCTTTCACATATGTGCAAACGTTGGAAGGCACTTCATGGCATGTCAATAAACACTTTGGTCCCGATGCTTGACCCTCATGGCTGTCATATAGATTTGGGTATTTACAAGACTAGAGATCAGCCTTAACTTCACCATTCTGCTAGCATTTAATGATGCTACGAACAAGACGACGGGTATTTAGAAAAAGCTTTCAGACACAGGCTTTGATGAAAACTAAGCGGCTGGTGTTCGGCAAAGATCCTAGACATGCGATATTGTGGCACAAAAGCCAGTAGCAATCCAAAGCATGCCCATCCATTGTGCAGGTCCCAAACTTGGCAGATCCTTGCCAGATTGCTATTACGTGGCCCGAACTAAGCCAGGGCGCCACACACAGCTCCTCTTCTTGTCAATCCTCATGCCATGTACATCATCTGTAGTGCAGCAGCTCTCACCCTGACAGATCACCCTCCTTTCACTTAAGTCATCTCACTCTACTGAAGCAAAAGCAGGACAGGAAACCTGGCTCGAGAAAACTCATATCACGATGGAAGCCAAGACGTGTGCATGCCCAGACGTGTGCATGCCCAGCCGTGGACGACTACTGTGTGAGCAGCTGCTCGTGCCGTCGAACAGCTGCCTGCTTTCTCGAGACAGGCCGGCTTACCCACTGGGGATGCCGGCTGAAGTATGAATGCCTATTATTGCCTCAAGAGATTGTCATGAGTTCCAGCTGGAGTCACGGGCATCATGCGCACGAAACTGACTGCGGCTTGGGCACTGGCCATGCTGCGAACATACAGCCAGAGCCGAGAGCATGTCGAGTGATGACTGCAGTCGATAAATTTATATGTGGGTTCGAAGGTTGTCATACCGGCCACAGATGGTAATGCTGATGACAATCGGAGCCATGCTTTCCTGTTGCGAATGTTGCTAAAGCCATGTACTTCACCTTCTCTCCGACTTGCGCTGTCTCTAAATCAAGCAGTGCATGGACTTCGATGTCATTGGCTCAATTTTAAATCCTTCACACTCTTGCTAATGCTTACTTATCTGAATTTCAGGCTCCCTGTGTACCACGCACTCGTAATTCTGGTTGCTTATCTGTGCCTCTCACAAATTTCAAAATCCTCCGGAGATCGTACCAGCAGCTCCGATGCACCATATGCATATAACTGTCTACCGGCTGACATCACAACATCCACTGACTCTTGGATGTTTACAGCAAAGCTAAAACCATCTGTTCATCACAGCATTGCTCCATCTGTACAATGTATCGTTAATTTTCTTACTCTTCCTAGAATTGTGCATGCTGTTCTCACTAAATAAGCTCTTGTGCTTCCTTTCCAGCCGGTACTAAGTACTTACAAAAGATTAAATTCTCGGTGGGGAGGGGCTATACAAATCCATCTATTAGTAGCAGTGGTTGTAGCAGTAGTAGTATTATTAGGGGCGATGGTCGTGATGATGGCGACAGAGGGTAGTGGTATTGGAAGTGGCAGTAGTAATAGTTGCAGTAGTATTAGCAGTAGAGTAGATTACGCTCGCAAAGCAAAGGGAAACGTGGGCAGGATGGCTGACCTACAAGCCAAACCAAAGCCACAGCCAGAAGTCAGAAGCTTCTGCTGATGTTTGACATTAATTAGGTGTCTGTGCAGCACCAGTTACATGAATCGATCTGAAGCCAAGAGACACTATATTGTCGTTGCAATTGCAACCATGAGCAGCTGTCAAGGATAGTATATGCGGCAACCAGCGTGTGTAAGCACTTTACCGATGGCTTGCTCAATTGTTCCGGAACCACCAGCAGTAGCTTCTATGGCGATGCCATATGCAGCAGAGTAGTAGGAAGACAGGCGAACCTTGCATGCCTCGACCTCGTCCTTCAAGATTGGAAGCATTTTTGCAAAGGTATCACCAGTGGACATATTCTACACATCGCCAGCAAGACACGGGATGAAGATCAGCATCATTGCTGCTTCTGCCATGTGCAAGCAAAACGGTGCTTCAGCACTGACACTTAAGCAGGGCACGGGCTACTTACAAGAACCTTTCCATTTATCAATATCACATTCAGGCTCGGGCTGACCGCACAAGCAGCCATACCACAGTTTCGACAAGTGTACAAAGAGTATGCATCTGACGCCACTTGCTGGACCAAGAAAGAAAATTTCTACAAACAAATAGGACCTCAAGTGCAACCAATCAGGCCAACCACAAAATCGTACACCATTGTGTGGCACGTTATGACGTGACAAAGCATTACAACTCAGTGAAGAGCAACGAGGTGATACAACCGTATCGTGGTATTTGTGGATAAAATCTAGGTTTCGATAAACCCTTTCTTAAAAATGGATCTCAAACTTTAAACGTAGCTAAAAACCAACCGGGAGATAGGGCACAATCAAGACATTAGTAACCTAACACAGCATTATACACGAGTATTACACTTGCATTTTAATCAAAGAACAGAAGCATGTCATACACTGGACATGGATAAAAAACAAGACAAGACCTGTAACGTGAAACCTATGATATAGAGATAATATGCCATAGCAATAAAAAATAGACACCAGCTTTCTAGTATGGAATAGCCGACTTCAAATCTGAGACGGCATGGCAAGATAAACAGCCTCTTCCAGCATCGTGAGTCGCATGAGCCATCTAGGTGAATGCAAAGCTGGCTGGTAGCTACTATATCTGCTTTGATCCTTCACGGTCGAGCCGAGAAGGTATTGGGTTCGCGAATAGACAACCGGCTCATTTAAGACAGAATCTCTCGTCCAAGCCAGAATCTCGCAGGGATGTATTGCTTTGTTGCGTTCATTACGATGGTGGACATTCTCTGAACAGCCACTTGCTGAAAAAGCAATAGGTAGCTTTTCCGTCACCCGAATTTATAAACACCACCAAAGAAATATAGAATGTGATCCCATCATCAGGAGCTGAACTTAAAATCTTCGAAACCAGAGGTCAAGGGTATATCAAGCACAGGCTTGCCCCGGTGGTTAATGTGCTCACCCCGAGCAAGGTCTGGCCGAGGTCGTGGGCTCGTGCCCCGTGGCATATGTGAAGTGCCGGAACAGAGATTAAGTTCACTTAGGGGGATATACAAATGAATTACACGCACACCCATTTCGATTGATGGTAAGTACATAGTTTCCTTAGATTGATATAAACGTCAGAGCATGACAGCCTTAAATACTGTAGTAACCACAACATAGAATCAGGTGGAACGCAGTTACACAGCTTCACTATTACTTACAATATTGAGCTGTCCTGTCATCATAGTACCATATTTGCCACCAGCAAGAGAAGTCTGGACAAGAGTAGGTACTAAAAAAAGAACTCATGGAAGTGTGAATTGGTGACACAGATATACAATAAATTCAAGGACAGTGTGCACAGCAGCTATTTTCTTATGGTCCTGTGTCGGCAGAACATTAATGGGTTCATTCTCAGTAGCTTCCTCCCTGGACTTTGGTTTCAGCATTAATTTCAGGTTTGGTTTTAGCATAATTAACAGGCAGCAAGCACAGTTCAGGTGCACGTGGGATTGCTGAACACGTGACTCTTTGCCGGGATGGGTCACTGAAGCCAGAAAACAGCCATCATGCAAGGTGCTGCTGGGGAGAGTCAAGAAGGCACAGTGTCCTGTTGATTCACTCTCGATAGCACTAAGCTGAGCGCTGCATATGAATGAGCCAACAAAGTCAGCCAGATAGGGCACGAATAGTATTTACAAAGGCGTTCTTAAAGATTAATCAGCCTGCTTTGCACTAAGTATCAGCAGCGACATTTTCCTCTGAAGCCTTTAAAGCAGGCAGGGCTAATGCAGTTTTGAACTGTGTGCAAGTTAAATAACTGATAATGAGCAAAAGATGTTGTTCCAAAAACTCAAACAAACTGCTACGTGAATAAGCTTTATAAACTTTCCCTCTTGCCGGCGATGTAATAGCCAAACACAGCCAACACTCTCATTCCTATGCAGTTGTCAATCAGCTCACAGTCAAGTAATTTGATCACTCCAAGCTCTCCGGAACCTCAGTCTCTTAACTCTTCGAAGCTTTTACTGCGTATATAATCACACACGCATGGCATCCAACTTTGTTAAATTGAATGACAAGACCAACCTAAGAGCTATGGATAAACCTAGTGACAATTGGAAACTGAACAGCCTCACAATCAAATTGGCTTAGCTATCCTCTCCCCTATAACCTCTGCACGGAGCCAGGGTATCCAGTTTCAAAATCATAGATGACCACATCGGCTATACACTCACTTCCACCTACTTCCATCTAAGTAATATGGCACAAATTCTGGCAAGCTTAGGTAAGGTTACCATAGCAAAGTTAGTCCATACATCTTTGAATCTCATCTTGACTTTTGCAGTTCTATCCTTCCTGCCTGCGAAATAAGACACTCAGAGATGCACAACTCGGCAGCTGGCTCGTCTGTCGTGACAGTCACAACTGCCAAATTATAAAACTTCTCTCAGACCTGCACGAGCTTTGCATCAATCAGCATACGTACCTAGAAAGATATTTTATTTTCCTGTGGTGCTACATAACATTATTTATTTTTATTAAGGATGTTCAGTTGCTAGATCATAAAAACTATGGTATCCTCCATAGTTTAGAAAAACAATATTGGTACCGATAAAGCAGTACCCCAAGGGTACTCTCGAAAGCTTGCATGGACAAACCTGATATCCAAGCCTGCTTGAAAAAAGTATGCCAGAAAAACTAGACCATGTGCTTGTGACGTGTCTAGATTACTGCAATCCCTTTATTCAGTACTCCTGGCCTGTGCCCTTGATCGTCTGCAACCGGTGCATAACTCAGCTGCCGTCTGGTCTATCGTCAACAGTGTGACTGGAACAGCACACGACTCCTGTCTGAGTTTCACTGTCTCCTTATCAAGCATCGAACTGACTTCAACAAGATCCTCCGTCTAGCTAAGAGGTCGATACATCCGCATGCACAAGCCTACCTATCATACCTCCTTGCTTCTCCAGTGTACTCTGACACCACCCACTCCTTGGATTCAAGCCGTCTTATTGTCCTTCGAACCTAACTGAAATCTTTGGGTGGTCAGGCCTTCAGTTCGTACGCACCAAAAGTCTGACACTAGTTTATGGCTTCTGACACCACTTGCATCAACTTTGCATCATTTAAGTCTCGGCAAAGACGTTTCTATTCTGCTAACCTTTTCTGTGTCCCAGTGAACTTGTCGTTTTGTTCCTGTGTGCCCTGTGAACACCCGGGCATGACTCAGAGGGCATTACAAACCAGGGGTCTACTAAGCGATGCCCCTGAACGTTTTCTTACTGGTTTTAAGCAAGGTTGTTGCGTGCTTTTGCTTGCTTGTCTAATCATGACACAATGGGTGTTAGACCTTGATTGTGCCTGTCTTGCAGCACACTGCTAAGCACCTTGCACATACTCCAGTGCACCGTGCACAGGTGGCATACCAACACACAATGAGACCAGCATAAATAACTGCATAGAGCACAAGAATTTTAAACCAGAAGTATAGCTGATTTCTTTTATTGGAAAGTAGTCACGGTCTTCATCGATGAACCACTAGCTCAATATGCCATTATTAAAATACATAACTATTGCATATCTAATCTCTCATGCACTTAAATATCCCATCGTGAAAGATAGTGGGAAAGCTATCCTAGTTTTATAAGGCAGACCTTGGAATAACACTGAATGATAGCCAAAAACAACCGTTACTATCTCCCTCTCTCTCTCTCTCTCTCTCTCTCTCTCTCTCTCTCTCTCTCTCTCTCTCTCTCTCTCTCTCTCTCTCTCTCTCTCTCTCTCTCTCTCTCTCTCTCTCTCTCTTCCTCTCTCTTCCTCTCCCTCCCTCCATCCTTCTCTCTCTCTTTCTTCCTCCTCCTGCCACTGAAAGCCTCCTCAAATCATGAGGGATACGTTCCACAAAATACTGCTGATTTAACAGCCTCTTTTGTATAGCAGTAAAAGAGCCTTAAAGGCTATCACCAGCACTTGCAGCAGCAAAATTGCACATAGCAGGATTCGAACCCACGACCTCGGGGCCTCGGTCATGAAGAGAAACTACCATACCTAATGGGCCTTTAAGGGTAACACGAAATGACTGCATAGAATGACAGCTCTATAGCACATTTTCTCTTTGCTACAGATAAACCAGCAAATACTTAATTCTTCGTCACATTAGATACTGGAAGTCGTTTTGATAGGACTACCTAAGACAGATGTTACTTCTCTTCAAGTCGGCTAAAAAGCAAAGCAATCCATTGAATATGCCAGCAGTACAGGTGCACCCATAATTTATCAACAAGTCGTAATAGTATCTGCAGGAAGTGGGGCTCTCCAGGAACAAGTGGATTGAAGCACAAAATAACTAAATAGAAAAGGTCTGTCACGTTACAAGTGTAGTCAGGACTCAAATATTTAAGGTAATGAAATCAGCTCCTTCGGACGACAAGATGCATTTTGCTCTCAAATGCTCCGGTGTGCCTTGCGAGTGGAGGTGTTACTAAACCATGGAAAAAATTTGGCTGGTGCTTCCTCCACATCTATGCATATTTTTTTCTTTTACAATATTACCAAAAGAAAAAATTATTATGATGAGGAAGTTTCAAGGCAAGCAGCTAGCAAGAGGTCAAGCTAACACGCAGGTGACCTAACCATAGACATGAATCTGTCAATCTACAAGCGTGCATGCACACACTAACCGGAGCATACCTCGGAGCACATACAACAGCCACACCGACGAGAGCTGTCAGCAGCCTCCAAAATATAATTAACCACAACAAGGCAACAGTATATCCAACGACGGGAACACCAACACCCATATACATAAACAACCAGCTCACTAATTCAATGAAGCTGTCCTGCTGCTAGATGGAGTAGCAGAGAAACTCTCCACCCTGACTGGGGCAGGTCAGAAAGCTGTGGAGGCAACAAACTGCACGATGCCTCAGCAAGATACCGGACTTCAATAGCCAACAATGGCCAAAGAAAAACCTCAGGGCACCAGGTCATAACATGTCCCCCCATGCATTATCCATCATCAGCCACCAACCATGGGAAAGGAAAAAACACATTAAGGAGCAGTTGTGATCATCTACCCCTATAAGTGGCCTCAGGACTGGCAGTACTTCATTAGAGAAGCTATAATTGATCTGACAGCAGTGTTAGTTATCAATGCCATTAGTTTATATGCACCTGCTTAAAATGATGGGGAACAGTACTAAGTATTGAAAGGCGATAGCAGCCAGCAGCTGACGGGTCCCCTAACAACCGAGTGCTTCTGATGTTTGTTGCTCAGGAGGGACACATCAGACCAGCAAGGTGCCACCGAAGACAAGCCAGGTCAGTCTTGACATCTGGGCAGGCCCTGTTTTGGATTTCTAATCAACTAAATTGGCCATGCTTAATTCAAGCCTCGACTACACTGACCATGCTTAATTCAACTCTTCAGGCACATCCAGAACCATGCAGCCAGGATATGTATGAAAAATAAGATAGCAGGTCTCCATTTGCAACTAGGCAAAGCAAGGAGAAACCGGTGGCTGCTGAAGCTGAGATTTTTCTCAAGCACATAACACAAAGCCAGAGCAGCTGTCAGTTTGCATTGATGTACACCACTAGTCATCACTTGGAATTATTTTAGCACGAAACTATTAGTTTGCTTTGTGCAGCCACACTATGAAAAATCATTGCACTAGGCCTATACCTAGGTTAAGATTATTAACTACACTCAAAACTCCAATGAAGATAGTCAAACAGCACTGCAAAGATGGCAGCTAAGCTTATGGCCCGTGATGCTCAATACACAGCATCTGGAAGTGGGAAAGTATTAACCACTCACTAGTAACTTCTTGCAAAAAAAGTGTAATCAAGTATATAAAGTAGATGGTCCAAGCAGAGCTAAAAGCTAGCAATGATAAACGATAAAAATAAGATTTGGTAAACTACCCTGCTCCTTCAGTTATTTAACGAGTACCACACACTTGTATTACCGACCCTCACGGGTTTCTTCGGCCGACCACTGGAACTGGTCGAACCCCCTACTCCATCCCCGGCATATGCTCGATCACACAGACGCCGTGATGGATGGTAAAATGGCATCCGAGGCCAAGCCAAATTCAATGGATCAGACACTGCACTGCCACACAACAGGCACGGCATGGCAGCAATTTAAGTCATGAACTAATTACAAAGGTCAGCCAAAAGGCAGGAGCAGGCCAGACCGATAATGAAGAACTCATCTTGGCAACGTAGTGGGTAATCGCCGAAGAGTAGAGCAATGGAAATGCTGCCCCACCACCAAACTCTGCCCCATGCTCCCACCATAAACGCCCTGTGCACGGCAAGAAGAGTAGAAGATAGGAGATCGACCAGAAAAAAAAACCATGCATTCAGTCAGCAAACTAGGCCACACCAATGGAGCTCCCCCCTTTTTATGGGAAGGCAAATCTTAGCACAGCAACGCAATTACAAAACACCGTCAGTGTCAATGACAGTGTCAAATGCAAATAGTGCATGCGCATTTAACTGCCTTTGAGGCTTTTTGAAGTTAAAATGCCAACACCGTCAGTAATATCGATCGATGCAATATGATGGATGCAGATGCAGTAGCATTCTTGCTGCTGTTGGCACGATGCTACACAGGCACAACATATGCATTATCAGCACCCGAGGTCGGCACAGTCTCGAGAGAGAGAGAGAGAGAGAAGTGTGGGCCGACAGCTCACCACAACACACATGTGCAAGCTGGTTCTGGCTGGTTATACAGCGACCTTCGACCTACCTTTTGCCAGGGTCCATGGCTTTACTACCATTACCACTACCAACACCACCATGGCCATCACCTTCACTATACGACCACCATCACTACCACAACCATCACTACTACCACTATCACTACCACTATCACTACCACGACTATCACAACCATGCCCCACCACTACCACTAAAGGGGATCTCTGCTGCATCGAAGAGGTCAGCACAAGCAAAGAAGGAGCCATAGCACGAACCAGATAGGACACTGTGGCGACCCAGAGAGGCAGAGTGTAAGTATCTCGACAAACATGCATTAAACTGAAAAAGATGGGGGTGGAGTATGTCACTCAAAAATCTCTGTATCTTTAGGAGCACTTGAAGTTGGCTAATCGTCTTGGGGGTCGGCCAACAACTAAAATTAGCTGGTTTAACAGCCTCATTTATATAGCACAGGAGAGCCTGAGCTTCTACCAACCTGCTTTCAGTAGGATTGCCTGCTGCAAGATTCAAACCCACGACCGAAGTCATGAAGTACAGGTCTCAGACCCCTCCCCCACATCTATACCGGTAAGGCCTGTTTCAAAAGCACTTGAGAATCTATACTTGGTTGGTTCAATGTAAAAAATCCCTAAAGACTCCATGCCTCAGACGTCCAGCTGCTGCGTCATGCACAGATGGCCGGGCAGCACAGTCGAGACTAATATGGCAAAGCAAACCGGAAACAAGTGGCTGGCATAGAGGTGATCATAAAAAAGTGGAGCCTAGGTCTTTCAGCTGCTTAAGGTGCTAAAATACGTTTCAAGTGCACTTGCTCTGCTGTTATTGATGTCGACACCCACCCCAACAATCAAGAGTCCACATCAAACCGGCTGCTCTTCCCGGTTTACCTTCCAAGCTAGCCAAACCCTGGGATGTCACCCAGCAATGTATTTTAAACAAGTAATCTTGACTACGCCCACACACAATGCATGTAGCATCAACTTGCAGTCATCGTGTCGTTGAGCCGGCCAAACAAGACACCAATAGTAGTACAGCCATAGTATAGATCACTACCCCACTCAGCTAGAAAGCTAAAAATCCTGATTGCTTCTATGGAAGTGTCCACTGATGAGTTCCAAACCAATTAGCATGTTCAGATCAATAGGCAAGAGAGAGAGACAATAAATATCAAGTTCTGCATAAAATAAAGTATGCTCATGAAGAATAAAATAAAAGGCTAGCTACATTTCTTCGTTATCCTGTTAAAATCAGAGCTGTGACATTACAAATGGCTCGGTTTAAGACAAATGGAACAGCCCTCAAAGCAGGCTGCTGATCAAAAAGCCAGTCTGGTCGCAGGTCAGATGAACTCCCGGGTGTCCAAATGGAACTCAAGAGTATCTAAGGGTGATAGCTCAGAGTATTTCAGGGTGTTGACCCATACGGAAAATCATTCTGAGCTTCAAGCACCAACAACGTTGGCCCAAGGCAGAACCAGTTGATCTAGCAGCACAGAACTCACATTCAAAGGGTAAAGGTCTTGGCAGCCTCGATGAGCCATCAGGTAGAGGCAGTAGCCAGGAGGCTTGGGAGCACCCCAGTTATCAAGCATCCTTATAGAACTTCATTGGTTGAACCCTTTGTCTAACTGGCAGCCAGAAGGGACTTAGGACATTTGCCAGCCTGCTGCTCCAGCTGACCAACTGAGTACAGGTCAGCTGATCAAACGCAGCTGCCACATGAGGGGGGATGGAGGCAGGGACAGCAAAGATAGGGTGTGTGTCTGCAATGGACAGCCCTGTAGCTAAGTCAGCCTGCAGTGGGAGAACAGCAGCATCCAGCCATTCATTACAGGTGTGCCTCCAGTGGAACAGTAAACTGGGTAGCACAAAGACCCATAGCAAGTATCAGCGGCGGCTGCATTTACGTGCACACTGGCCAGCTTCAGCATTCAGAAACTCAATAGCAGCCATTAGTAAATATGCCCCCATCCCACTCATATAGCAGGTGCATCACTTTGCAGTGCTACAGTTGCAATGACTAAATGAGTTGAAGCACTTGACGAATATCCCATAGTCATGGGTGTCTACAATTGTCTAAGGTGGTCGGCAAATTTCAGCTGATTGAATTATAATAATAATAATATTGCACTTGATAAAGCGCCCTCGGAGAACTTAATCTCTTTCTAGGCGCTTTACATTTGCTGCAAATTGATATGCAATTGACTGGTAAGTAAAATCATGCTTGAAAAACAAAAAAAATGAATAATATGGTTAGGGGTGACATGCACAGGGTCAGCATGCAAATGTGGTTAGTGGATTGCCTTGTGTATAAAGTGGCAGAAGAGTCTTAGCAGCTATCACTCTTGCTGGTAGTGGGGAAGAAAAATAACTGCCTGCTGCAGGAATCAAAACCACGACCTGGGTCGTGAAATGAGAGCACACAATCTCATCCCCGTGCTAAGACCCCGGGGCAGATAATTGTATACAGTCCAGACAGAACTAAATCTCTGTCTACGCACTTTATATATGCTGGAAAGGCTTTCCATCGCTTCACAAGCTCAAGAAGGCTTGGTATTTTTTGCAAATGCATGTTCCTTGCCAAGAGATGGCAGGGGACCTTACGGTTGGCTTGCAAATTCTCCGAACCACAGACCCATATGTACGTTACCCGTTGTGTTGCCAACTTCAAAAATATAGTCATATTGATGTGCTCCACGGACAGGTAAATTTGACATACGAAATCGATTGCTCATTCTGCACATGCCATTAATCAACTGACAATTGCTACACCACGAACCAATTACTCTGGTGCAAATCAGTTAAAATCTAATTTCGGTATAAATAGTGGCATGAACTGAATGCTCTAACATCAAAAGACCTCTGCCAATCTTGAAGGTGCCAGCGCAGGAAATGTGTAGAACTACGCAATGATTTGTTTCCGATGGATCGTTCAAAGTTTGGAGCAAAGTGTTCAACGATAGTATCCACTGAATCCAGAAGATTTCATGGTTGGAATCCTCGAAGCAGATAAATAAGTTGACCACATAGATAGCCGTTTTAAAACTACCAATAAATACGAAATCGATATATGCGTGGCATCCGATGAGTGATTCCCAGATGTGATCTCTTCTGCCACAATTCAGAAATTGGGAGATTTAAGAGCTGCTTTGTGCTGCAAACACTCAATAGGGCAAACCTAGCGATGAGCAAGATCTGGGCCTCATCAGAAAACAAATGTTACTTAGTATTGTGAAAACCCAGTGCTACGGTGTTTGTTTCAGATTTCAATGGATAGCTGCTACCGTTTTTACGGGCTTAGGGAGACTTTCCGTGTGTGCCCACCGAACAATCGCTAAAATGCTGAGCACGGTCATCGAACCCAAATAAATCTTGCTATAAAAAGGCAATCATTTGAAATTTAACCCAGTGTGAGATTAATGTGAACTTGCTATGCGAGGTTAACACAGCAGATGGCTTATTTTAACTAGAACACGACTCGAAAAAAAGCAAGCCTAAGACGGCTCAGGAGTTCGCCTAAGCCGTTGACACTCTCGTATGGCACTCCTTGTGGAAACATTGGGTGTGCAACTGAACGGGATTAAGCAAACCCTCTAAGCCACGAACTAGCTTGCCTCAAGATCAAACGCAGTTTGAAAAGAAATTCGATGGC
This sequence comes from Cristatella mucedo, assembly GCA_009760855.2. Classification (NCBI taxonomy): domain Eukaryota; kingdom Metazoa; phylum Bryozoa; class Phylactolaemata; family Cristatellidae; genus Cristatella; species Cristatella mucedo. The sequence goes on along the minus strand of WPIO01000003.1, from coordinate 4,248,492 downwards.
CGAAGCAAAAGCGGTTGGCAGTGGGCACAGATACTAGTGACTAAGGATACAAGCGACAACAAAACGTAACGTATTGCGAGCTTTACCTGGTAGACTAAGATTGCTCACTGATTCCAGTTTAGCCTCTGCTGGATCCACAGCTATATTAAGGCATCTGCAGTATAGGACCATTCTGTTGCCCGCTGCAAGAATGATTGCTGGAATTATTAGATGCTAAGACTAGCAGCCTGCCTACTGCTGCGAAAGACAACATAAACGAGACTGACACAAACTGAACTACTGCTACAACAGAACTACTACTACTACAACTACTGACACAACTGCTGAACAAAACACAAGGCGACCGAGCATAAGCAATGGCATTAGCATGAGCAGCAGTACATCGGCGAAAACGGTAACTGACAGTATATACAGTCTAAATTTGTGACACATCGATCACAATAAACCGCTAACTCCGTCAACAGCAGCAAGCACATACTGAATGACAGCAATACCTAGCGGCCGTGAGGGGGTCGGGCATACAGCGAATCTTGCCAAATTGCCGAGCCTTGTAGCTCTGCAGTGGGCACGGAGCGGAAGGTCATGCCCTGATGACCGGAAAGGTCGGGTATGACTGGACTACGTGCATTAAGGCACCTTTCGTGTTTAAATTTTGGCTATCATTTTTATTTATTTTATAATTCGATATTGATGATGAAATTTTAGGTACGTTTCCATTTGCTATTGCACTCCGGAATAAGAACCCATTTCGTCCTTTGCCCGCCTGTCGACTTCCTTTGCCCGCAGCGGCCGGGCTTAGTGCTCAGATGACTGTTGCCTCGCACCAGGATGGGGGCTTAAAGGCATTGCTATTGTTGGTCTTAATCCTCTGCGGCGAGTTAGGAACCGCGAGGCACAAGCTTGCAGCACTCCAATGCTATTTATATATAACTGCTTCCTCCTTGGAACGCAAGAAGCCAATTCTCTCGCCAATGCCATGGTATAGTAACGGGCCGTTGCCTGGAAACATGAAATGCTAATAACAATAATAAGACATTTGCATAGCTTCTTAACAGAACTAAATCAATTCCTAAGCACTTTTGATGTGCTGCAAAAGAAACGTATTAAGGAGCATCTCTTAGTTCGCTCCGTTGTAGTTCATTAGCTTCATTTTAACAGTCCGGTCGTAGTTGGCAGTAGAGCACATTTTTTCGTGCGGAGGTTATTCTCTCTCCGTGTATAATGAGTACTATTAAGTGTGTTTATGATCCGAGGCACTCAAATTTGTAACTGTATGTTAGTGCAATAATCTACCAGTTCAGTCAATCACGGACTAGAATGCTTTGACCGAAACAGCCGGTTTTATTACATTACGGGGTGCGGTGCTAGTCCTTGCCTGCGCGTGACAAATCCCGTTAAGCCTGGGCCGTGAAGCATGACTAGCGAGTCGTAGGTGCACGACCAATACAAGCAGGTATTCCGACTAGCTGAGCACGGCATCAATAAAGAGCGCCGTACCTTAATAAAACTATCAATTTCCGTTGCACATGACATTCCATGCGATAGCCACATAGGAATGCAGGTGTCCAGCACCAGCCATTGTGCACAACTCACTTGAAAGCCCTGAGGACTACTGAGTAAGTCATCGCCCTGGGCGCAGCTGACAGCCTATTACCTGACTTGGGCTTTTTAAGCCGCCTAACCGTAGATTGCGACATAACCGGTTCCTAATCTTTATTTTTAGGAACCGCGAATAATATCTCGTCATTCATAATGTGGCCAATGTATTGTGGCAATGTATGGCCAACGTTTCCATTACGTGCTAGTGCTTAATAGCGAAAATTTCAAGTTCGCCAGCGTTTTTTTACGGCAACGATTTAATAGACGCTGGTTATGGTCTGCGTATCTGCTTGCACTTGCTGCTGCTTCGGAGAGTCGTCACCTTTCATTGAGGTGTAACTTTAACGAAAGTTGGTCACGTGATTGTAAGTCCTGGCCGCCCGCCAAGCACTCACTGTCGATGCTGCAGCGAATGACGCCATACAGATCAGCTCACGCAGTTTTAACAAATTCTTACCAAAAGAAAATTGCAAATGCTACTCACTGAGTGGCGCATATGACCATCGCCTGTTTAAGACTTGGCTAACTTAAAAATTGTGAGCGGCATAGGTGGAGTCTAAGAATAAAGAAAAGACGCAGTTCTTCGAACAATAGCAACCTATATATTGATTATTCTGAGGCCAATATCATAAAACCCCGTAGCTCGGCTAAACAATAACACTAATAAAAATACGAATAATAATAAATGTCTGTATACATAGATGTGTACATTGCTGGCCCTGGAAATCTACGCGTCGTGGAAACTAACACAGTTGCACTGAGTTTTACAAAATTACATCCAAAAATACTGCCGCATGGCAAGATTAATATGAGAAAGCAGTAAATGCACCAGATTGGGCTTGCTGCCACCTCGGTTTGACTACTAGGTGCGGAAAAACATGCACAGTTAACGTGCTTGGCGGTTTTCCTTGCGTGCGGAAACAGTTTCGGCTTTCGAAGGAAAGTTTTCGGTAGCCCAATCAGAAAACGGTGAAGTAAGATTTTGCGGATGTGCCAGATACACCTCTCTAAAAAAAATGCACTGGAACAACTGTGCCGGGCACTAGTTTGGGGAATGTTCCAGGTTTGAGTCTTCTTGTTTTTCGCATGTACATACACAAGCCAGATCAGGTTTGAGAATGTGGTAGTGCAAGAAATGCAAGTAATGCAAGATTTCGGTAGTGCAATTAGAGCAAGAAACCAGCTCACCACGTTTCCTGATGAGAAAAGAGCCGTTGAGCACAATAACACTGCTTTAGAAGTCTTGGAAAACACGTAAGAGGCCAAAACCATGGTGACCTGCATGGTTGTAATGTGTTCCCTAAAATTATGAGCCAGTGATTTAATTTGGTGCATGCAGTTAGCAAACTGAGGTAGTTAAAAACCAGAACGAAATTTGTGAGAATTCTTTAATTCCTTGTTTCCCAAAAAATGCCGTTCGATTTTTCCTTTCTACCGCGTCAGCAAATTTTAGCAACTTCAAACCATATCAAACGTATGGTTGTGAATGCTCAAATTAGGATGCTTCAAACAATCAATGATAGCTGAAAAAATGCCAACATCAGTTGGTGCGATAAATGTTCGTCGAGTCGTAAATTAGAGGCATCTAAGAAATCTTCCTTCGCGGTGTTCCGACGGTAATAGAAAATAATATCTGTCGAGAATGGGGACTATGCCGATAGCCAGAAATCGCCCAAGTTATTATAAAAGCAATATCGTTGTGCATATTTTTATCTACTAAGATAACTAGGTTGGTAATATATCCGATTTGTTACCAAAATTGCTAGCTCATGCAAACCATATATTATTGAGAAATAAGTAAATCCTCAGGATGAGTTGATTTTTTGGACCAGCACTGAAGCTGTATAAATAAATAAATTTATATATACATATTTCATTTGTATAGCTCCCTACGGTAACTAGATCTCTATCCAGGTGCTTTTTCAAATGCCATAGGACTCGAGCCCAGAGCCTTTGTCATTCAGGGCGAGTATCCTACCGCTGGGCCAAACCAGAGCGGCATCGTTACCAAGGGAACCAAATCTCTATTCAGGCGCTTTAAAAATTGCTGCGAGAGAAGCTATGACCAAGAGTTAGTGACAGGCAAGGCATCTTGCTTGAACGAGCATGCAAAAGCACGCAGATTTAATGCTTAGGCAAGCAGTAAAAAGCACACAAGGAGGCACTCTAGCAACTGGTTAGTAGGATGCCCGTTTAGTAGTATTCACTGTATCATTCACAGGTAAGTAGCAAGTCAAACAGGAAAAAGGAGAAGACAAGTTCACTTGGGAGCAGAAAAGCTGAGCAAGAACAGATGCGTGTGTATGTAGCCGAGACTTTACTTATGCAAAGTGCAGGTGGTAACAGAAGCTAGAAACGTGTTCTACAGCTTTGGGGTATACAAACTGAACTAACTGAAGGTTTCGTGGCCAAAAGATTTCTATCAATTTAGTGCAAGGGACGGCGGGGCAAAGACCAGGGGGATCCGAGAAGGCGTGACTGGAGGATCAAGGAGGCTGGCCGGGCAGGCTGGTGCTAGCGAGTGATGCGGCCAGTAGGCACTAAATAAACTCGGGCTTTTTTAGACAGTGATACTACATCTAAGTTGGGCAGTGCATTTGTGACATCCTGTCTTAACCTCTGTAACTCACTGCTTGCTGGTCTACCGGCCTGTGCAATCAGGTACTTACAACTAGTGCAGAACTCCGAAGCTAGGCTTGTTTGTCGTGAGCGTGGCAGCTGCCACATCACACCACTTCTCTCCGACCAGCACTGGTTCCCAGTCAAGCAATGCATTTACTTCAAGCAAGGTTTTGTCATTCACTTTTAGGTCACTTCGTTCTATTGCTCCAGTCTACCTATCAGATCTATTCCCCCACCAGTCTGGCTTTTCGGAATCAAACTGTTTACCTATATCTCGTACAAACCTCACATCATTTGAAGACCGTGCATTTAGTTTGTAAAGTTTAGTGCTCCCAAAGCCTGGAACTCACTCCCGACTTCCGTCACGACGTCCCTTGACTTGATCACATTTAAAAAGAACTTTAATACGCACCTCTTTAGGAAAGCATTTAGTGGATTCCTGTGATTCGTCCTGTATGTGCTTTTTCGTGCGGACACTGTTGCATGCTGCCACTAACCATACTTGCATGCTGACCCTGTGCATATCACCCCTAAGCATGTTATTCTTGTTGTTTATCAAGCATGATACCACTCATCATTTGATCGTGTTTCCTTTGCAGCAAATGTAAACCGCCTAGAAAGAGATTGAGTTCTCTGGAGGTGCTTTATCACGTGTATTATTATTATTAGGTAGTGATGCATCTAACCATGTTGTGATTGTTGACATTGAGCATGCTAGCACTAACCATTAATCATGCTTCCTTTAAAGCATACGTAAAGGTCCTAGTGAAAGAGAGTAAGTTCTCCGAGGGCGCCAAACAAATGTGTTATCATTTTTATAATTATTATAAATTAACAGCCCACAGAGCTTCCATAAGAAGGTAAATTATCTAGTAATTCTAAAGCCGGAAGCCAATAGAAGCCTTGGACCACATCTAAAAGAGATCTACTGGGAATTGTACTGCTGAAGCTTAAGCACACCGAATATTGGTTTAGCATCCTACTGGGGGTCTGGCGGCCCCTTTTGGGAACCGAATTACTTTTTTATCATATGCGGGCTTCTTTGGTCTCTTTCCGATGACAATAGGACAGCTTCTTTTTAAAAAGAAATAGTAGGATCTAGAAACAGCTTCCCGAGTTTCTTTGTCAGAGGTCCAGAAGGGCTTCTGCCACATAAAAATAGCTCAGACATTCTGGTCGAGCCTGAAATCTCTGGCCTCTCTTAAATTTGACAATATGCAAGACTCGATTCTAGGAAGGTGACGCGATTGAAAAAGCAGATGTATACCCCAAAATTTGTCGAGTGCCTGCAATTCTGTAATCATACCTCATCCCAACCGTGCCTATATGTTGCCGGATGGTGCGATCAGTCACTTTCATTGCTATGCACATCACTCCTGAACAGGTAACCTGCTAGCATAAACAGTGTTGGAATTTTGCCAGTTTTCTCGTAATGTGTAAAGGCTTATGACAATGAGTGTGAGTACCTAGCGAATGGCAGACCAGCATGCCGAATCAAATACACCATTGCAACCTCGTAGAGAATGCAAAACAGACGAGGGCAGAACAAAAAAGATGAATATTTTCCAGATCATGTAGCTTCATTCTAATTAGAGCTAATAACGAAATAACAGCTCACGGAGTCGACATGCCAACAAGCATGGCAAACAATAACCAGCTCGTGATAATACAGAGCAGAGCAACGGTTGTACTACTACTTCCTTCCTAGCCGCCGAGTGGCCTTCTTCATGACGCGTGTACCACTGGTAAAAACATTCGATTCGGCTGTATATCTGCAAAAAAATCCATGCTTATGGAGCATTATCGATAAACATGCTACACGTTCCTTCTAGCTCGGCCTCTAATATAGCATGAAGTAAACAAAGAGCAGAACACGTGCCTGAATAAGCAGCTGTGCACGATAAGTTTACACTGCAGCACACAGTAACTCTTAGCTTTTCAGAGTTTAAGCATCATGCATGACTCAGAGACTAATTTGAAAAAAGCTGCATGCAAGACCATACTTTACACAGGCATAGTACTGAACATGTGATCTACCCTTTAACTAGAAAGAGTACAACACAGATGCAAGAAATTCAACTTCCTCATGTAAGAAATATAACTTCGTTGCCAGGGCTTATGTCTAGATCGCAGTTTGGGAAACTTCGGAATCATATATGAAGCTCAGGTATGAAGTCATCGGCCAAAATTCAAAATTCCAAAACCGCACCTAATTGGTCAAGTAAGGATATCAAAGTTGCAGGATGTAGATATTACAATAAAATCCTAGGGCATTATCTTGCAATGCCAGTTGGTAGATGAGCTATCTTAATCACCCAATACCAGAAACATTTATGTTTGTGCCATCCAAGCACATGATACGCGAACTCATTTTTGCAGTTTTGCTCGCGTGCATATCAGATGTGATAATGCAGTAAACCACCTCGAGCATAATAATAATAATAATAATAATAATTCACTTGATAAAGCGCCCTCAGAGAACTTAATCTCTCTCTAGGCGCTTTACATTTGCTGTAAGGTGAAATGCAATGGAATGGTAAGTAAAATCATGCTTGAAAAAAAACAAACGAAATGAATAATATGGTTAGGGGTGACATGCACAGGGTCAGCATGCAAATGTGGTTAGTGGCAGCATGCACAGTGTCAGCACGCATAAGCACATCAAGGACGAATCACAGGGACCCACTAAATGCTGTCCTAAATAGGTGTGTTTTTAGGTTCCTTTTAAATGTGGTCAGGTCAGGGGATGTTCTGACGCAGGTCGGGAGGGAGTTCCAGGTTTTGGGAGCATATGAACTAAATGCACTGTCTTCAAAGGATTTAAGGTTCGTATGAGGTATAGACTGTTGGATTCCGAAAAGCGGGTGGTACGATGCTTAGCCTGATGGGGTAGTATATCTGACAGATAGGCTGGAGCCATAGAATGAAGGGACCTAAAAGTGAGCGACAAAACCTTCAAGTCAATCCGTTGCTTGACTGGTAGCCAGTGCAGGTCGGCAAGAAGTGGAGTAATGTGGCAACTGCGACGCTCACGACAGACAAGCCTAGCTGCAGAGTTTTGCACTAGCTGCAATCGCCTGATCGCACATGCTGGTAGGCCAGTAAGCAGTGAGTTGCAGAAGTCGAGACGGGATGTCACGAATGCATGGAACAACTTGGACGTGGTATCTTTATCTAAACAAGCCCGAATTTTAGCAATGTTATGAAGCTGAAAATAGGCGGATTTGACTGTGGAGCTGACACGGTCGTCTAACGAGGGGTCACTTTGGAAAATGACACCTAGATTTCGAGCTGATTCAACTGGAGATATGCTGGCAGAGCCAATTTTGAGAGTCAGCCTTTCCAATCTCTGGATCACACTGGGTTTGCCCATAACTAGTAAGTTAGTTTTATCATCGTTAAGTTTTAGAAAATGCTTGAATGAATTTCCATACATACCGTAAACGAAATATTTTTGTGTCTGCAAATACTAGTGGCTCTCACAATATGTATCAAGTTGAAAAAAGCCAAAGCAAATGCTAAGAACCACTGCACGCAAGCTTAGAGTCACATTACTTTGCAGGCATAAGTTATCTGCCCTGTACGTTCTAAATTTAAATACCCGAGAGGTTTTCCCAAGGGACTCCCTAGCACCTTAGCTAATCCTATGGTCACGCTCAAGATCTATTACTGACAGGACAACGTATGGTGATGGACCTACCACGTCAACTATTGGAGAAAAAAAATCAGTACAAGTCAATCAAAAGCTAGAGCAGGAATAGTGAAATTCTTAGTTCGACCAGATTGAGCATGCAAAACCACCTTATAGTTTTCAAGGCCATGAACCCGTTAAACCAGGATGCAATTATCTCATGTGGACACTAATATAGAGCCCTGGTATCGGCGACCGAGCCAGTAGATATCCCAAAAAACGATAAGTAACATGAAATAATAACTGTCTACAGGTAATATGGCTCTGCAATAGTCTGCCAGGCCAAAAGGCATCATGATTAGATAGAGCTTAAGTTCGAATGTGACAGTACAGGAAAGCGAAGCCTTTGCCATAAAGAATTAATGCTCTAACCGCCAAGCAAAAAGACTACCTTACTGCAGGTAAGCATAATTGCAAACGATTCAGACTTGCTTAGATAAATAAATCACCGGCATGCTGTTCCACTAATTAGTTACATTACGTGTAGACTTCAATAATTCAGTACATGTAGATCTTCATATATGGATGAGGAATAAGCCCATTTTGTGAAAAACTCGGCAGCCTAGGCTCGTCTGTCGTAAATGGCAAAAACTGCCATATTATACTACTTCTCAACAACCTGTAATGGCTCCCTATCGGTAGCATATCAAATTCAAGGCCCAGACAAAAACAAATTTCTAGCTCCCTTCACAGTCTTGCTTATGGTGTATCTCTCTCTGAGAAATACTTACTCCTAAGACTTTACCTCACACGACCACTCCTCAAACTCAGGTTAACTTTACCCCATCCTCTGACATTCTCTGAAGGCTAAAAACTCACCTGTTAACTCAAAGTTTTGCTCTGTCTGCGCTATTGTTCTTAGTGCGCTAATTCGTGCTGAAACTGGGCATGTTGTCACTAATAATTTCGCATGGTTCCCTTCTAGCACATGTCAAGTGCTTAGACACGGATATCTCTTAGGGTGCTGTAAGGTGCTCGTACTTCATGACCCAGATCGTGGGGTCGAGTTCTCTAGGAGGCAATCCTTTACTGCAAGTGGACAGACGGGCGATAAGGTGCTAAGGCTCTGCCGAAGCTACATACATGAACCTGTTGACTAAGCCGACCCAGGCATTACTTTACTTTATGCAAAAAAGCCTGTCAGAGTGGACGAACCCTTGCAAGAATGTGGGAGAGGTTAAACTAAATTCAGTTACAAGAACTGACAAATAGCATGGAACTTATGACATAAACAAGTTATGATATAATCCCTGAAGCTGTGATATAAAGCCTGAATTTACCATCACTGAGGGCAAAACTAATTTAACACTAATCTTACACTTTTCACAGTAATTGTTGTTGGTTTCATTTCGAAAGCACGGATGATCAAGTAAGCACTTCTAAAGGGAATATCAAAATAGTATTTATTACAGTGGGGGAAACACTTCAAGCCGCATGCAGCCTGGGTGCATGCTTGGGTATCAAAGTGCATGTAGTTTCGTTTATGCATACCCCAGCGTATGACAGCGCTGCGCTTCAGTGTTGTTATCTGCCAGTACTAGGCTGGAGGATGCTCAGACCACCGGCTAGCCTATCGGAGCGCAGCTAGGCGTTAGCAACAACGCTAACGAATCAGAACGCAGCGTTCCAGTACCGCAGACAAAAGAAGCAGACAAACGTCTGCGGAAGGGCAGTGGCACTTCCGCCGGCTCGGTGCATGGTCGAATAAACTGGTGCTGTTGCTCGTCGGCTGGTGCTTTTGTGCAGTGCATGACGGCAACCAAACTACAGTGCATATCAACGTCGGAACTCTCGAAAGCATACTTAAGACAGACAACTGCCGTGAACATTATGACCACACCAACCATACTTTCGCCGAATCTTACCATGGACAAAGGACAAAACCAGCTTCTTTTGTAGTGAAGCTTTATATATTGTAAATTCCGTAACTCGATCAATACATAAGGAATACACGTGAAATTTTAAATATAAGTTCAGCTTTCCATCTTTATCACTGCAGCAGTTTATTTCTGATTTCGGTTGAACAGCTTTTGCAATGCATGTCATGGAACATCCTCAAAATTAATATTCTGCTATCATTGACATTTAAAGCAAAACTTATCCAATCAAAATCAGAAACAAACTGCTGCAGTAGTGTGTAACCAGATATAAACTCACATATGAACATTCGCATTGATCCATCAAGTATTCGCCGAGTTATGGAATTTACCATGGAAAAAGCTACACTGCAAATGAAGCTGCATACAAGTCACAAACACGTGCCCCAACAAGCTCCACGTAGGTACCTTGGTGTACCAAGGTTCAACATGTTGGGACACAGTCGTATATGATGCAGAGATCGGTAAACTTTTTTGTTTGTAGACATGCTGCATCCGATTGACTTCCAAATTAGACATGGTTTGCCTAATCGGTTTTATAATACTTTCGTTTTACATGGACATGGTCGAAACCTCGGATCCCAATTAAATATGTTTGTCTATTGAAAAATACCCTAAGCAAATATTCTATTGTTGGAGCAAGCTTCCCATTCTTTTCTCGACATTTACCCTTAACATGCAAATGGCACCTGGAAGAACGCCCTTGTCAAGTCAACCTAAGGTTGCCAAGCCATTAAACAAGGTGACTCCAAATATTGTCTTAGATGAAGGCATACTAAATTTATTATTATAGATTACATTAGTCCCCAAATGCTGCCCTGGCTTATAATAATAATAATAATAATAATACACTTAATAAAGCACCCTCAGAGAACTCAATCTCTTTCTAGGTGCTTTACATTTGCTGCAAAGGAAACACGATCAAATGGTGAGTGGTATCATGCTTGATAAACATGAATAACATGCTTAGGGGTGACATGCGCAGGGTCAGCATACAAGTGTGGTTAGTGGCAGCATGCAACAGTGTCAGCACGCATAAGCACATAAAGGACGAAACACAGGGACCCACTAAATGCTGTCATCAATAGGTGTGCTTTTAATTTTTTTTTAAATGTGGTCAAGTCAAGGGATGTCATGACGAAAGTCGAGAGTGAGTTCCAGGCTTTGGGAGCATACGAACTAAATGCACGGTCTCCAAATGATTTGGTGTTTGTACGAGGTATAAGTAAACAGTTAGTTTCCGAATGGAGCGTGGTACAATGCTTGGCATGATGGGGGAGTAGATCTTATAGGTAGGCTGGAGCCAAAGAATGAAGGGACCTAAAAGTGAGTGACAAAACCTTGAAGTCGATCCGTTGCTTGACTGGTAGCCAGTGCAGGTAGGAGAGAAGTGGTGTGATGTGGCAACTACGATGCTCACAACAGACGAGCCTAGCTGCTGAGTTTTGCACCAGCTGTAAGCGCCTGAGTGCATTAGCCGGTAGACCAGCAAGCAGTGAGGTACAGATGTCAAGATGGGATGTCACAAATGCAGGGATCAACTTGGATGTAATATCCCTATTTAAACAAGCCCGAGTTTTAGCAATGCTATGTAGCTGAAAGTAGGCAGACTTGATTGTGGAGCTGATGTGGTCGTCTTACGAAAAGTCACTTTGGAACATGACACCTAGATTTCGTGCAGAGTCAACAGGAGATATGCCAGCAGAGCCGCTTTTGGTTTGCCCATAACTAGTAAGTTAATTGTATCATCCTTTAATTTAAGAAAATTTGCTACCATCCATGTGCAGATGCCATCAATACATGCACCAAGGGAGTTAAGAAAATTGAACTTCTCGAAGGCAGGGAGGAATCAAAGCAAAGGTACAACTGAGTGTCATCCGCATAGAAGTGAAAGCCTAGATTGTGCTTGGCAATCACATCGGCAAGAGGGAGAGTATAAACCATGAAAAGAACCGGACCTAGCACGGAGCCCTGAGGTACTGCATATTTCAGAGGTACTTCAGATGATCTGTGTTCATTCACGTCAATACTTTGGAGTCTCCCATGAACTAAAGCCCTGCGGCATACATACAGTGCCTGGATACATACTTAGTTCTCTTAGTGCACTGTAAATATTATATATATATATATATATATATATATATATATATATATATATATATTTCTAAATGGTACTGCACAAGGGCCCACTGCAATTAACTATATAAATTCCTGGGATGGCTGTGAACACCATTTGCACAAACCTGGCACATATGTAAGAGGACTACGGGTTTATGTAATGAGTTATGGCTCATCGCTGCCTGGACACACGACCTTCATCTGGTGGCTGAGTTTACACGTGTCGTTTAGTTTGTCTACACTTGCTCACAGACCACAAAATGCAGTCAGTGAGCAAAAAGGGCATGCCTGCAGAAGACAAGCTTACGAACAGATCATAGCTTCCATCGCATCTAAAGCCACTGCAAGCTGCCTAGGTATAAACTGAAGGTGAGGTGCCGTGTCAAGTTCCAGACCAGCTCAACTGATCACAGTCGCAGGCGACCGGCAGTCATTAACGATCGATAGGCAGGACCCGCGAGAATCGGTTGGGCATGACAACGAGTGGCAGAGCAGCCGAAAAGTCCAAATTAAGACTCTCGTACGATGGCAGCACTGCTATGTTGCCCGTACGTTCGCCGAGCTACAGCAGAACGTTACAAGTCCCAAGCGAATTCGATGAGTTGCCCACACCCCACATCAACGAGTAGCGCATGCCGCAGGCGGAGAAGCAAGCAAGTCACCACCTAGCACACCTGCTGACGCAAAGAGAGTCAGCCATTTAGTCAGCACTGACTACAATGCCCAAGACGACGAGCGTCTGTGGTTGCCCTAAACCACCACCACGCAGCCACAGCGCAAACGGTGGCTAGCGAGCCTGCTAGTGTGCTCACCCGAATGCAGGCACGCTGGCAGCGGCTATGCCACTGCCGGCAGCTCCGAATTGAAATGCTGACGCCGGAGCCGCTTCCGGTACCGCCCCTCCGGCAAGCATCGCTCCTGCCTGGGTTGCCTGCACGTCCGCAACAAGACACGAGCGAGTGTCAAGCAACGCCGACAGGCAGTGCACTACAATCCCCAGAGCGCTGCATTTGCGTCGCTCGCATACGCTTACCTCGGTCTGCGGAGCGCCGAAGCGAAACAATCCACCACTGCTCCCTGCCGTTCCACCAAAATTAAATGAAAGAGCCGGAGCTAACGCAAAGCCTCCGCCTGAAAAAGCGAACACGCACCGTAGAGGTCTTTGTGAAGCCACTCACCGACCAACGCACGCGCACACTCCATACGAGATGCTGCCCAAAGCCTCGTTTAAACGGTCGGCCTTATTTCACGGGGCTCGAGCCAACGACCTCGGTTATCAAATACATTCACCTTGACCTTGGCTCAAGGCAAGCGCCATAGCCACAGGGCCAAACCAGTGCGAGAGATATGCCTTTAAGAGCCGGCATCTTTACATTGAAAGAAATGACAGGGGACTGTCAGAAGGTCAGGGATGCGATAAAGAACTGCTATTACTGGAGCTCACCAGGCGAGTCCCTCTTATCAGGACAAGTTTAGTGAGACGTACAAGAATGCATTCATAAGGAAGAGGGCGATAAAATATATAGCCAAAAACCTGAGCCTGACAGGTGAGCAAACACCATCTCTTACCCCTCCCAATAACAGCAAACCCACGACTAGTCTGTGGGTGGAGCTTTGAAGATAACTGATGGAAAACCGATAGAAAACGGATCGTTTAACTGGGGCCTAGTCGTCCGACAGTAAACCAACTGAAAACTGATGAATGGAAAACCAACCATATAAATGGGCCTAAGAGAACTCGGCTTCACTTCTGATGAAAACTAAAAAAATATGATTCATTTGCATAGCATCCTAAAATAAGTTAAATCTCTATTCAGGTGCTTCAAGTATGCAACAGGGCTCGAGCCCAAGACCTCGGTCATCAAATACATCCACCTTGACCTCATTCATTAAAGGCAAGCACCTTAACTACTGGGCCAAACCTGCGCTCGCTCGAAGGCATGTTCGGCAGCTGTTTGGAAAGTGGAAGATTGAGGTGTACAACACATATTGATCACATGACTGTAACACACTCGATCCTTAATCAGGCTCTGCAGTAGCAAAAGACACAATCGTATCTCATGAACATTCACTGATAGTTTGGCAAGTGAAAGGTACCAAAAGGCATTCATGCAGTGAAGACCCAATAACGCTGCATAGAATGAAAGAAAAGACACATGACTACCTCCAGCTGCATGTGGCCATGTGATTGTCGTCAATAAACTGCCGACCGAGGCTACCAGCCAAACATTGGCCAGATTAACTGCAGCCGTCATTACCTTTGAAGGGCCAGGGTGGCGTTTAGTCGAAAAAGCGCATAGCAAAAGCCACTGCAAATGCCATATTACAACTGGTTTTTGTATATGAAATTCGACTACGAGTTTGACAGAGGGGGATAGCCTTGGTACGACTAGCAAGCTAAACTTTAGCAATGAACAATGCCATTTATCCTGACCCAGACGAACCAGCTCAATTAAGAACGTGTTTCGGGAAGCCTGGAACTCACTCCCGACTCAAGTCACAACTTCCTTCCCCTGACAAGATATTTAAAAAGAAGCTTAAAACACGCCTGTTTATTACAGCATTTATAGGGTCTTTGTGATTCGTACTTTATGTGCATATGCGTGCTTACACTGTGCCTGCTGCTTGCGGATGTTATCACCGATCATTTGGTAATGCTTTCTACACACCATCTGTAAAGTGCCTAGAAAAAGATTCGGCTACCTGAGGGTGCTATAAACATGAATTATCATTATTATTATTAAGATCCTTTTTTTACAATTCGTCGAAGAAAAGCTCATCGAAGGAAGCAAGAGCTCTTTACAAGCTGGGCTACCGGTCGTTGACTCTGCCTCGGCCATCCTCACAGCACATCAGAAAGGGTCGATCTAGTCGCCTCACAGACCATTTGGACCGAATCAGGACCGAAATGGTCGACTTACAAGGGCAAGGCCACTCTGAAAGCCGAGGTCGCGGCCTCAATGACCGTTACCATTGCCACTTATTTCTAGTAACGAGATATTCCATTGAGATGTTGAGCACTCACTTATTAGGGCACCATGCATACTACATTTGGCTTTACAGCTCAGCTTATGCATTCTTTTAGTCGTTTAGCTAGCATGCAAAGGCTTTGTTAGGCTCAAAAAACTAAATCTTGGAAATCAACTGTTAACGGCAGTGAGATTTCTAACCGCAGAAGCAACAGGTATGGAAACTTGTCTGATAGCACTTACCATCATGAAAAAAGAATGGTAGAAGGGTCAAGATTAACTTGATGGAACTGTCGAAGCTTCAAGGACGGCCCTGCAGGCTAACCAAGTATAACGTAACCTAACCAACGTACACCCAATGCTTCCTGCACGTTCCTCGGGGCGTTTATGCTTGAACTAAACTTAAGGGACTTGGTATGCTCAAACTACAGGATAAGTATTAATTCCGAATTCTAACGAGAAAGGAGTTAAAAGACTATCTAATTCTGTATTGCCTGCTTGTAGTAAAGTGACAGCCGGATAAGGCTGTAGTAAAAATTACGGCGATTACATCAGCTACTCTTTGGTTGTAACTTACAAACTTACAATGGCATTGTGCCAGCAGCGACAGCGCAGCGGTTAGGTTGTCGATGTTAGTAGATGTTAGTGTGGGCAATCGAGAGCCTGGGATACATTGCGGGTGAAGTAATAGGCATACGGAAATAATGCTTGGTATGCAGCATTTGCAATTCGTGATGCATAAGTCGGCCTAGAGAAGAAAAATTTGAGAACAAGTCGACCATACTGTCATTGGAGATTGTTCACCCGCATCTTAGTCACTAAGATGTGGGTGAACAATCTCTACAATGACAGCATGGCCGACTTCTTCTCATAAAATGTATACTCTTCCTCTTGCCGATGTAATCAGCAGGCACAATCTAGGCTTTGACTGCTATGCCAATGACACACACCTGCAATTAAGCTTTGACCCCTCCCAGCCTTACAGCTTGTCAAACTCTATCGACCCCCTTGCTGCACGTATCACTGACTTTTGCACTTGGATGGAAAAAGCTTTCTTAAACTGATTGACAATAAAACTGATAATGGGCAAACCTATAGCGACTCAAGAATTGAAAACCTGATCCTCATGATCGGCTCTACCAGCCTAACTCCTGTAGCATCGACACGACGTCTAAATCTCCTGGTTCAAAGTGACCTTTCACTTTTACGACCACATCAGTGCCACAGTCAAGTCTTCCTCTTTCCAGCTATGTAGCATTGCAAACATTCTGGCCGACTTAGACATGCTGGTTCATGTATTTCTGACATCTCGTCTCGACTTCTCTAACCCACTGCTTGCAGGTCTTCCAACCTATGCAACCAGCTGCTTATGGTTGGTGCAAAACACTGCAGCCAGGTTTGCTGTCGTCAACGTCACCACATTATACCACTTCTCACCAACCTGTACTGGCTTCCTATCAAGCAGCGCATCGACATCAAGATTTTGTAACTCACTTTCAGGTCCCTTCATTTCACGTTCCAGCCTACCTATCACAACTGTTCCTCAACTAGAGTAAGTAAGCATCGTACCACCCTCTCTTCTGACTCTAATCGTTTGGTTGTGCCTCGAACCGACCTTGAGGCTTTCGGAGACCGTACATTTAGTTCTTATGCTCCAAAAGCCTCGAACTCACGCGGCTGAAGTCATAACCGCACTTCACTTGACGACCTTTTAAGAGAAGCTAAAACCGCACCTGCTCCTCACAGCATATGCCGGATCCTTGTAAATTGTCCTCTGCGTGGTTATACTAACCAAGTCGTCATGCTTCCTTTACAGAATATGTAAAATGCCTCGAAAGACATCAAGTTCTGAGGGTGCTATGGAAATGTCTTATTATCTTTATCATACCTATTTCTGAAGTTAAAAATATGGAAGAAAATGGGCAAGCAACACACAGAAAACAAGAAACTGCTTTTGGTGAAGATGCCGGTGATGAATTGGGTTTCCGACAAACTCCACTGAGCAGCATGGTGTTTTTGGGCATGTAAATAAAATATTTTTAAGCGAATACCGTAGACAACTAAAGTACATTGAACGAAATCAAAGTACTTGCGAAACGTCCCAAACATCACTAGTTCTATACACAACATATAGTTAAAGCAGTCTACAAGCACCACCACGACACTGCACTCAAGTCGTACTTGTGAATGGCTGGCTATACCCAAAAAAGGCAAATCTCACGCTGGTATCGCAGAAAAGTGACACTGGGGCAAGTGACACTCATGCAAAAACGGCACTTAGCATAGGTCAACCTGTACGCATCACAGTTTTAAGCAGAAAGTGTAGTCTGCTTCGTCTTCTTAATCACACAACAGGGAAGAAGTCTAGCGATCTGCTGTCCAGGCTGCTCTAGTTTGTGAGGCGCACTGACAGTGCATTAACATGGCATGAGCATACGTAGTGGCAACGGTATCAGATGTAACCAGTCAAGATCAAGCCTGGCTGAAATCTAGAAAGCACAGATAAGAGCATTTGACCAACGGGAGCAAATATACCAAACCGCAATCATGAGGAATGCAGCAGAGTCACTCACTAGCTAGTGCCGGAGGGGCTGGCGCTGTTGCAGATGTTTGTACATTAGCAAAGCTTCTAAAGTTGGAGGCTAAAGGAGTGGAACCAGCAGGAAAGCCATCAACAGCCTGCGACTGATTCAATGGGACCGAACCGAGGCGAGGCGCTAAAAATTGTGTATGAAAAGAAAGCAATGTAACAACGAGCAAATGGACGAGGCTTCTGTAAACTCTGCAAGGTAAAGTGCGAGCAATGGGTGCGAGCTAAGCACATCAACCACCACATTCACCCTCACCCACATATATAAACGTGCAAACCAATGCACAAGCATGCACACTAACACACGTGCACACACATGCACACATTGAAAACCTGGAATTTATAAAAAGAGTGACATAATGGTAGCAGACACGGAAATTTGCAGCATCTGATCTAACCACAACTTGCCCTTTCAGCCAAACTAAATTAAGCTACACTGATGGAATAGGGAAACCAATGCTCATACAGATAAACAAGCAATGCAATCTAAAGGCTGCCAGAAGAGCTCCCTGGTGCTTGTATTTAGCTCTTAGTTGAAGACTACAGTTAAAGAAGGCCACAGTCTTTGCCACTATTCACTAATGCAAGGTTGAGGGTCAAGGTTGAGCAACTGCACAGGCAGCCAGAAAAAAGCAAATCTTTTGACCACATGGGACGCTCCGTAAAAGAGCATACTATCAACCGAAGCAATAATGCAGCTCAGCCTAACTGGCCGAGACCGCTCAGGTCTAAAGACTAGAGTATTTCTCGAGCACAAAGAAAGGAGGCAAAAGTCAAAATGTCCAACTCGACATGGAACAACATCAAAGGTCACAGCACTTCACAAGGCCGCTCGGAGGATTGGAAGAGCATCGACCTATTCATAATTGAGCCACATACCGGTGCAGCTAGCACGCAATGCACACTCTCAACAACTGGCACGAATCATTACTGAGAACTCATTGCACGTGTTTTGGAGGTGCGTCTGTGTGGTCACTCTCACCCGATGCCACCTGAAAGTGCGAAGCGTGTCCCTGAGCACTGACGCTACCAAAGGACGCTCCCAGAGCCGAGCCGGTCGTTTTCTTTGCACCCGGCCCATCCAAGTCTGCAAAGGAAGTGGCAAAAGGAAAATAAAAGAAAGATGCCAATGCTGACTGCACGACACACACGACTGTAAAGCAGCACGGCGGGTACACCCAAGCAAGCTAGGTCATGCCAAATACCTGCACACTACATAAACCAGTCTTTTACATGAAAGCAGCCACCATGCAAAGCAAAAACCTGTGCGCCAGAGGAATAAGGAGAGGATAAAAAGCATCCAGACTCCTCCGGCAGCGTAGCAGGTAGTACAGATATCCTCAAAATTCCAATTAAGGGATACCATAGCGAATGTGGTTAAGACACTGTTCAACATACTTACGAGAAATAAAGCTTGCTGCCACCGTAAGGCAAATCTCTAAGCTCCACCAGCAATTAAATGAAACCCCAAAGTAGATGTAAGATGCAGCAGGGTTACTAACTGTTTGCCCCCAAGCAAAACGTGCAATAGTTAGCCGATAAAGAATTCTAGGAACCTCAACAGCATCTAAAAACCTGATGTCACCACCCACTTGCTTAGGAGAACTGATCCAACAAAGTTTTCCCTCATAAGCTCTCATGAAATAAACTCTTTGCCTCAATGTAATCTGTCTCATAAACATTTCAGCTACACCCACTAACGACTGCGTAATTTCCAAAGAGGATGGCTCAGTGATGAGCTGCCATGTCACAAGAACTTTAAGCTCTCGCGATCCATAAAGCTAGCAGTACCATCACAGCGCAAGCAAATAACTCTGTTGGTTTAGACTCCTCATTACGAAGATAACTTGATTATATTGATACATTCCCTTTTTTTCACTAACAATCATTGGCATGATATTTGGCAATTGGCACTAACAACAGGTAGTGCAGTTTATTTTATTGCAATTGCAAATAAATATCTTCCAATATCTACCAGCTGTGGATAGGTCAACGTAGTCCACGAACAAGAACGTCTCCACAAACACATGCGCTTCAGCATCAGCAACTAGTAGTCTACATACCGAGTCCCCCTGTGTGGTGAACTACATGCTAATTAATTTCAGACTAAATTTAAATCCTCAGTACAGTATAAAATAACGTCAATGCATGTTTTGGCTTCTTGCCTTGTCACACTAGGTCGCTCAGACTATAGCTTCCGGTCTAGGCAGTGGTGGTAAAAAAATAATTCATGACAAATCAGTTCTTTCTTTCTTTCCGATCAAGTGCAGCCATGAAGGATTGCTATACGCATACGGTTAGCCAAGATTAATTTAGATTTTACATTTATTTTAGTTAAAATGTGGTACAGCAAGCCACGTTGGGAGTACGGATAATGTAACCAATCCCCCAGCTCAAATGGAGTCCTTCTTCGGGACATCACTGTAAATGGTGATGGAAACTTCCTGCTAAGTGCACGGTTCAACTACGTGTCCGGATATGGCGAAACGAAACTAGACGGGTGGGACCAAGATATTGTATATAAAAGGCAAAATAGTATCTTCTGAGCTGACTGCCGAATGACGGCAAGCATGACCTAACCCTAAGGACTGCTTTCCATCTGCAGCACAAGAGCATATCGCGCCGTTCTAGAAAAAATAAAACCTGCTCCCCCAAAGACACAATCGATTAAAGTCCGCCATGTCACTCTGCAAGGGTGCACACCATTGTGCTGAAACGACGCAAGCCGGACCGTTTTTCACAGTCCCCCGCCGAGCATTGCAACCATAATACAGGAGTGCAAGCAGCACATCAACGAACACAGCATTGAATCATCCCACAAACCACTTTTGGAGAGACTGATTGAAGTTTAAATAAGGGCTATATTCGGTTAAACAGTAAACCCACAGGAAGCAACCAATTCACAGAGAGGTGCTGCCACAATCTTAAAATGTGCTGACCTACAAAATTACTCTCAGAGATAATGATGGAATGTCACATGCTGAGCACAGTAAATGAAACGCACCGATTTATACAGATAAGTGCAGACAGCCGTGACAACAGAAGACCCGAAGGCGTGTGACACTTGTGGTCATGTGGGGGCAGAAAGACCAGGAGTGCACGTTCTGTGAGGCTGAATCTATTAACCAAGAGGAAAATATAATGAAGCCCAAGTAGTGTGGGGCAAAGATAAAAGGCGTCAGATCATTTCCGGGACCAATGCCTAAAAGTACTGCCAAGGAACTGCAACAGCAATATTATACATAAGCTCACGTGCCACCATTTAAAGGCCAAAAAAGCAGTATACAGTCAAACAAGTCGGGTGAAATAGAAACTGTTTCCTGAGTTCTGGATTTAGCAAATCCGTGACAGTGTGCATCTGCATGTCTGGTGAACCACAAAAATGGCCTGATCTTTCACGCTATTACGTGGGCTAGAAAAGATGAAACCTTGACAGGGCTTGTCTTAGAAGGGGGTTGGGTGCAGTAATGCAGTATTTTGTCCCTGAACATTAATTAGTTGACAAGGCTCACACTATATTATACTAGCCTGTACTTGCAAAAATTGCAGGTATACGATATTGAATTTGAAAATATTGTCTCAGTCAAAATCTTAATTTTCTCCGTTCGACTAAAAGATTAAATCTACAGCACATAAACACGTAGTTAAATGATAAGCTTATAAAACCTGTTAAATACTATTTCATGATTCAATAAAAAATTCCTTGTTTCAATTTTCACTTCAGAGATTCCATGTTGTAGCTATGCATCATAATTGATAAATTATCTCGTTTTGGACGTGACCTGATTGCTGCACCGGCATAGCAGTAGCATAGAAATCGCAAAGGCCACAATAGAAGCGATACGTCGGTGACTTAACTTAAATGACAGACCTACATCATGAACTCACATTCAAAATTGTAGGCCCACTAGTAAAAAAAATCTACTGACCATCAAGAGCAGCAGCAGCCAAAGGACTGCAGCAAATGTAAAGTACCTAGCAAGAGATTGGGTTCTTTGAGGGTGCTATGCCAAATGCATTATTATTATTACACACACACACACACACACTCCTACCGTCTTTGCTTGCTGAACTAGTGCGTTTCACAGCTGCTGAACCAGACGCCGCAGGAATGGCACCAGCTGCACCGAAGAAGGCTGGCTGCACGGTGGAACACTGCGTAGATGACGCCACCGCCGGATTGCCAAAGGAAAAGAGGCCAGCTACAGATGAAAGCAGTGAAAGTGAAGATTTTTCCCCACCAGTATCTACGTGTCAAAAAGCGGTACTTATATCAACAAACAATTGCACCAGAAAAGCTTGCATGTATGCCATTGAACTCAGAGCTTGTAAGCACTGGCAAACTTGGGCAACTCAGCAATAAGCTTATTCAAACTCTTAATCCCCACCTAATAATAATCAACACTTACCAAATTCTGCAAGGGCAGTGAGGGGCTGCAGCCTCCCTTAAACCCAGTAGAAGAGGCGTATCATCCACAACCGAACTAAATGATTAATTGGGTGGTACGGGCTAAGCCAAGTTTCACCGCTTAAAAGGTTCAGCTCCCCCTTGAACAGATTCTTCGCTTTATCACTGCCAATATATCGAAGGGTAGCACAAGGGTCAAGAAAGTCTACACAATAAGCTCAACGCTTGCAAAGTGCAGCTAATTAATACAGCCTCTACCGAGATACTATTTTAGGGGCCATGATGGCCGAGTAGCTAAGGTGCTCGTTCTCCACGACCGAGGTCGTGAGTTCGAATCCTGAAGTGGCCAGTCCTTTATTGCCAACTGCAAGCAGCGATGAATCAGTTACGGCTGTTATTCAGCATTACAGATGTGGTTGTTTAATCAGCTACTTTTGTATTTGAGGCATGCCACAGCCCTGACCCAAACTTTGGAGGGGACACTCCCAATTGATTGCCCTTTAAGAATAAGAGAGGCAACGTGACCATCATGGTAGTGCACAATTCTTACAGTTGACTCAGCTCATTTTACCTCTACATCCATCTGATGCATGAGGCATATGTAGTAGCATAGGATAGTGGCCCAGTGATCCAACTTGAAAATTACTGATGACTTGCCATTCAGTCAAATTCACACCATCACGACTTTTCTTACACGAGTTTGCCAACTGGTTTGTACCACATCCTGGCCGGGTTTTCCCGAGTAGGCATACCTGATGACCTATTCTAGGGAGTTTCTACTCACCAGCCAAAGTTTAAAAGAAGATTCCACACATTATCTATGTAAGAAACAACATGCAGAATGGCAATTTGAGTATCAATGTGTGACAGCCAAATGCGGCACAGAGTGTAAGTATATTTATTTGTCAGACACAGCGAGTCTATCCCATAAGTAGGCACACCAATCACAGTAAATGAATTAACCGAAGCTTCTCAATATCTTTATATTTGCAGTTGTCGGAGTAGCTAAACCCTACTCCCTTATAAGTTCCTTCGCTTAGGCACATTCAAACAGCTGCCAGGGCTGACCATGCGCCGATAGACAGTACATGAAGCAGAGTATGCAAAAATAGTTGAGAATAATTTATTTTGTGATGAGCTAAGTTTGCTCGTGTGAATACAGCTGTTTTACCAACTTTTCACCAAAGAGGCAAGTTGATAAACGAGAGAGAGAGAGAGAGAGAGAGAGAGAGAGAGAGAGAGAGAGAGAGAGAGAGAGAGGGAGAGAGAGAGGGATCACGGTGCAATTTCAAATTATCAGGTATTTGAGCCCCCAAAAAAACACAAAGTGCAGGAAAAACACTGAGGGAGACGTCGCTAGGGACCCGTGCAAGAGAATCCTTGACTGCATGTGAATCTTAAGGAAACTGCAAAGTATTCTTTGGAGCTCCCTAAACGTTCCAAGTTGCCGTCTTCCTGCTTAGCTGCTCAAGCACTGGGTAATTGCATGATGCTAGTAGTCCATGCCCAGCAACAAGCACAACTCACGTGCCCACAAATAGCTATTTCCCAGAAATATTTTTCGTGGGGGTAATGGTAGGCAGCAGCCTATATCAACTGCATTGCAAGAGAATCGCTAACTGACAAGCAGCAAAGAGCTCAGAGACCTGCTCCATGCAAAATGCAACTGTAAGCAGTGACATGTAAGCCCTCCATGTTAACCATCTGCATCGAAGACTGTCCAACATGCAAGCCTGCATTGTGATGAAACCAGAACTTACTATTGCTCGTAGGCGTGGCTGCCAGAGAGAATCCACCGGGCTGGTGTAGACTAGTTGCTGAAACTGCACCTGTGAATGACTTGGACACGGCAGACTGTGGCAGTGCTGAGCCAAATGAGAAAGCAGAGCTGGTGGCAGGTGCCAGCTGCTGCATCTCGGTTGACGAGACCAACGGCAAGGTAGTCGACGCAATGGCTGCTGGGCCAGCCGATGCTGCAGACAGCCCTTGAAATGTCAATGAGCCGGGCTGGACCAAAAATCCAGATGACTGGCTGCTCGGCTCCGACTCCTGGCCCATGACAGCTTTCACCGATGCTCCGACGACACTGTCCGGCAATGTACCAGCCACTAGATATAAAATGGTAATGGTATAGCCATGCAGCAGCAGGAGATGCACCAGCTAATGCAGCCGACCAAGTGTCCATACAACTCGCAGCTGACTACTCATCGGATGCAATGCTTCTGAGAGCTTCATAACGGTAGCCGAAAACCGGCTATCCAGTATGTATATTTATGTGTGTGTGTGTGTGTGTGTGTGTGTGTGTGTGTGTGTGTGTGTGTGTCTGTGTGTGTCTGTGTGTGTGCGTGCTAACCGGAAAATTTGCCGCACGAGAGTTCGGCATGCTAGATTATGAAAAGGAGAGAGGGGCAGAAAGAGAGGGAGGAAGAAAGAACAGGTGAGTGGAGGGAAAGCAAATGAAGGAGATAGACAGACAAAGAAAGAGCAGAAGAAGAGAGGGGAATAGAAAAAGAGGGACGAGAAGAAAGGGGCAAACAAATTGTAATGGCAAACTACAATTCAATAACAAATATGCAAGTTGTCGAACCGTCAGCTATCCCCTACGACAATGTTAATAACAGCCAGCTATCCCCTTTGACAATGTGAATCTTTTGAGCAATCATAGCCAAGCTGTGTAGTAGAGGTCAATCAAGAAGGTCAATTACCAAATATATACGACGATAGCGGAAAATCCCGCACAGTTAAGCACACGGCCTGCCCAAAAAACTGTATTCGGCTAATGGAAAAAAGACAACATGCAGGCAGGCAACATTTTTTTCATTGATTAGATTGGCAACCAGCCACTATGCTGTCAAACTAACAAAAGAGCTGTCAGTACTTACAAAACCGTTATGTCAATGGAATGGAATCTGGCATCCTTCTTTCTACGTTGGTCTTTAGCTTCTGCCACATGCTAAATCACACGAAACAAACATGGATAAAGAGAAGGGGGCTTTGGCATTCCCTGGACTGATCCCAAAGGACTGTGCCGGACATGTACTCGACATGGCCTTTTAATCACTAGCTGTTTTTACACGTCCAGCTTTATTTGGACTATCATTTCCAACTTGATCCCGGTGGTATATGCATGTACGTATGTATGTATGCATATATATGTGCATGGTAAGTTTGTATTATATATATAAATGTAAATAAATATATATGTGTACGGTCAAGTTGGACTTGCCTTATGGCCGAGATTGTGGGTTCTTTGGTAGCACGCAAGGCTTTTCTGAAACTACATAAACGAGGCTACCGAATCAGCCAGCCTATTCTAATTACATTTTTTACTTTTGAATAGCAGCCGGATTTTTTACTTTTGAGTAGCCGCTGGAAAGTCAGCCCAGCAAAGAACCAAAATGGATGTGCCCTTACTAGGCTTGTGCCGTTCTGAGAGACAGGAAAGCTCACGTTGTAAGAACCTGACAATAAAAAATCCAGCCGTATTCAACATATATCGCCAACTTTAGGAGTGACTGGTAAGCCATGCTGAGCATCTTGAACCGGGCCATTCTCTCACAAGGTGGAACGCAGCTACTCTGCTAAAGCAGAATGCAGTGCTAGAGAGCACAAATGGCTTAGATACAGCTGAAGAGTGCTCCAAGAGCTTTAAGCATTTGCATTATATTGTGGTTAAGAAAAAAGCTCTGTTTGAGCAAAGAAAAATCGATCTAGCTGCACAGCACTTTGCGCATGTATCTCCCTCCCCCTGTGATTTCGAAAAGCCAGAGGTTAAGTAAGCGTTTTAGTGAGTTTTTGTACCACATACTGACAGTACTGGTGGATTTTGTTACGCAAACCTCACAAAGTTAATGCAGTGTGCCTCCCCTAAAAAGTCACGACCAGACTGTTTCTTAATTTGTGCCACTATGCATGCGCCGTCTTAACGTGTTCTGGGCATGTTTACACGTGTATGCAATGTGTGCATGCACAAATATACAAAAGTGCAGCCATTTACCCAATCATGTGCATTCACTTGCTAGTGCGATCTTGATTGAGCAGCAGTCGCTAGTCCATAAGAGCCACATTTGGCTAGTCCATTTAATGGCACGAAGAGAAAAGTTGAACTGCATCCCACGGGATACAAATTGAAGCAGACAGCCAAGCACAATTCGATGACACTACACTCAGCTTACCTTCGGATGCAGTAGTGGAGGCCTGGTTAGCATCGTCTCCGAACTTGAACAGGATTCTCTTGGGTGGTCCGCTCGTGAAATTCAAGCCACTTGCTGCTGCTGCTGCTGGAGTACTATCGGGCAGCTGCTGCAGCGCTGCAGGTGCTTTGTGGCCGATGCTTGGCGGTGCAAACTCGGTGGCGGAGGGCACCTCACTTAGCAGTGTAGGTCTAGCTGCGGCACCGGGGGCGACAGGGTTCGACACCTGCCCAAGCAAAGCACTGCCGCTATCCATTACTTGAACCGCATCGGTGAGCGCTTTGCTGTTAACTCTGGAGCCGGGCAAGGCATCCAAGCTGGAGCCGGCAGTAGGACGAGCGGAGGAATTCGACCATAGTGAAGCTGCCATAGACTGGCGAAGTTTAATCAATTCGCTTCCATCCGACTTCAACTCTGAAAAATCGCAAGTAACCTTCGAAGAAACCCTCACAGCTGCAGTCTTTATACAGTATCACATAACACACAAGAAGGGGCGGAGACACTAAAAGAATACTACTGCCCAGTTACTCCCTAAATATCTCAATAGGAGCAAGCAAAAAAACTGGAACAACCACCTTGAGGCTGTGGTATTGCTGAGTGGATGCAAACACGCCATAAAACAAGTTGGGGTGAACTCGGTGAGGGTCACTGTCGTCGCTTGATGAATCTTACCTTTCAAAAGACTGGGATCGGCAGTTCGATTCAAAAGCAAACAAGCCTTGTTATCTAATTTTGCTATTTCTTGTCTTGTTTATCTCCGTCAAACAACGTTATGCTTTTGCTATCTCGATAGGCGAACCATTATATTAGCAACTCATACACGGTATACATAGTGGGATCAAGTGTGTGTGCATGTATACCATCTCTGCCTGTAACTCCACAAAGCCAAAATTACTACTTGCTAAGCAGTGCACTCAAAGCCTAATGGCATTCGGTGACTTTAGTGGTTGCTGGCAAACTTAGTACTAGTCAGAAATTGAATAATATAACCCTCAAATGGGCTAGGCCAGCATATCTCTTGCAGGGCCTACACACAATCTGAGTAGTTTGTTTCATTCCAAAATAACTTTATTTCACAAGATAAATACATCAGTTCCACAGTCAATCTTAGCTACTTTCAGCTTCGTACCACTGCAAAAATTGGGCCTGCTCAGACAAAGATATCACAGCTAAGCTGGTTCATGCACTGCTGACTTCACTCAAAGGTCCTCTGGCCTAGGCAACAAGACGCTTTAAAAAGTTAGTTCCAAACTTTGCAACTAGGCTTGTACGTCGTGAAGTCACAAATAGCCACACACCACACCACTTATCACAGACCTGCACTGGTTCCCAATCAAGCAGCTATCGACTTTTCTGTTTCTCAGTGGCTCTGCCACTCTAGTGTAGGTCCCTTCATTGCCTTGCTCCGACCTACTTATTCAAAATACTTACTAATCAGGCTTCGACTCGTACCACACGCTCTTCATACTCAAGTGGTGTAGCTGTGGCTTTAACCAGCTTCGAATCCTTTTGAGAGAGTGCATTCAGTTTGCACACTCCCAAAGCCTGGAGCTCACTCCCGACTAATGTCAAGATATCCTTGACTTGAGGAAATTTAAAAAGAAACAAAAACTCACGTTCAGACACTGTATGTTATCAATAGCCACTAATTGGATGCTTCCTTTCCAGCATATGTAGAGTGCCTGGAAGGAGATTTAGATCTCCTAGGGTGCTATAAAAATGTCATATTATTATTAAGCATATTACTATTTTCATGTTCTACACATATCTACATCATAAAAGCCTATATATACAATGAATAAATAGATACATGCATACAGGTAGTCAATGAGAGGCTGTGTTAGCTCCTCCAGCAGCAAACAAAACCCTCTTACCGAGGATCTCCTTACAAGACTCACATCTAATAAGCAAGCAATCTAATAATAACATGCAAGAGCCAAGTGGTCGCCAACCAGGACAGCAACCAAACTTAACAGCACTAGTTGACAGTCGCAACAACACACCTCCACCTAAAAAAAGTAAACCCCATGAGCGCACTTGGCCGACACCTGCCTACAATCGAAACTACAAATAGCAACTGAAATTCTTTCATAAAAAAGTAGCCTTCATAATTTATGCAGCCAACTTGAGTGGGTAAAAGAATGATGTTTTGGTGCTTTTGCAGGAGGCAGGTCAAACTATGTAGGGGCTTCTGCGCCTAATCTGTTTGCCTGCCAGGCTGCTGTGTCAGCCTTGCTGAGCTTGCAAGACGGTATGCTTGCTGTCAAACTACAAATCAGTCACGTCTGACCCCACGTCATGTTACGACCCTACATCCGTCTTGGTCGTAGCAAAGAATTCGTTCTCTCCCTGCCAACTTTCTCATCTTTGCCTGCCGTCAGCCTGATCGAACTGCATCTTCTCCTCCTATGGTGAATAAATGGTCTGAAACCTGACCATGCATTAAGCTCAACAACGAACACCCATGCCCTACGAGTATGCATTTATGTCGGTAACTACATAATGTCAGAAAGACTAAAAGATGTTACGAAGGAGAGCTTTCAACAATACGATCAAAGCCTGAGCGACTTCGGTGCACGTATGGTAGTCAACAGAATGCAGCTAAACTGTGGGATCAGCCTTTCTGCCATATGTGTTGCCCACGGCAAATGTGCTTAGCAACAAGTACTATAAAATAAGGCACAGCCACACGATTGTAAAGACATCTTTTTTTCTAGAGGCTGATTCGAGAACTTCCTTCGGTGCCGTCACTTGCTACTCCTCCTTATATGCATGCTACTTATGTGTTCGATGGTCTGAATTCCACCATGCTTCTAAATTTTTATTTGTTGGGTTACATATGCTGTTAGCTATCGATTGCACACCAAAAGGCATTGAGGCGTAAGAATGCGCTATAGAAAGCTAGCCAGCATACTGATCCTGTAGTTATCCTAACTCCGTGGTCTTACATACAGACATAAAAGTACGTACTGCAATGTGAAGGAACACGTAAGGAATAACGGCCGATGCATGCTCTGGTGACACTCACTTTAGTAGATCCTCGGATTGCCAGGTGTACATAATATGTAGCAAATGCCGAGTTCGGCCAATGAAATTGACTCAGAGAAGCCAAGCATGCACTCGCAAGAATACATACGCATGAAAGGACACACACACACGCACGCACACACACACACACAGCATTCGTCCGTGTCAGCTAACACACAAACACACACATGCATGCTCGTGTGTACACACAATGCAGATATCACTACCACGGATGGGCAAAGTTTTAATCAACTCTCTCCCATCTGACTTCAACCCTTAAATTATTAAGGAGTTCAACAACTAATAAGACCAGTAACAGCCGGGACATGCAGATGCCTGATACTTTTTCTAAAAAAATATACTGCACAATCTCTCAGCTAGGGTCTTTGCTTAATGACTAATGAGCAACTATGAAAATAATATCAATATTCAATATCGCAA
The DNA here is from genome assembly GCA_009760855.2 of Cristatella mucedo. Classification (NCBI taxonomy): domain Eukaryota; kingdom Metazoa; phylum Bryozoa; class Phylactolaemata; family Cristatellidae; genus Cristatella; species Cristatella mucedo. The sequence goes on along the minus strand of WPIO01000003.1, from coordinate 4,218,957 downwards.
AGCAAACATTACACTGAAACGGCTTTAGCTTCACAGGAGAAACAAAGTGATACAGTGAGCAAAAAGTAGCACAAACTGTATTGGCATACACAAAAATAGTTAAGGAGCTCCTCCTCCTAGATGCCTCACAAACCCTTATTAACTGGCCAATTGCCTGCTGACCAAACCATTAGCAAAAACTAATTATATATAGCGAGCGATACAAATAGCAAGACCAAGAGTGACAGCCGATTCATGGTCATCTTTGATGATGCAATCTGCTTTGCAAATGCATTCAGAAGACCTATCGCACGACCAGTGACTAATTTTTCACTCTAAAGTTAGAGGATATTTACAGCAACGGTTAGCTAAAAGGTCTAATAGCTACCGGTTTCTCTCACGACTGGGTTCTGTAATCCTGGTTTAGCATCCTTGGTTTGTCGCTCACTTTTAGGTCACTTCATTCTTTGGCTCCAGCCTATCTCTCAGATCTACTCCCCCACCAGGCCAAGCATCGCATCACCCGCTCTTCGAAATCCAACAGTTTACCACTACCTCGTACACACCTCAAATCCTTTGGAGACCGTACACTTAGTTCGTATGCTCCCAAAGCCTGGAACTCCCTCCCGACTTGCGTCAGAACATCCCCTGAATTGACCACATTTAAAAGGAACTTAAAACACATACCTATTTAGGACAGCATTTAGTGGGTCCCTGTGATTCGTCCTTCATGTGCTTATGCGAGCTGACACTGTGCATGCTGCCACTAACCACAGTTGCATGCTGACCCTGTGCATGTCACCCCTACCCATGTTATTCATGTTGTTTGTTTATCAAGCATGATAGTACTCACCATTCAATTGCATTTCCCTTTGCAGCAAATGTAAAACGCCTAGAAAGAGATTGAGTTCTCTGAGGGCGCTTTATCAAGTGCATTATTATTATTATTATTATTAGCAGTACGCTGTACGGAAATGCCATCGAGCCTCTACAACTAACTTAACTAACCAACTTGACTTAACTAACTTGTTAGTTCCAAAAGGAAACGCTAGATCGGGCTTTAAATCCTATCGATTCAGCTTGGCATTGCTCTCAATAAAGAAGCTGAGTTGGCTGTCGATCGGACAGTGGGAACCAGCCAAAGTTCTCACTCTAACCAATAATACCCACTGCAGCTTACTGGTAGCTCCCCGAAACAGCTAAAACTGTGCTCGTTGTTGGTGTCCAATCAGGACGAAAAATTAGTTGTTCCTTTGTTTCGCTTGAAATATTTGAGGCAAAGGCGCTGTTGGCCAGTGTATACCAGATAGCTGAACCAATTTCCACGACGATGCAGCCTTGCAGTCTTGCACTGCCGACATTCTAGTTTTGCACAAAAGCTCTTACTCATTGCTTCTTACAAGGGTCGGCTACCTTCTTTATTCAGCGATACTTCTCGGTTTTCTTTTTGCTGTCCATGAACAAAGCTACCGGCAACTGGCTGTGCACGGGAAGGTGCTTGCAGGCTGCAGCACGGTGGCCACTCGGGCCTTATGCCTTTGGGGGGGGGCTCCAAGCAGAGACACACGGCGCGCGAGCAGCTAGCAGCAGCAGGTCATCAGAGTAAACAAAAAATCGTAGCTCCAATCTCACCTGCGCGCAGGGGAGGGATGGCGTCGGGTCGAACGAGGCCGCACGCTGAGCAGCTCGTGACCAGAGAGCTGTTATGCACCAGGCAAATGTCACACATCCAGTCGCGCGATCGGCCGGGAGGTGAGAGGACACGCCGATGCTTGGCTTGCTGCTCACTCGAAGGAGCGCTCGGGCTGCCTTCCCCCGAGCGGTGTCTCTTTCTGCCGATCTGTGGAGTCGTCTGGCAATGCATTGCAAACGTGGCAGAATTAAGAGGTTAGCCTCTCTCGATCAGCTCGGCGAGCTTGACTGTCTGATGCACTTTCCGAGCGTTTTACCTCATCCAGCAGGGTCACCTCAGCACAGCCGATTCGACACGCGAGAGGGCCGTCCGGCCTAGGATGTGCCCTGCTTGAGCTGCCTGCTGCTGGAACAGTGGCAGCAGGGGAGTTGAGCAAACCGCCCTCGTGAGTCTCTTGCCTGCTTGCACTGGCCGACAGTGGAGCCGACGACGGATGCAGCTTGGAGTCGGTCACGGTCAAGGTCGAAGGACGGAAGCTTCTCTTGTCACAAGCAGGCTGACAAGGTGCTGGAAAACAAAGGCAGTATCTACGAAGCCTCGAAGTAGGATTAAAATAAGCTGCCACAAGACAGAAGCCAAATCGAGGTCTCGAGCGGTGGTGCAATCACGTACCCGCGTCTCTGACCCTGTTGCTACCATTGACAAGTGGACCTCGGCTAAACAATCTGATATCCTTAGCTCCCTGAAGATTGCCCAACGACTTACACGGAAATAGGTTCTCCTACAAATGGGTTCGCTTGGCATCAAAATGACTTCACGACACGATAGTGAAGCACCACGCCAAGGCGAGCAAAAGCGTGGGATAAAATACTAGAAGACAGACGATTACACATATATGCCTACTTAGCAAATGGGCAACGCAGACTTCAACAGATGAATGGGCATTTATAAATGGATGCCACAGCAGATGTTACAGAAGCCAACACAGAAGTCAAAGATCAGCATACACCTTGCAAGAACACTGGAAGAATCCTTGCCTCAGCAGTGCACTTGCTCTTGGTAAATGGCGAGTGGAAAAATCGACGGCAAGGCAAAAGGTGTGGGTCTGGTACCAGCGATGGCACCCAGGCCGTCTGGTCGGTGTGGGCTGGTCTCTGCTCAGTCGGCGGTGGTGACATGCTATTCTCTAGGCACTGCAACGATCACAGAGCAACAAATGTGTGCTATTGCAGGCAAACCGAGATCATACATCCTTGCGCCCCAGATGTTAAAAGCTGACATGGCCAAATAGTTTTGGCCAAGTCCAAATAATTATGATGACTGCTACTCACTTTAGGCTGCATAGGCATGGCATCTTGCTCTGGACGAGTGTGGAAAAGTGGTATTCGGCTGGCATCTCGGATTGGAGTCGACACGTCTCGCAGAGCTGATAACATTGACTGAACCAAGTGCTGCCGCTGTGACGGCTGTAATGCTGTTTGAAAAACAGACTTTCTACATTAACGATCACAATTGTAGACATACTATGCACAAACGAAATCAAACTTGGTTGCTAGAAAACGGGTCTCACGAACAGCATAGCGCTGTTTCCCACTAGTACATCAAAACAAGAGTACACTAGATGAGAAAGAGTTGTTTTAAGAGAGTTTCAAAGGAAGACATAGCATTTGCATGCTTAACAATCGATAAAACTACTCTAGCCAATGAGACTAAAAATCTCAAGCAATGTAAGTGCATGCATAAAGTTAGAAGAAAGATGAATATTTTGAATTATTTCAACCTACTAAAACATTCCAAACACGAGCTTTATAATAACAAACGATAGAGCAATAAAATGTTTAGAGCACCTAAACAAAGGCCCGCAGGGTATGTCTGTCATGGCATCAAAGCCCCAATATGATATAATGAGCCTCAAATAAGAATCTAAGAACTCTAGTCCCGAGTTCGAATCCTATCAGGATTTAAAAAGGTCAACTGAAGCCAAGTCAACTTGATGATGAGCAGATATAAGCCCTTGCTGTCGTCCCATTGTAAAGATCCATCAATCGAGATAAGTTGGCAAGTTTTTTCCTTGGCGATAGAATCTTTCAACGTTGCCTTGGCCATAATCTCCTCACCTCCAAATGACAGCAAACAGGCTGCTGTCATGCAGCGTGGCTTGCTGGCTGCATACTGGCCAAGACTAGCTACTGCTACAACCCAGAGCTAGCTAAGACGGCCAAAAGGAACTGCAGCCGATTACAGATGCTTGCGCAGACAACCACACGTGTCAAGCTGATTATCGGATCCACCAACCACTCGGGTTATTCTCATACTCTCTTATGTTTGGCATAAGAAAGCACAGTCAAAGCATAGATGGATCAAGGCAGTCCATTAAAGTCACGACATACATCCGTTAACAGCCTAAGAAAAGCTCGCGGTTTTTAATTAGGTTTAATGACGTTGATCACTCGTCAGTTATAATTCTCATGGGTGAAGGATCAGGGTACTTGGTAGCCCGATTTATTTTAAAGGTTTTCTGTTGACTAGTTGTACCACGAGGCCATTTACAAAACCAAGATAAATCCGCCCAAGAGCCAAATCAAGGTCAAGTGAGTACTAAAGGTATGCTGTGCTTAACAGTTGGCATTAGGTAATTAGGCTGGATCGCCCCAGCAGCTCTCTCCAACAGCTAATTTACATTCATTAATTGTTAGTACTGGTCAAAAACTTGCTTTCGTCTATGCATAGAACATGATTTCAGTCACCCTCTGTAAACAGTGTGTGTTCCCTGACCCATTGCCAGCATGTCGCCTTAGACATCCGTGCAAGAGATGGCTAGCGATCGGCAACTCAGTAGAAGACGCCATGGTTGGCAGGCCTCGTGAATGGTGTTCTTAACAATACTAAAGCAATAATAAAACATTGCAATACAAACTTGGAGTACATAATACAATCTCTTTCTAGGCTCCTTACATATACTGAAACAGAAGCTTGTCAATTGGTTAGTGATAACGTGCATAATTTCAGCATGCCTAAGTATACAAAGGACGGTTCGCACGGATGAAGATATTGCTGTGAGTAACCTGCGGGTGGGTACCTTCTTTTAAATTTCATCAAGTCAGGGGAAGTCGTGACTTCAGTCGGTAGTTAGTTCCTGGCTATCGAAGATTAAGAGCAGAAGGCATGGTCTCTAAAGGATTTGAGGTGGGTTAGAGGATAGCCAAACGACTAGAGTCAGAAGATCGGGTGTACGATGGGAAGCCTGATAATTAGGTATTTCAGATAGGTAGGCAGAAGCAAGAAAAGAAAGGAAAGTGAGTTCTGACTACTTATCTTTTCCAGTAGTAAAAGGACTAGGCTGTAAGAACTCGAGAAATGTGAGAAATGTGAAAAACTTGAGAAATGTGCTGGCATTGAACTAGCGATTTCAGGTATCGATTGTTCTGATCAGATATAGCCACAGCTGGCCGGCCTGAGGGAGACCGGTGAGGGACCACACGTATGATTTTCTGTCATGGTATTTCTGATCCAAAGCTGACACACAGTAAGTTGATTACTTCTGCCCCCCTTTCTTCTGAAATTAAAAATTCTTGCTGATTTAACAGCATCTTTTTGTGTAGAGGCAGAAGAGCCTTAAAGGCTATCACCACCACTTGCATCGGCAATAAAGAATCCCCTACCTCAGGATTCGAATCCTCAACCTCGGGTCCGAGATTGTGAAGAGCAACAGCCTTACCTAGTGTGCCATCACGGCTCAGGCTGTTCCTGGTAACAAGAGGCTAGTATGAGAATAGGGGGAGACCTAGAAGTCAATAACATAGGTATGCCATGCACGGCTGAGTACTCATACCTGCATTAACCAATAAACCCAAAAATTATAAAAACCATAAGCATATATTGGCTGTCACATTAAAGGTATGTAAACATAAATGCTTAGATTGTGGGGTATAGCCACATTGCCGTGATATAAAAATGACCACTGCATTACAACGGACGATTCAGTATTACCTGGAGGTGCAATAATCGGTGGCTTGAAGAGAGGGCTAACAGCAGCAGCAGCCACGGGCAGCCTAATTTTATCTAGTAGCTATGCCCTGGTCATGGTGCAACCAGATATTTGCAGGGAACAAGCCGAAGCCTAGGTGCTATTAGTTGCAAAAATAGACATAAGTAAGGCACTAGTACTTCACAGCCCGGGCCGTGGGCTCAAGTCCAGCAGCAGACAAGTGCCTGCTTGCTGTATATGGGATGAAAGCCTCTACGGCCCTTCTGCTGCTACACAAATGAGGCTGTTGAATCTACACAAATGAGGCTAATGAATCAGCCGGTTCTTACATTTTACTGAATTTGTCTGGTCCTTTGGGATAGACAACAGCAATTTTAGGTAGGACATAAACACGGGAAGCATATGTAAATACACCAAGCAATAAAAAAAAACACTGGTTGGGACCACCTCTTCACGACCCAGGTCATGGGTGTGCATCCTGCAGTGGGTGGCTCCTTAATTGCTCAGTGCAAGCCGTGGTGACAGCCGTTAAGGCTCTCCTGATGCTACACAAATGAGGTTGTTAAATCGGTAGTGGAGCTAGGGAGTGGGCTGGGTGCCAATGCCCCCCTCTAGAGTGTGGGGCAGCAACCTGGGACCCCTGCACAGGGCCAGGCAGGAATCGGGGGGGGGGGGGGGTCAGAGGCAGTTTGGTAGAGACATGCGTGTGGGTTTGTGTATGGATGAAAATCTGCCCAATCCGTGTCAAATAAACACTGTGGTACTAACAAGTGCTTCTGGAATGAGGATGACCTAAATCGATTAAATAACACCCAATATTTTTTGAATAATAAAGTATCCTGTACTGGCTACATCCAAAGGATGCAAATAAGATAGAAAAGCAATATTAAAAAATAACGAGCAAACATTTAGCAACAGTAACGATTGTTGTAGAGAAGAATTAACTGGATTTCAGTTACAGTTGCATATATACAAAAAAAATACACATAAGAACACAGCTAGGTGGCTGACCACATATATCAATAACAAAACATTTGCATAGCCCCTGTATGAATTAAACCTCTTCTAGACACTTGTCATATGGTGAAGAAAAAGCACGACAACTGATTAGTGATAATGTTAACAATTAAAAAATGAATACACACATAAAGAACCATTCCCAAGGACGAAGCAAAGGCTGTAGGGAACAGGTTTATAGCTTCTTTTTCAGTGCAAAGTCGTAAAATCAGTCGGTACCAGGCTTTGTAAGCATAGAAACTGAAAGCACGGTATCCTATGGACTTGAGGTTGGTTAAACGCACAGCTAAATGGCAAGCGCTAGAGAACGTTTTCTCCCATGGGAAGCCTACATAGTAAGTAGCTCAAATAGGAGCACTGGAGCAAGAAAATGCAGGAGCCTATATGTAAGTAACATCTCTTTGAAGTTGACTTGGTGCTTGATGGGCAGCTAGTGCAGGTCCATGAGAATTTGTGTAATGTGGCAGCTGCGACAACCATGACTGACCAGCCTAGCTACCGAGTTTTTGGATTCACTGTGGGTATCTTATTTCCCAAGCAGGAAGTCCTGCAAGTAATGAGTTACAGAAGTCGAGCCGGGTGTCACAAATTCATGGACCAGCTTAGCTGTGGATCCTAATCGAGAGATCAAGCGAAACTCGGGTTAGATCTGGCGCAGTGGCGCTGAATGCACTGGCACTAAACGTCAATATGACTCGTCCTTGGTGTGCTTATGCGTGCTGACACTGTGCATACTGCCACTAACCATATTTTGATGCTGATTCTATGCATGTCACCTCTAACCATGTTATGCTTGTTCATCGAGCATGCTACCACTAACCATTCGATCATGCTTCCTTTACAATATGAAGTGCCTAGAAAGAGATTGAGTTCTCTGAGGGTGCTATATTAAATGTATTATTATTATCATTAAACCCGACGGGAAGTTATTTTTTTCCGGTGCAAGACTAAGCAACGATAACAAGCTATAGCACATTCAGCAAAAGGCACAGGCTACGAGTGAATTGAGATCAAATTGCATGTCCAGCCAGGTTATTTACTTGCAAAATTAGGGACAGTGCCCATTGAAGGAGTCGTCTCAGTAGCCCTCTTTTTGGTTGAAGGATTATAGGGTATGTCTATCAGATTTCTTGCAGCAGCGGATCTCACACCTTGTTGGACCTGCAACGAAACAAAATTGACGAACCATGAACATAGCACGAGAATTGCACTCTAGCAAGCAGGCATCCAAAGAATCCATCGACTAGGCCCACTGGCCGGTGGAGTACCTTTTGCTCAATCTCAGAATGCTTGATAGGGGTACTTTGCATTTAGCTGTGTCCTCACAAGACCAGCAAACATCAAGACAACAGAGGTATGCAATGTCGATGGTCACAAAATAGCACACTGAAACATGAGGTCAGAGGTAGATAAAAACTTGTAAAGGTAGCAACCGTGCAACCAGAACAACAAAACCGTGTAGCTACACACCCGGAAAGAAAGAACAGAAACTTTAAACAAAAGCAAACTTGCTACAAGACAAATATGTTAGAAATGAGATCGGAAGTTCTGATAATTTCCACATAAAGGAAAAAATGGTTATGCAAACCATGTCTAACCTGAATGCAACGTATCTAAAGATTACACATTCACCAATCTCGGCATCATATGCAACTTGTATCCCAGCTTGCCGAACCTTTGTAGGGAGTTACATGCCTGTAGCCTGCTGAGGTGCATTCTTGTGACTTTTATACAGCTTCATGTTCAGTGTAGCATTATGCCCTATAAATCCCATAACTCGGCTAATACTCCATCACAGTGAAATTTGAAATTTTGGTTCAGCTGTTTGTTTTAAAGTAGTCTAGACAATTTTTGATTTCGGTTAAATACATTTTGCTGTCTATGTCACCAGTAGCCGAATTTTCCGTAAAACGTGACTCTGTGGAATGTGCTAAAGTCGCAGAGACAGTGCAGAAGCTGGTAGTCTCTATTCTTGGCACACTGGGGGTCGTAAAGAATCGTGGTAGGACGACGTCACACACTAAGCGCATACACACCAACAACAGCATACGTGTTTCTTTTGGGTTGTCCATAAATATTTTCGCATGCTTTGCATAACTTTAATAGTTTGCCTGGCATCGTAGAATACCCTTTTTATTACTCGAACTAATTTACAGCAACAGCAGTGGCGACCATAATGCGAGGATTCCTTGCACCTGAGTGTACATCTATAAGAAGGAGGGGATAAGAGATAAGCTGTGACAAACGGACCAAGAACCAAGCCTTGGGGGTACCCTATACTTTAGATTTAGAGGCTCCTCGGATGACAGCTGCCCGTTGAGAACAATTCTCTGGAGTTTCTCACTGAGATAGGACAAACTCTTGCAGTGCAGTGTTAGTGCTGAGATAGATGCTGAGTGAGAGTGCTGAGAGAGGCGTTCAAGGACTCGTTGATCAATAGTATCACATGCTGCCGAAAGATCAAGCGATGCAAGAATCTGTTATCAATGGTATCAAACGCTGCCGAAAGATCAAGCAATGTAAGAATCTGTATTCATGAGAAGGCTGTGTGCACTCGCAACAGTTCTTACTCTGTGGAGTGATTACCTCTAAAACATGACTGGGACTAATGTGCTAGGTTTGACGCATTGATAAAGAGTTTCACTGGTCTGCCACTACTCTATCTCGTGTCTTTGATAAGAAAGTCAGTAGGGATACCAGACAAAGTTTTCTTAATTTCTCTTGGTCTAGTGTTGCCTTCCCAATGATTAGCCTAACAGCCTCTTCTTGAATTGCAGGGATAAGACCGGTTACAGATGCGATGGACAGGTTAAAAGACCTGCAGCGGCCAAACAACTTATAGGAACTTTTATTACAAAAAATGTGAGCTGAAAAAAGATTACCAAATACGAGCGGCTAACAGATAGAGCTCGCACGGCAACCAGCACAGAGGTTGCAGCGGCTCGACAGCTCCTGTTTCAAACAACGGTTGTGAAACACCCTGCTGGTGCGGCAGGACAAAACAGCAGTCTCGCATGTGCCTAGAGGTCACTAGCGCTTCTCCATTGCAGACAAGCCGACCGCGCAAGCAGCAAAATATCTAGCTCTGATGAAGTACGCATATCCGTGAAGAGCTCAGGCGAGCGCAGCCAGTTTAAGGAACGCGTGCAAATAGAAAACCTACCGGTGCCTGCATACTATAAGGGCGAGATTTTTTCGCAGCTGCAGACAGCCGACCACTATTAGACGCCATCGTCATCCTTGTCGTCGACTGCGCGCTAAAACCTGGAATAGTGCAGGTAACTACAGAGCGCCGCCATGTTGGTATCGGTGAAGGTCGTGAAGTAGTGTTCGACTTTATCTTACGGCTGCGTCTCGGCTCAGCCTAGATCAAAAATATAGGCTGAAGATTCATACGTAGCTTTTTATTTTATAAAAATATTAATCATGACCTTGGGAAAATCTGCACTCTACGACAAATCTGCTATAAAGCTGATAGGTCATCAGTAGCAGGTAAACTGCCGGATGTGGACTTAATTACCAGTAGACAAACTTAAGGGTTTGAAGCAGGCGTATCTCGGCTATAGCCGAAGGTTAGCAAGCTTTCCATGATATTTTCCAAAAATCAAATTTACTTGTGCTATCGTTTTATCATCAGGCTCCAGCTTTGGGAGCGAGGTTTAGTATCGGCGGGCCTGTCCGAATGGAGAATATTCTGAGGACTTCACGGCCAACAGTAGTCTTATTCATATTTGCTCGAGATGGTTTTCCAAAATTTCTTACGTCACACCAATAAATTTTCTCTGTGCTTATTTATATTTGAGGAACATCATGCATTCGCGTCCAGATAGACAAATTGGGTGCACCCACAAATTTACAAAACCTTCCTAATCGAATAACTAAAATCCAAGCTAAAGTGGCCTTATATGTGCGTGAAGACAAACATTCTCGGAATATTAAGCGATATTCGAGGCTGGTGTAAATTTGGCTTATCAAATTAATCCATTGTCACGTTCATCGCGGAGCCATGGCCGAGTTCAGGTACTTTCGCAAGTGTTTTACGTGATCGTATCAAGAAATTTCCGGTAAGACAAACATTAAACCTCTTAACAATTGTAATGTTGAATAAAAATTTACCTTGAAAAAATAACCACTTAGGCTTCTGGCCGTTAGATGCTTTAAAGGAAACAACTTTCCATACCGGAGTAATACACTGAAGAAACATAGATGTGAAGGTTTTAAATTCACTGTACGGCAGAGAAACTCAAATCAACTTATCATAACAGCGGAAAGTATAAATTTCAGTTTTTTTATAATTTCCACCGAAACAGTGAACTGCACTTGACAATATCGTTAATGGGCTTTTGGGAAGAACCTTCGGTCGCAGAGCTTGCAATCTTGCATGCTGACCCTGTGCACGTCATCCCTAACCATGTTATTCTTGTTGTTTATTCAGCATACTACCTCTTAACAATTCGATCGTGCTTCCTTTGCAGCAAATTTTAAGTGCCTCGAGAGATATTGAGTTTTCTGAGGGCGCTATATCAGGTGTATTATTATTATTATTGTAATAATCTGTTTGGTCAGATGTCCTACTCACTTTAAGTCGCCCCTAAAAAAAATGCGATGCCCCAGTACTGCTCGTGGCATGGATCATGTGCGTGCATGCCAAGCAGATGCGCTGGCCACTCACCTGCTCGGTGAGTGGGAAAGTCTGTGCTAAAGCTATTAACGGTGCACCCTTAAGTCTTAGTCCAATAAGTAGTGACAATATGACGTCACTACTGAGAACTTTTAAAGAAGGCAATAAGCGCAGCCTGGCTTCTCATATATTTTTTTTAAAGTATGTAAGCAGTGCCAAACATCCTTGAGTCTGAGATGCTAGCACCCTAAAATTCATCTCCCTTTAAAGAAGACTCCTAGTTCACGAGACCCTACACCCACTTTCCTACTTCTACAATGCATAGATCCGGTGCTGCCATGCATAGATAACATAATAAATGTTCTTAGTCCCAGAACGTGTCCCTGTCCCTTTCTAAAAAGCTGTAGTCAAACCTCTAAGAAAGCATTACTAGACCGAGAGAACGAGCAGCTCCGCCCAGCCTCCTTCCATTCCTTTTAAAGACACTGGCACGAGTTTTGGCAGCCGGGCTGAACGCTTTCTTACGTTGAAACTTCAAACCTAGCTAGCAAGTTTCAGTCTGATTTTAGATCTAATCCCCCCACAGAGTCAGCAGTGCTTAGGGTTTCTAACGACCTTTTCAGAAATGCAGACTTGGGTAAAGTCTCTCTGCTTGTTTGGCATTTCGGCATTTGATCTTTCGGCAGCGTTTGATACTATTGATCGCCAAGTCCTTCACGAGCGCCTCTCTTCTCGCCTGGGCATCAATGGTAATACACTAAAATGATACAAGTCCAATCTCAGTGGAAGACTCCGGAGTATTGATGCATACATAAAAAAGGTCGTCCGAGGAACCCCGGATTTATGGTTACCTCAGAGCTCTGTGTTTGGTCCGCTTCTCTTCACAGGATATACTCTCACTCTTGCCGACGTGATCTCAAAGTAAAATCTAGGCTTTCACGCGGTGTTACCTTTGCTTTGATCTCTGCTAACCCTCCAGCTCTACGAACTCTCTCAACTCATTTGCTGCATGTATTGCTTACATCAGCACATGGACGGCAACAACATTTTTCAGATTACATGACAATAAAACCATCTTAATGGTTATGGACAAACCTGGTGTGACTCCGAAATTAGAAAGCTCAACTAAATCGGTTCTGCCAGAATATCTCCTGTTGCGTCTGCACGAAATTCAAGTGTCCTGTTTCAAATTGACCTTGAACTATATGACCACATCAGCTTCCCAGTCAAGTCTGCCTACTTTCAGCTACATAACATTGCTATAGTTTGGGCTTGCTTACACAGGGATAATCCATCCAAATTGGTTCTTGCATTTGTAACATCCGTATCGACTTTTGAAACTCACTGCTTGACGGTCTACCGGCCTAAACAATCAGACGCTTACAGTTTTGGTGCAAGACTCTGCAGCTAGGCTTAGCTATCGTGTCACAGTTGCCACATCACACCATTTCTCGCCGACCTGCACTGGCACCCAATACAGCATGGCATCGACTTCAACGTTTCGTCACTTACTTTTAGGCCCCTTTATTCTCTAGCTCTAGCCTACCAATCAGAAGTACTCCCCAGCAGGCTAAACATCGTACCACATGCTTTTCTGAATCAAATCGTTTAGCTACACCTCGTCGAACCTCAAATCCTTTGGAGACCATGCCTTTAGTTCGTCTGCTCCCAAAGCCAGGAACTAACTACCGCCTGATGTAACGATATCCAGACTTGAAATTTAAAAAGTAGCTAAAATGCACCTATGTATCGTAGCATTTATTGGGTCCCTGTGATTCGATCTTTGTGTGCTTATGTGTGCTGACACCGTGCACGCGGCCACTAAGCATATTTGCATGCTGACTCTGTGCATGTCACCTCTAACCAAGTTATGCTTGTTGACATTAGGTATGCTACCACTAACCATGTAATGATTCTTCTTTTACAGCATATTTAAAGTACCTAGTAAGAGATTAAGTTCTCTGAGGGTATTATCTAAATTTATAATTATTACATAGCATTAGAATGCAGAAGCTTTCCTCGATGTATAGTCTTTCCTAGGGGAAACATAGACAATTGCTTAGACTGATCAATATTCTTAAGTCCTGGCATAAGCCAATCTACTCATCTTGCGGGTTTATTTTGGCAGCATGCTAAGAGAGAATTGCGACGTTTCTTCTAGTTATTGCAATTAAATTAGGAGTTATCTTAGCCACAAGCATCACTATACACAACTGAGTTTCGGTAGCACTGAACCCTTCTGAAAGCATAGGTAGCATCATAGGCAGCAAAGAATTTTTTTCAGTTGATTGAGCATTTACTTCGGCCGGTTCTTCTACTACTGAAGAGCCATGTCTGGAGGCTCGAAGATGACTGCAATAGCGTAATTTATATGTTGGCTTATTACGGCACGCCCAGCGACAGCTCCAGAAATGAACAACGCTGGCTTCGAACGCTACACAACTACGGACACGAAAAACTGATCGCGTTGCTGCTGATTCATTCACAAACTTGCCCTAGTACCCCTCAGAGATATCGGTTGAACTTTAATTTTTAACGAAAGCTAATTCATATAAGAGAAGCGGTCATTAGTTGACAATGTGACAGTTTAAAGCAGCTTGAAAGGCCGCCGAAAATTCGCCTCTTGTCTATAGCCGAGAGATAGAGATTGCCAAATTGCCGATGTGGTGTCGAGTAAGCACTAGTTTTTAAGTTTGGAGCACTATGGAATTTCAGACGTAGACCCTAGCATGTGGACTGCTAGGGACAATTGACCGGCTGCTTGAGTTACCACCTATTCACTAGAGTCGTGAACGACAGTGCACGAGGGATCCCCCAGGAGCTTCCCATCCACTTCCATCCATCTCCTCCGGCCTCCTAGATCCATGATTGTACCACTAGGCACGTTTATGATACCAGGATAAGTAATAGTAAATGTACTTCAAAAGCTGTGCACACACAGGGAATCTTTGAAAGCCCCTGATAAACGGTGGCATGCTCAACACTGCTCATGACTGCCTGGTCATGCCAGTCTCTGCAAGTAGCATACAGAAAACGTAGTACCGGCCGAAGCTTCATATTTAACGGCACATTGAATCGCCAGAGCCATGAAAGCTCACATCATTGCTGAGAATTTACTGTTACCAGCAGCCAAAGACATTGTTCGAGTTATGATCCGAGACGAATTTGTTACGAAATTGAGTGCAATTTCCTTATCTAATGAACAATAGATGACATGCATGTGCGTACCAATGCAGATTCGTGCAGTCAAGTGCCCACGATTGAGATGGAAAGAGGGTCTATATGAAATGCACTTGATGACGAGCGAGAGCACACAGGCACACACACAATTCCAACGAACAGTGTGAACAGAAAATCTTGAAGCAGCGTAGGCTCTGTGCTGCAGACTAGGCTAGGAGCCCCAGCTTGCATTCGTTTGCATGCATCGAGCTTGGTTGATTCCGGGCCGCATAACGAGAGCTTGTTTAACGCACATATCTAAAACGGTCACCCGGCATGTTGGCTGGCCATTACACGAGCTCCCTGCTTTCGTCATCTACACCCGATGCATGAGCCAGCACTCAACCAGAACGACGAACTAAGAAGCCAATCTACACGGGACGAGTAGCACGTGTCCTAGTATGCCTCAGTGGGACCGCTCGAGAGGCAGCAGAACCGCGAGTGTGGAGCAGCACTGCTTCTCCGTATTGAGAAATTGCTCTCATTCTCCCTCGATTGCTCTTCCAACTAGCGCCTGGCAACCACCGGCTGCCGGTCTTCGCAAATCAACTGTGAAGTGTGTCGCAAGCTCATCGAACGAACGGCATGGCAAGTATTGGAGATCCCCAAGTTGCACCTTGTCGGCAGCTTGCTTGACACAGCGTTTAGCAGCCTTTACGAGTCGGCCAGTCGGGTTGGTCTGCCCTAGTTAGCTAAAGGTTGGGGCGACTGGAAACTGCAACAACCAGGTTTCGGCTGGTCGCTGTCCGTCAGGCCACGGTTTTTATGCAGCCATTTCTGTGCATTTCAGCAGTGGCATGGGAGAAACAGCTTGCAGCGAAGCTCAGAGGAAAGGCTGTCGTGGGCCTCTTAGCGGTCGTCCTTCCCTGAAGTGCATTGCTTCGCCATCGCTGCGGCACATTTAAACTGACCTTTTACAAAGAAATGAATAAAAAATATTACCTGATTTAACAGCCTCATTTGCATAGCCGAAGAAGAGCCTTAGAGACTATTACCACCTCTTGCAGTTGGCAATAAAGGATCTCCCACAGCAGGATTTAAACCCACGACCTCGGATGTGAAGAACGAGCATTTTACCTGCTGGGCAATGACGGCCTCTTACCTGTTCTCCACCAAATTATCGCAGCTAGGCGATGGCAGAGCAGCGGCCACTTCTGGTCTCAACTAATCGCTTTGTGAAATCTCGCTTCCTTATTTCCTGGCTTGTGGTGCTGCAACAAGCAAACGCTTGGTAATGTGTGCCCTATCCTAACCCTACGGCTGAAGAGGAGTCTTTGAGGATGTTTGCGAAGAGATTGCCGATGCCCGTTTTCGTGTTCCTTTCTTGTTAACTGAGATGATGATCGCCTAACCGCAGATGCTGGAGCACACAGGCAACGCCGAAAAAGCTTAAAGGCTAGCATTTACACACAACACGAAGAAAGCTTGAAATGCTTAAGTCTATAAATGAACATGCAAGGTATTGCTGCTGTCACACGGTTTCATTAGGTTGGCATTTTAATTCTCGGCTTGATAGCTACCAAAGCTAGCACATGGCCGCTGCCAGAAGCTAGATCAATCACGGTGGAGTTGATAAGGCTAAAGAATTCAGCTTTGTGGGGCAGATGTTGATTAGCCGTGTCGCCAGTGCAGCACATGCCATGCTCGTTGAAGCCAAACCCATACAGCTTGCCGTCGCCTGTCAAACAGAAACGATGCAAAATACATTCATGCAGGCGAATCGAGGTAGAATAGTGGTAATTAGCCTAAGGTATACCAGCATCTTGCTAAGACAGAATAGCTTGCTTGTTTTGAGAGAAGCATCTGCCCAAGTCGACCCGGCTGCCATGCAATAACAAAAGACTGAGTAGTGTTCGAAGTAAAAAAAAAGTAAAAAAAGTAAAAAAAAAAGAGTAAAAAGTAAAAAGAGTAAAAAAAGCACATCAAAGTACAGCCCAATGAATTGAATAAAACGCAAAGGATGTTGATGCACAAAGTAAAGGTTAGCTGATCATGGCGGCTACCACTCCCGCTTTCAGTGGTCAATACAGGATTACCTGCTGCAGGACTCGAACCCACGACCTGGTTGTAAAGTGTGAGTACCTTAACCGTAGGCACCTTGTCCTCAGGGGTAAAGCCCCCTCGCCCAGTATGATTAAATGTCGGCTAAGCGATGAGGCCCCGATGCACACATTTTTATAAGTGCAGCATCGACCCAACTATGTGTTTATGCGTGTGTGTGTGTGTGTGTGTGTGTGTGTGTGTGTGTGTGTGTGTGTGTATGCGCGCGCGTGTGAATGTGCAATTCCATCAGTGACTCCTCAAAGCCACAGAAAATAAGTGGGTGATCCGCAGGATAGTTTTCTACTGGGCACTCAATGCCGAATGTGGCTTTCAGTGCACATACCGTAGCAGACAGACTCCACCTTATGCAACGTAGAGAAAGCAAAAGACATAGCGGAGTCAAGAGCAGTCAAGGAAGTGAGAAGAGTTGAAGTAGCAGCAGAAAGCAACTGTTCATGATTCGCCACAGGCAGCAGCAGAGGACAAGATATTGTGTACGAATTTTGGAAGTGACTTCCACAGCCAAGACCTGCACAGCAAAAGCTTCTGTCATAGAAATATTTAGGCGAAATAATTCAACAGCACTGTAAATAGCAGACCTGATGGCGTGAAGAGGCAGAAACTGGTTCAGCAGTTCAGCTAGATATGAAGTAGCTAAGCAATGGTGAGCCTTGCAAGTCAGATTAATTTTGCTTGGTATCCTTTTTGATTAATCGGGAGCGATCACAACTCCTTCAGCAAAAGAGACACACCACACTTCTTGGATTTGTTGTTCAACCTTGCAACCCTTGTCTCCATTACCTGTACAGACATAATGGCTTCTTTTGGTAGCCCAACCAAAACTGAATTAGAGTAGTCTAGTCAAGTAGTCCAGACAGAAGCAAGGAGCTAGTAAGATTTTTAGAAAGCCCCTATGGTAATAATGATAACAACATAATAATAGATTTGTACAGCACCCACAGAGAACTAAATCTCTTTGTAAGCAGTTTACGTATGCTGTAGCAGTCCCTAATCTTGAACAGGTGTCGAATGTGAACTGGCAGTGCAGGTGGTCTTCCAAATGAAACTTGTAAAAGGTCAGCTATACATCCTCATTCCAACACAGGTCCATGATTGCAGAAACTAAAGCTCCGGGACGTTTGATGGCATGTATAGCAAAACTTATCCAACTTAAATCAGAAATAAACTAGTACAATGCTTTAAAAGCAGAGCTGAACTTACATTTTAAATTTTACTCTGATTTATGAAGTACTGGCCGTGAGGCTGCATACAAGTAATAAGTATGCAGTTCAACAAGCTTCACACATGTACCTTGATCGACCAAGGTTCAACAATTTGGAGCCCAACTCACACTTGATGCAGAGCTCGGTAAATTTGCTATTTGTGGATGTGTTGTTTCATGTTTACATCTGGTCTAGGCATTGTTTGCATGATGACTTTTTTCTTTTCTGTGAAAGTCATCAGAACTTCCGATTCCATTTCTAACATGTTTGCTTTTGAAAGGTACTCTAAACAAATATTCAATTTGGGGACCAATTTTATGTATCCAAATCAAATATTCAATTTGTGGACCAATTTTATAAATACTTTCTCAACATTCCACATGCTGCTTAGCAATAATCTTTGTCGAGGATCTTGGACACAAAAGAGGAAGTAAGACTGAGCATAGTTTGCTAGACCCTTAGAATCCTATTCGGGCTTTTTGAGTATTGGTCGAATGATGGCCGATTTGAAAGACTTTTGAACAACCCCCTATATCTATTCAAATATAATTAACCTGAGTTATGGCTGAATTAGATTTGTCCACCCGTGAATACCGAATAAGGGATGGTACAGCATCTGCAGATAACCTGCAGGTCGTTTTATTGGCCCAATTATTGTGACCACTTCATCAACAAAACCAAGGAAAATTTCTTATGTGAGTTTGCTGATTGCGCTCCACACGCACCAGTCGCAAGTGCCTTCAAGGAGGCACTAATTTATGAAGATCTTTCAACGAAGAAGGCAGAAAACTTATGAGCCATACAGTGAATATGGAGGAGGCAAGAGAGCTAAGGATTGCAAGCAAAATATTTCACCGTCTTATAAATTTGCTCAGGATTTGACCGACAAGTTTTTGTAATAAAAAGAGCATGGGCACTTCCAAGCTTCTGAGTATTGACAAGGACGAAGTCTTTGAACCGGGCGAGATCAAAATCAGACTCAAATTTCGTGGTGCTTAGGCCTGCCCTTTACACGGCGAGTGTGCACATACTGTTTGTTGCAGCAGAACCACAGGACTGGATCTCTAGGTTAAACTCCAATTGTGATAGTTCATCCTCAAACACAATAGCAGTCGACTTGGTCATTAATTTATCCTCTTCATTTTGGAGGTTGTATACAGGCAGGTGTACCCAGGGGGCAACTGCGATAGCAAAACGAGTTGTGCTCTATTCAAAAAGCTGCCTACTTCATTCTATTGTCAAGACTTTTGAATCCAAATGCATAACTGTTCCAGCGGAATTTTTAAACAAGACTTTCCAGTTGATTACACTTGCATTCCTTCCTAAGACTTCCTTCTAGAAGGCCCAGAAATGACACTCGATTACAGAGCAGGACAACTTGTGCTTCTTCTATGTTATCTTGAAGTCTAGCTAGTCATTGCAATACTTTCGAAGTTACAGCTGCATAAAACAGCCAGCACGAGCCTGCACGAGGTTCGGTGCAGTGTTCAGGCCTCACGAAGAGGTGCGGAAGCAGATCTGACAGCACGGCCGGTCGATAGGAGCACATCAACTGGCAGACTGCCAGGCTAGGAACTGGCAGCTGCCAGTTGCTCAGCAACCAGACTCAGCTCAGGCTCAGAGCCTACCGGAGGCAGACATGCAACTTTTAGCAGACAGGGGAGGGGTAGGAGATGGGAGCTGGTGTGCGAAAAGATAAGGTAACTCTTATCGAGAAAGCATTAAAATTCTGCCCCGAGCTAACCAACGGCCGGTAGACCGCTCGATGCTGCCCCCGAAACGGATACGGCAGCAAAGCACTCGTGCAAAAAGCGATGTGCACTTAAGCTGCTGCATGGTCGGTCATGGCTTCCCAATAAGCGTTTTCAATCAGCTTTTCCAATAATCATTCACGTTTCTTGTGCCACACATGCCATGCACTGTTACGTGTCCTGTTCCAAAGCGACGTTTCACTAGACGGCCACATCAGTTCCACAGACTAGCCTGCCTTCTTTCAGCTAAGTAAAATAGCAAAAACTCGGACCTCCTTAGACAGGAATACCATGTACAAGTTGGTACATGCACACGTGACACCCTTTTCAACTCTTCTAGGTCACTACTCACAAGTCTTCTGGCCTGAGCAATAAAGCGCTTACAGTTGGTGCAAAACTCTGTAGTACCGTTCGTCTGTTATTAACGTCACAACACCTACCGTTACACTGCTTCTCACCAGCCTTCACCCCACCATGGAGCGTATCGGCTCCAATATTTTGTCACTCACTTTTAGGTCAATTCATTATGTTGCACCGACCTACCTATTCGAACTACTTCCCTATCCGGTAAGGCATCTTATCAACCCCTTTTCTGACTCTAATCAATAAGCTGTGCCTCTAACCAACATACAATCTTTTGGAGACCCTGCCTTCTGTAGGTCTGCTCCCAAAGCCTGAAACCCACTCCTGACTGAAGTCAGGACATCCGCTAAATTGACGACATTTAAATGAAAGCTAAGAAAAGCACCTATTCCCACAGCATTTGCTGGGTTAGAGTAAATGATCCTTTGCAAGCTTATGCATGCTGACAATGCTGCATGTTGTGACCAACCAGTTGACACGAGTTCTTTAAAGCACATGTAAAGTTCCTGGAAAGATATTTAGTTCTCTTAGGGCACTACAAGAATGTCTTGCTATTATCATTTTTTTGTAACCCCCACTAGCATTAGCATACACGTAGCATAACATAATTAAGAGCACTTGCACTGCCATCGGAGCCACACACCCCCGAAATTGGAGGCAAGGAAGCGGCATTGTAGGGGATGGCCTTCAATCTGCAGCCTGCTTTCCCCAAGGTTAAGGTTATCTACAACAGTAGACCCTTACATGCAATGAGATCCAAGTGGACGATTCGGGAGTGCGGCAGTAATAATTGGCTAGGCAGAACAAAAGTCTGGTGACGTGAATCGGTAGCTCAGCAAGCATTTGCAGACAGTAAGAATCCAAGCTAGTTAGATCGAACTTGCCTGCCAAGACGAGGGTGTGCTCAGCACCGCAGACAACTCTCGTAGCATTCTCTATGCCCAACTCGGCAGCCACTGGGTCGAATGCATTCCTCTCTTGCCTCTTCTGCACGGGTCGACCCAGCTGGCCGTAATCTCCCCGGCCCCAAGTGCATATCTTGCCGCTGCCTACAGAAGAACGCATCAATTACACGAAGCTCCTTCTGTAATGCAATAATGGCAAGGCCGTCAACAGCGGTGAGAAAGATCATCTAAACACCTGTCAGCGCAGCCATGTGTGACCATCCTGATGCACAGCTGACTACCGGCTCACGGAGAGAGACGAACGACGGTCCACAAATGGAAGCCGAACTTGCAGTCCTCGGCAACAGACCATATTCGTCTGATCCCCATATTATTATCTGACCACTCTCTGCAAAAAACTAAAACTAAAGTGCAGGCACAGAGACGCACACTCAGGTGCAGGCACAGAGCTGCACATTCAGAGTCATTTGCCACACATTCCATTTATATCTCCATGACAGGTTGATGGAAAGAGTAAATAGCCGTTGTCACATGACCCATTAGAGTATGCAGACAGACAACACAAAAGCAATAGCAGAGCTGCGGGGGAATAGGGCTAGGAGGCCTTTGCCTCCACCCCCCCAGAAAGCGATAAGGTGTAATTGCCACTCAGATACCCCCATTGGCCCTAATAGAAGTAACGCCAAAGTAACGGTATGCTGATTTAACAGTCTCATTTACATAGCAGAAGAAGGGCTAGTAGTAGCTTTAGTGGCTATGACCACTGCTTGCAGTGACCAATACAGAATTGACAGCTTCAGAACTTGAACCCACAACTTGGATCATGAAGTGTGAGTATCTTATCCCTAGGCTAAGACAAATGGCTCCTCCCTAGTGACTACCTGGCCTCCAGGGAAAGACAATAAGGTTACAAAAGGTCTCCATAGGCATCTGAGTTAGCATGATGATAATAATAATAATAATAATAATAATGCATTTGATAAAGCACCCTCAGAGAACTCAAATCTCTTTCTAGGCACTTTACATTTGCTGCAAAGGAGCACATCGAATGGTTAGTGGTATTATGTTCGATAAACAACAAGAATAGCAAGTTTGGTTAGTAGCAGCATGCGCAGTGACAGCACATGTAAGCACAGTTAAGGGAACACAGTAAAGTGAATTGCAGTAATGTAGATGCCACGTCACAAATACATAAACTATTTTGGCCGTCCTACTCTTGTTTAAGCAGCCCCAAATTCATGGCTTGGGGCAGAGCTTCAAGGTCCTCGTTTTTAGGGGGGGACTACTTTTTTAAGATGGTGAAAGCACATATCTTTTTTAAATAGGGTAAATCTTATAATTGGGTATTAATAAAGAGGGAATTACTTCTAATATTATATAAAATATGATTCTGTTAAATAGTGCTCTAACTAAAAGAACTTAATCTTTATTCAGGTGCTCCACATATGCCACGGGGCTCGAGCCCACGACCTAGGTCATTAACAAAATTCACCTTGACCTTGGTCGGGGTCAACACATTAACCATTGACCCAAGCCCTGAAACATTTCAAAATGCGTATTTTTTTAGATGAGGATGCCAAAGCCAAACTGGTCCATAAATTTGCAACATCCCATTTCGACCAATGAAAATCAATGCTTGCAGGTCTTCCGGATGGTATAAGACGAGTAAAGTTGGTGAAAAAACTCTGCAGTTAGGCTTGTCTGTAGTGAATATTGTATGTACCACAGTAGTCCACTTCTCACCGACCTGCATTGACTCCCCAGTACGCAGCCTATCTACTTTAATGCCTTGTCATTCACTAGCGGGTCCCTTCATTCTCTTTTTTCTGGCATACTTATCTATAATACTTTATACACAGGTTTGCCATCGTGCCCCACTCCACTCCTGACTCAGGTAGTTTAGTCAAGTTTATAAGTTAAGTTAGTTTTTTCATTTAGCTATTTTTTCTACACAACCTAAAATCATTTGGAGACTGCACCTTAAGTTCCTATGCTCCCAAAGCCAGGGCTATTGGGTGTGATAGCCCAGGGGGTAAGCTGCTTGCTTTTCACGATCGTGAGGACCCACGACCTTCACCACCACGAGGTCGATGGTCCGAATCCTGCAGTGGACGATCCTTTACTGCCAACTGCAGGCGGTGGTGACAGCCGTTAAAGCTCTTGTACCACTATACAAACAAGGTGGTTAAATCAGCTGACTCACTCCCAACTGACCTCCCAATATACCCTGACTCGACGTCATTTAAAAAAGAAACTTAGAAACCACCTGTTCCTCACAGCATTTGCTTCGTTCGCGTGACCTGTCCTCTCTGTGCTGGTGATGATAGAACTGTGCATGTTATCCCTAACAAAATGACAAGCTTACCTTCCAGCATATTTTAAATACTAAGACAGAGCCTCAGTCCTCTGTGCACAATATAAATATTTCATTATTATTATATTTTTTATCCTTTGTCTCTGGGTCAGCTGAGCAGAAGGCCTGCTTGCCATAGGCTAGGCGGTTTTCTGCTAACATAGCTGTATGTGAACTATGATAATAACAACACATGCTACTGTAACCAGTCCTATTCAGAATGAAAAACAGGACGAAAGCTAAGTATAAAACCAAACTTCAAAATGACGTAATACTGCATACGCGGCACTGCAGCCCCCAGCATAATTCCACAGAGACAGATTGACAAGATAGTTCTCTTCCTGTAGAATAAAGCCAATCCTGACAGCCTTGTGACTGGTTGTAATATTCCTAGGGAAAATTGCCAGTCGGCCCACAACTGATCAACTTCTGTTAGACTCAGGAATGCTTCAATTGTTTCGGGATTAAAAGCTCACTTATGCCCATTGGTTAATGGCTGAGGATCGTTGCGGTCTCAATGAGCTTTACTCGGTGCTGCTGCTCAAGAATTTTATTCGTCAATCGCGTCGCCTGAGCAGAAGAGTTTCAAGAAAAGCCACGGCAATAAAAAATAATACTAGCTGATTCCCCAGCCTCTTTTGTACAGCGACAGAAGAGCCTTTATGGCTATCACCACCGCTTGCTGTGGCAATAAAGAATCACCAGCTGCAGGATTCCAACCCACGATCTGGGGGGGGGCCGAGGTTGTGATAAGCAAGCACCTTATCCAGTGAGCTATCACGGCTCACCAATGGCAAAAGCGCTTACCAGTGACAACAGCAGCATGACTAGCACCGGCAGACACCTGAGTAATTCGACCAGCTTGGATGGGGATCAGCACTGAAATGTCAAGAAGTAGAATAAGATAATGATAACAGCATTCCACCCACACACCCGCACAAAAAAATCCGAGAAGCACCTGACCACACAGCCCGGGTCCTGTGGCCTACAGGTACCAGTGCCACTCGATAATGAGGTGAGCAGATGTGAACCTTGCAGCTGAGAATTTGGCAAAGTGACAACTTTAAATGCAAATGTGGCAGAACCGTAGCTCTAAGCATCCGAAAGAAATAGCTCATCAATAAACAAGAAGAAGGATGTGCAATTTCTTTTAGCCAGTAGAAACAAGAGTGAACCTGCATGTCAACGCCTGCCTGTCAGCACTCTCTCTAGCAAAAGCCAAAGCCGTGAATAGCAGCTCCTACGTGAAAGCCACGCACACACACAAAACTGCTGAGCAACTTGACTTGAAAGAGGGCAACGCTACAGCAGTAGGAGCATCCATGTCGCTCGTTGCCACCGACACAGTCAGTCAAAATACGCTTGCTGAAGCACACACAGCTCCACGTTTCTTTTTGGCACCTAAAAGTGCTTGCAGAGTGATACCGAGCCTTTTTGTGTCTGTCTGAAGCTCCGTGCAAAGTCTGCACCCCATGCACGCACGATAACCCCTGACATAAACTGATGAACTGAAAGTGAGCCGCTTCTCACTGCCAGGTCACAGCTGACATTCGAGGTCTACGTGCCAGCAGAGGCAATGAATCAGCTGTGCACTCCGAGTCTGCACCGATGCCAGGCATTCCTTTCCACTTAAAAAATTAAGTAGAACCAATTCATGGAAAGAAAGATCTCGTCATTCAATGGCCTTGCTACTTAGAAGAAGCAAACACCATGTGAGACTGTCTGGACCAAGTAAGGATGATAAGAGTATCTAGCTCACACGAACACACAGACACAGACACAGACACACACACACACACACACACACACACACACACACACACACACACACACACACACACACGTGCATGAGCACACACCCACATACACATATTCACACATAAAGCATACATGTAAACACAAATAGAAAATGCAAGCACATGCATCCATGCAGGTCACATTGGAGTTGAATTCCTCTAAAGTTATTCTAGTTTAATTCTCAATGTGTTGCTTGTAAAGGACGATCTCTTGGATTCATTTGCGGATGCTCTGAGTCAGTCTGCTAACGAGCTAGCACATTGGAAGCTATTACTGCTTTGTTGATGGGTTTCCACTGCCTCTAATACTTGAGCTCACTTTCAGAACATTTCGGAGGGCTATTTAAAGATGTACTCCAAATGGCTGGAGTACTATTAAGGTTAGTAATAGGGCAAGTACAGGCATATGCCTGAAAACCTTGTAGAAATCCCAAAGAAAAATATGTGGTGCCTTTACATATTTGACCACCAAGACCTTGCAAATACAAAAAATACAAAATACTTCCACTTCCTCTGGAAAGAAAAACTTTAAGGTTCACAAAACTGAATAACCAAAACTTCATCATAGACACGATTAGTGTCAACCACGTTTAAAAGCAAAATAGGTGGCTCTTTATTGTGCAGCGGATGGTTGTTGTACGGTGCCCAAGCTATAGGAGGATCTATACGGGATGCATGTGTTCCAAGCAGCCAAGTAGAGCATTCGTGCGTGCACCCTGCCCACACGAGCTGTGGCTACCGTGTAAGCTTGATCATTTCCTGTGGATTGTGTCAAAGGCAGCCTGTTGGTTACAGTATTAGTAACGACAGCTGCCTAGGCTTTGGATCAGCTATAGAAAACTCGATGGCTTAACACCCACCCAAGTCTTGGCGGCTTTGTGGAGTCACAGATGAAGGTGCACACACACACACACACACACACACACACACACACACACACACACACACACACACACACACACACACACACACACACACACACACACACACACACACACACACACACACACACACACACACACACACACACACACACACACACACACACACACACACACACACACACACACACACACACACACACACACACACACACACACACACACACAAACACACACACAGCTATCTCAGCAACCTCTGATTTTGGCTCACGTTATCTATGTATCTATGTTGTTTTACATGAAGGTAGTTTATCTCCACTGACACCTGCCCATGTTTTGAGTGGGCTGTTGACAGGTAGCCAGAGTAATACAAGCACGAGGCCTCTTTGCTTTGAGAGCATATGCACGGATATGCATGCACTTGCTGTATATGTGACCTCCCAAACTCGTGAAGAGCAAAGCTGGCCCCCACAGGTATGACCACGAACCCCGACTGATGGCCCATCCATCCAGTTAATCTCCTGCAGCTACATCTAAGACAGCAAGTCTTCACTAGTTTTGTGTTTTTGTTCACATTCTGGATGATGTAGTCGAAGGCAAGCGAGCGGCTCCTCTCGAACAAGCCGCTTTCCGATTTCACAAAGGAAGGCTGCCTGTAGCTCAGGCAGCAGACAAGCAGCCCCTTACCTTTCCTCAAGCGGTAGCCAACATTGCGGCTGCAGCTGCCACAGCTCTTGCCGAAGCTGCTCCCACTGCTGACCCGGCTGCTTCGGTCGGTGGTGGCGCAGCTACAGCAGCTGTCGTCTTTTGATGGACCTAGCTGGCCCTTCCTGTTGGTACCGCAAGTGTAGACACAGCCACTCTCTGCAACATTGAGTGCACACTCTGCTACCCAGCCTGTGTTCGGAGGGCGGTGGGTGCACGTAGGCACGGCCAGGTGGCTGCCCGGTCACCAAAGCCAGCATACCTGTCAAGATGATGGAGTGTCTCATCCCTGCAGCAACCTGTATCACGCTAGCCGGTTCGTCCACTGTGCCGATAGGTACTTCGATCGGCAGCCGATGGCACGTGCCTCCATTGCTCGCGGCTGGCTCCAGGCCTAGCTGACCAAAGGCGTTCGATCCCCAGGCCCACAGCTGGCCAGCACCTATTGCAGTGTAACAGCAATTCGTACAAGAGCAGATCAAGTCAAACCACAGAGGAGGTAGGCAACATTAATAACAAAGCACTGGCAGCCACCGACTCGTAGAGCAGCATACCGACTACGAGGTCATCGCTATATAAATGAATTATTGTATATGCAACTCTTTTCTATCCTTGACCTTTGCTACTGGAAGGCATCGAGGCAGCAAAGGCTCACTAAAGGCCCACCCACAGGCCCTAGCAAGAGCCGGAGACCGGCCAGTTCTCGAGTTTCTCTGAGGCAACTGATGGCAGAAATGTGGAATAAGTGTGAATTCATGTGGCCATTGCAGCCATCTCGGCGGTCTCCGAGGTCAGTTATAGATCCCACCGTGAACCGAGCTGAGATACACGGGGCAACTCGGTCAAACGCTACACCATTCCTGACACACTTTTGCAATAAGCATGGCAAAGCTGTAACAAAATGATGACCAATGGCCGATCAGAACGAAGACCAACTGCCGAATCTTGCTCATGCATACTTGAACGATTGCGATCGGACCCGGTAAATAATAACAACACCTTTATATAGCACCCTCAGAGAAGTAAATCTATGTCTAGGCAATTCCTATAAGCATGCAGCACTTTGAAAACTCGGCACTATTGGAAGTCTAATATTCTCAAGACAGATTCCGGGCGAACCGCCACTGAGGCAGCTCTATCATTGGCCAACAATGATGCCGAGCCCGTGCACACTCAACCCGCTCGAGCATGCACTAGCTACTGCCTCAACCCTGTCAGTACTTCAACGGATGGAGCAAATGCTTGAGGAACAGGCAGGTTCTTAGCTCTCTGTCCAAACTGACGTCAAATGAGGGGATGTCTTGATGCCTGTCAGTAGTGAATTCAATTCAAGGCTTCGAGTGCATATGAACTGAGATGTTTGGTCTCCAAAGAATTTGAGGCTGGTTTGAGGCAAAGATCACAACCATAGTTGGAAAAGCATGTCATGCAAGGGGAAGCCTGTGGAGTGAGTGCTTGCAGAGAGGTAAGACAGAGCAAGTGAATGAAGGAACCTAGATGCAGCTGTTGCACCATTCACGACAGACAAGCCTAGCTGCCAAGTTGTGTACAATCTAGAATACTGTATGTATATAAAAGTCTCACTACACAGGCATGAAAACTGGCTAAGACAGAGGAGTTATAGAGGTCTAGATGGGATATCCCAAATGCATGGACTAACTTGGCTATGGTACCCATATATAATCAGCCAGCAGCATAAAGCAAAAAGCTTGCCAAACTCAAAACAGACACGTGGATGCGCAAGAAACTCTTGATGTGATGCTCGTCAATGCCCACGAATGGACAGCATTCGGTGAGAGAGAGAGAGAGAGAGAGAGAGAGAGAGAGGGGGAGGGAAAGAGAGAGAGCATGATGCACACTGACCGGACACAGCCAGAGTGAAGTCCCACCCGCAGGCGGCCGAGAACAGCCGCACATCGGCAGGCACCGCCACCCTGCAAAAGCTTGACAACTGCTTGTCATCGCATCCAACGCCGAGTTGCCCTTTATCGTTGAGGCCACATGCCAGCAGGTGAGTGCCGCCATCTACAAGCACACGAGCGTATCCATGACAATTTCGTTTACTCGAAGGCTTCGATTCGACATTGAGGTGGAGGAACACCTTCGACATGCCAGATCAGTACCTCGTGGCTCAGCATTCATTCAGCATCAAAGGCCAGCAAATTACAGCCAGAGCTGTCAGTGGAATACGTTATTAAGATATCGTATATGCACCAAGTGAAGGTGGACGTTGGCCAAAGTACTTTCTGTGTGCAATGATTGAACGAATAAGCAAGCAACATAAAATAAAAAAACGGATCTGCAGAGCAGCATTGATATGTAAGTATAGACACACACAGTACAGAGGCAGGTGGTGTCTGGGGGTGGGGCTGGTTAGCACCCCTCATATACCGGAAAGAGGCAGGCAACAGCAGCAAGTCGTGCAGTGCCACCGAGCGTCCATCACTCCCAAGATGGAGGGCTAGGCCCAATGGAGACCAACTTCAGCGTCTGCACCTGGCCAAACGCTTTTACTTAGATGATGCTAAAGAGGCCAGAACGGCTAGCTTCAGCATTTTTAGAGGGGGCGATGTGGGTTCAATCATTTGAGTGCTGACAAAAGGTTAAAGGGCGACTCGATTTGGCCCACAGTACGGTCTCTGATTCGTGTGGGGGGAATGGAAGGGGCTAAGGAGGCACCTTCGATGGATGGACAGCCTCAGGGGTTCGTCTCCACAGAGCCACGGAGAGGGCCATCAGGCTAGCAGGGGACTAACGGATCCTTCGAGGCTGGTGGCCGCTTCGGTTCGGTCTCCAGGCTGTGTAGCACTAGCAGACCCAGAGGGGTGCATCAGGCGGTTCATTGCACGACCTCCTAGTCCGACTCATGGAGCAGCTAAAGCATAAACTTGCCAAAGGGTTAAATCGGCCTGCAGGTTGGCAAATCCTATTTAAATGTCATACGTCGCGATGTCGGTCGGTAGTGACTTCCAGGCTTTGGAAGAACAGGAACTACTGCAATTATGATGACTTGCGGTCATAGCCACCCAGATAAAAGTTTAGCCCCAGAAAAACCTGGCTACGACCCTGGTTACTCACTGGCGGAGGTTCGGTGCATTAGTAACATGCTAGTAACGTCTCATCTGCATCCACAAAGCAGCTTACTATTCCAAGCTCGTGCTGGCGGTAGGTCCTTATGCTTGCTGCAAACTCTATAACTCTGATGGCCTGATTTCTTTCCTAAAGGTGAGGCTTCGTTTACAGCCCAGGCTAGACAGCTGCTCTTCGTTTCGATCTTCGTGCGCACCCATTCTCATAATGCTCACGGCACTTCTTTCTCTCTTCTACCTCAAAGGTCCGATCGATTCCTGCCGATGTTAAATTGTGCTTCCTTTCGAAAGCCAGGGCCAGCGGGCACGAGCAAGCGCTCGAAACGCATTCACTTGTAGTACAGATAGTGGTGGATGCCAACTTGAACAGCGCAGATGGTGGCCGAGAGCCGAGCAGCCACTGTCATACCCAGCTTCGGCCGACTACAGAGCCGAGCACTTGCTCGATGCTGAGCTGCTTTCTGGCATGAGCTTTCCCCTACCCCTCCTCACCTCTGCAGATGTTGGCTGTACGGTAAGAGCTCCTCCAGCGGCTCCAGTCGCACGAGACGCTGACAGCGGCGCTGAGACCAAGGTCAGTCTACAGAGTCGCGGCCAGTCCCTGAAGGCCTGTGAATGAGCTTCCGACCTTCACACCTGTGAGTGGCTCAAGAGCTCGGTGCAAGCCGATTTAACCCGAGGTCCCAAATCAAAGCCTGTACACGCAATAATAGTAGGAGACCGAAGACTAAGCCCACTACCAAAAATAATCCTAAAATAATGTCCAGATTCAGACTATTTGCTGTAACCCTGTCGATGACACATTAAAGTTAATGACTTATTGTAATGCTCCTGCCAAAAGTGAGGATGCAGCACTTCCTATGTCTTGGAGCACGGTGAGTGAAGCAATGGTCTAAAAGCTAGTCCATGTCAAGAAATAGCTCTATCAGCTCTGGTCAAGTCTGCCTTCTTTCAGCACATAACATAGCTAAAATTCGGACTTGCCTAGACAGGGGTACTACATCTAAACTGGTCTATGCATTTTTTGACATCCCATCTTGACTTCTACAACTCACTGCTTTTCGGTCTACCGGCCTATGCAATCAGGCACTTAAAGCTGGTACAAAACCTGCAGCTAGGCTTGTCTGTCGTGAGCATCACAGTTGCCACATCTCAACACTTCTCGCCGACCTGTGCTGGCTCCTACTCAAGCAATGCATCGACTTCAAGGTTTTGTCACTCACTTGTAGGTCCCTTCATTCTTTGGCTCCAACCTACCTGTCAAATCTACTGCTGCACCAGGCTAAGCATCGCAGCACCCACTTTTCGGAATCTAATCGTTTACTTATATTTCGTACGAACCTCCAATCCTTTGGAGACCGTGCCTTTAGTTTGTATGCTCCCAAAGCCTGGAACTCATTCCCGACTGATGTTATGACATCCCCTGACTTGACATTTAAAAAAATGCTAAAAATGCATTTAATTATGACAGCATTTAGCTGGTCCCTG
Source organism: Cristatella mucedo (assembly GCA_009760855.2). NCBI lineage: Eukaryota > Metazoa > Bryozoa > Phylactolaemata > Cristatellidae > Cristatella > Cristatella mucedo. The sequence continues at coordinate 4,187,903 of WPIO01000003.1, read as the reverse complement.
TAATTCGTCCTTCACGTGGCTGTGTGTGCTGCCACTGTGCATGCTGCCACTAACCACATTTACATGCTGACCCAGTGATGTCACCTCTAACCACGTTATGCTTGTTGGCATTGAGAGTGCTAACCATTTGATCATTCTTCCTTTACAGAACATTTAAACTGCTCATAAAGAGATAAGGGTTCTCTGAGGGTGCTATACAAATGTATTATTATTATTATTATAACATCGTCATTCGAAGCTATCTTGGCTAGACAACCGATGACAAGATCCCCGTTGTCCTTGCGACATGCAAACAAAAGCTCAAGCCGGATGCCGTAGCACAGATGCTAAAAGCCACACCGCACTGGTGAAGGAGAAGCAGTCTGCCAAAACGAAGCTGACCAGCAATCAAGAGCTGCTTACATACACAAACAATTCTGCAAGCAAGCAACGGCTGATGGTTTTATTCGTCTGGCTCCCTGAGCCATCGCTGCATTGTACAGCATACACACTGCACAAGCAAGCCGAGGGATTAGTACCAACGCAACTCGAGACTGGGCAGTGCCACACGGACAGCAACACTAATCCGGATTAGGAAGCTATCACGACAACACGAGGAAAGTCGGTAACGACAAGCTCTATATAAAGAGCAGGTAGCTTAATTCTTTTTTCGATTTTTGAATGCTTACCATCGCAAGCGCTTCGCGAGCTTAAGACCTGCAGGTCTTGACCGTACGGAACCGTGAACCCTCACAGGTACAGGTCGTGGAGTGCAAGGACGCACGCGGCAAACCTTCGTCTGTAAACAGACTGCAGCATCATTGGAACAAAACTGAAAGTGCCCTTAAGTATACGCTAGCTATCTGAATCCTGCGAAATAAACGTCACCTCTTTAACCTACACCGTCAACGTCAGTACAAATCTAACAGTGCGGTAAAGCACCTAGCATCAGCTATCACGGTGGTGGCACTTCAGCTAAGCATGGGCGTATGAGTAACAGGTAGGCACGTTCACAAGTCTGGCAGGCACGTTCACAAGTCGGCTAGGCACTCTTACAGCTCTGGTAGGCACACGTACAAGTCTGGCAGCAGTCACGCTGAGTACTTCAAGAGGTCTCAGAAAAATTCGAAATATACTTATGTCCAAATTTTGAGGAGCTAATAAATGGCGACTACGTACCAATGCTTACAAGCGTATGCCCGCCTCCGGCAGCAATCCAGTCGACTGTGGGATGCTGAGCCGCTGCAGGAAACGCGGATGCGATTGGCACCTCTATCGGCTGTAGCTTATCGGCAGTGTCTCCAACTCCTAGTTGCCCGTAGTTATTGGCACCCTAAGCGCGAAAGCACAAGCCTCAACGTAGGACTCGCGCCCTCCTCGTCGCTCGGAATACGCCGAGCTAGCGTGCCTACCCACCCACGCGTATACGCACTCCATCGATCTATCGAGAATGGTGTCACGTGACAAACGTAACTCCGATGGGAGCATATATTCCAATTGGAATATCTCATAAATAAATTAAAATTTGTGAATTTTAAATTTTAAGGTGCACCAAACACTGACAATCGTTTTTATAAAACTACCTCCGGTACACTCCGGGGTCGTGGCCACCATTCTGCGAGCCCAGTGTAATTGGACAGACCGCTCGCCCAATGGAGGCCAAGCTTTAGAAGATCATTCGCAGCGATAGGTTGCTGAAACTTGTTGGCGATACCCAACCAATCGCTCATTCATATCGCCGCGAAATACGTAAGACTTGTTATCTGCGCGCGTGCACTATTGGTATGCAGATGGGTGCCCCTGGCAGTGACCATTTCATATCATGCCTTTCGTCAAGCCTTCGCTGCAGATGGCGTACATTCCCAGCTGCTTTGAAAGTTTAGGTCGACCGCTGTTTGTTACTCTTTGTTCCGCGTTCGCCGGATATTTGTCGTTCGTCGCCGCGGCTCCACGCGATCCCATTTGCAAGTCGTGCTTTCGTTCGTTGGGCGGTCAAGTTAGCGCTGAGTACCGCGTGCTTTGCTGGAAAGGATAGCCTCATCGCCTGCGCGATTTGATTCGTTTCAAGTTAGTGTTTGGAGCTTGCGCTCAGGCTTCGTGAATTTTTTTCGCTCGGTACATGTGTAGATGCACAGTCCTTGGCACTGGAGATTCAGTAACGTATCCGTGCCCATTTCCTATCCACCATATTGGCAGCGTGCAGCAGCCTTCTTAATTATTCGCTCGCTCGTAGCTGCTACTGACCCCCAAAACAGCGTCGACAGATACTCTTGCGCGTTGACTGTTACCGATGACTAAGTGAAATGGTCAGTAGCTTGGCTGCGTTTTACGACTAATGGCAATTCTTTTCCATACTTGCTAAGTCCAAATACTTATTCAGAATTCGCTCTGCATACCGTTATTCAAAACTGCACATGGGATTCCCCTTGACCATCGATGTTGGGTGACACGGCATCCTCTATTTGCACATGCCAGTGTAAGAGCAGCTCAGCAACCGGGTGCACAAGCAACCACCTCACCGTGAGAAACGTCATGTTAACCCGCGCTGTTGCCTGTTGCTACATCCTACATGTTATGGTGGGAGAGACCTCGCCTTTTAAGTTGTCCTTTTTGTCATGCCTTGTGACATCGAATGGCAGGACCGCAATAGCAAAGCTAGGATGCCTACTGACATGGTGTCCTCTGCTACATTTTGTAGGGGGTGGGGTAGTTCTGCAGCATTGGCTTGTTAAATGTGGGCATGTTGCATCAATTACGTGTTTGGCTTGCAGATTTCTTGTCAGTGGTTTTTGTATGGACGCAGTTGCAGCAAGGTTTTGCTGCCAGATATGGGCCTGACTTCACGTTATAAATTAAAAACCATTTGTATAGTCCCCCAGAAAAGCTCAACTGGCATTTTCGAGTTTGTGTGCTCACCTGAGTTAGGTCACTAGTATGCCCAGGTGTGTCTCGATCGGAAGCTATCGAGCTTACGTGCCACTTGCCACCCCCAACAGATGTCTTGCCAGTGAGCCATTGAGTGCAGTTTCCTTTAGAGCCCTCTTTGGTGTAGGTTGGCATGCATCTCCTCCACCTCACACCATAGCTGCATCTGTTACAAACCAAGGTCTTAGGCATAATCTGTTTTCCTGGTTCGTGTAGTTCTAAATTGTAACCCGACTCGGCATGCAGGTTATATATTACGTGATCCCATTAGTCAACTTGCCCTCCAGTCATAAGATAAAACAGCAATAGCTGGCTGTAATGTAATACTGTACCGTATCTCGGCTGTCCGACCGGCAGCAGCTGTTTTCCTGGACAGCAAGTAGTGTCCATCACCTGCCCTGTGTGGTTGGAGGGTTGGTTTACTCTTTAACATGGATGAGTAGAGTGTTGCTATTCAGAGATAAGAAAGGTGCACATTAGATGCCTCTTTCATGCAGCATTAAAAACTTGATAAACAGCATTAGTAACTAAATGAACAGCTGGCTGTATTGCTGCATTATGGTTGCATCTTAGTGAAATTGAGGATGCTTCGTTGAGAAAATAAACCTAGTTTAAAGAGAAAGGTCTATTGGCTTGTTTTGCATGCCGATTGCAGGCTGATATAAGGTGCTACATGTGTATGGAGGCAAGATGTCTATTGTAGAAGCTTGGCAAGGAAACTTACTTGTATCCAATCCTATCGCGCCAGCAAACATAAAGACATCCGTTAAAAGTTAAAAATTAATAACAGGCTAGCTGATTTAACAGCTGCGTTGCTATAGTAGAAGAGCGATCACCTTAACACATACAAAATGCTCAAGCTGTCAGGGTGAACCTGAGGCAGGGTTCTTTTCCATGGTGATATTACGTGCAGATATTAAAAGGCCTTGGTGTTTTGGCAGTACGTTGTGACCTTGAGGGATTCCTGTTGGTATGCATAGCTGCTTATCCCAAAAAAATTGTTTAGTGCATTATTCAAAAGACAAGCATGTTAGAAATGGGATCTGAAGTTCTGACAATTTCCACATTAAGGGAAAGCATAACAAACTATTTGTATTACCCGGAAGTAAAGCAGAAGCACCGTATCTACAAATACAATTTACCCATCGTATGCGACTTGTGACCCGACTTCAACTTTTTACATTGACCTACATTCTTGCAGCTTCTTGAGGTACATGCCTGTTACTCTAATGTAGCTTCATTTACAGTGTAGCTTATGCTATGTAAATTCCGTAGCTCAAAGAACACTTGACAGATGAACGTGAAATTTCAACTGTGAGTTAAGCTCTGCTTGTACACACACCACTGCAGGACTTCATTTCTGATTTCGGTTGGATCATGTGTCCCTGACTGCAGACTATTATTAAGTTTAAAGGCATTTGATGACATGTAACTTTATGCATCAGTGCCCACATAGCAATTTAGACTTAGCTCATAGCAATAGTACAGACTCAAGCAAGTTACAGCTATCTTTTTTTATAGCTAGGTATATGTGCCGGTCTACAGACTCACATCGACGATGCCCTAGATGTAATCACAACACAACTCGGTAGCATAATTCTCTTCGTTTGGTTTATAATGTATACCCTTCCTTAAACTTGAAAAGCAATACCACCTGATAAGTAATAACATTGTCAACAAGCCTAGCATGGTTAGAGGTGACATGCACAGTGTCAGCATGTGAATACGGTTAGCGGCAGCATGCACATTATCAGTGTGCATGTGCATAAGAACGAAAAGGACGAATCACGAGGACCCACTAAATGCTGTGATAAACAGATGCGGTTTTGGCTTCCTTAAATGACCCCTGAATCTCGTCAGGGGGACTTGCATGCTGCATACTATCTAGGTGAGCTTATTAGGGTAAGACTAGGGCTAGGGTGCTCACACAAGACCGTGGGTCGAGTCCTGCAGCAGAGGATGAATCCTTTATTGCCCACTGCAAACTGATGGATAGCCGCTAAGGCAACTGGCACTATATAAACGAGGCTCTTCAATCAGCCGAACTTAACCTATTTTACAAATGCCCTCCTATCGTTAAGCAGCCGAAATACGCTCAATAAATATGGCCCACCAATATGGCAGACTCCTGCAATTGGATGGTAGATTTGTAGAGCTCGTAATCTCTCAAGCGTATTGTAGATAAAGACTTTTCGGTCAGTAGTGTCCAACTTTTTCACTACTTGTATCTAGAACCTTTGGCAACCGTGGGTGAGAGAGGCCGAGACGGGACAATAGCAACTCGAAGCCAGCTGAACACGTGCAGTAATGTGTGACATCTGTCGGCTTATCGCGCCTGGGTCTTAGCCCAAGAGGTAAGATGCTGGCTCTTCACGACCCAGGTCGTGAGTTCGAGCCTTGCAGTAGGCAATCCTTTATTGTCCATAGCAAGTGCCGTTGGGGCTCTTCTATGCAGGTGAGGCTGTTAAATCAGCTAGCACTTTCATTAATGTAAACTTGAGCTTTCGTTTAGTCACTACCCGTACAGGTTGAGCGAGCTTCTATCGCTTAATACAAGCTATATGCTGCACCGGGTTGCTTTGTAGAATTGTGCAGCAGCCAGTGGGTTGTATGGTGTTTAACCAGCAGCAAATAACTCGCAGCTATAGAAAGACTTGCTTCCTTGATGTCCTTAGCCTCTCAGTGGAGAAGCAAGGATTCCCGATTATTGTTTCCTCTTTCTGTCCGACTCGTATTTCGTTTTTGCTTTTGATTTTGTCATTTTATTCTTTTGCCTTGTGCCATCGTTGATCGATTGGAGCAGTTATTGCATAGCTTCGAGGCACTGGCACGGGTGGGGGATTTTTTGCCCTGACGTGCTGGCTGCTTTTTTGCTGCTCATCAGCAACTTGTAGCACCGTTGGTACTTCATATTTGATTGCATGTAGTTTTTTTGTAAATTACTTGAATCTTCATTGCATTTTTTCTAGAATAATTGATCCTCACTGTATGTATGTCCGTTGGCAGGGAAGTGTATTCGATGAGTCAGCAATGAGCAGTGCCCCACTGGCAGTTAGAAGTGCTCCCATCTGAGGACCAGCCTAGCTTGCTCTAGTTCTTGCTCTCGTTATCCATGCTGTAGAATGTGACGGACTGCATTTTGCTGTGTCAGGCCTCTATGTTGTAGCTCGTTCAACTGTCGGCTAATGCGATGTTGTTCTTGTCAGGTTAAACCAGCCGAGTCACTTCTGGCGACAGCATTGGGGATTGTTGTGAAGCCCAAGAACAAGTCCGCTTATTTTTGCTTTGAATCTGCATTCATTTCTGTTTGTGGGACATATGTACATTCAAAATCAAATAGGTTGGTTGTTATTTATTGTTATTTTTATTGCCTCCACGTAGTTCGAGCTTCCATGGCGGTTCTGCTACTGTTAATGAAGTTTGTGTCCGAGTTCCTTGTTTTTGTTGTGCTCTGTAAAGTTTCTGGCTTCTTGTTTTGAAGGGGGTTGCAATGCAATTTGTCTCGAGATGTGTAAAGCAATGTGAGAGTAAAGGTTGGCTAAATCAGCAGCAATTTATATAGCAGCAAAAGAGTCCTACTGGCTATCACCCCACTTGCAGCAAGCAATTAAGTATTGCCTACTTCAGTACTCGAACCCACGACCTGTGTCATGAGGCACAACCTCTTTACATCCTGGGCTGAGACCCAGGATGTTAAGATCAGGCTGACATCTAAACATTTGGGAGTAGTGAGATTCAAGATATTTTTTCGTGCCTTTCAATCAAGATCATGGCTCACTTCTGGCCCCGGCCATGCACAGCTCAAGCTGTAAAGTTTAGAACCCACATGCTGTCTGCCGTTTTAGAAAGTAAGCCATGCTTCACGGTCGGTTTGCAATCGAGAAACGATGTAGTGATAAAGAATTGCTGGTAGTGGTTGAGAAATCGTTAGCAAGCATGCCGTTGGCATGATCGCTCGAGAATCGCAGAGGGTGGTATGGGAACTGGCTGAGCAATACCGAATGTTAGCAGCTAACTATGAGCTTACGTGAAAGGACTATACATAGTTTATCGTGCTGCGACAACATGCAGTTTGAAGCGCAGAAGCGCTTCGGAAAGATAACTTGGCCTCACTATAGCAGGCCTCCTGCTCTGTTGGCATGCTGGCTGTAGATGCTCTGAGTGCCCGTCTAAGTCCAAGCCGTGCACCCTGTTGACATAGAGACCTGCTTTCGACCGTGCCGAACTGAGTTTCACGTGGACCCTTACAGCTCATGGTGGTCAGGGATTAATGTGCTTTAGAAATGTCGTCATGGGGTGAGCCATTTGAACTTCGGATGACTCGGCAGCATTTGCTAGTATGCACTGCCTGCATTTGTGGGTCGTGCCACCTGGCTTGATAAGCTGAGTTACGATAGAATATGAGATGACCGTGGGTCAAGATTTTAAATTGACGCCACTCTTTGATGTTGCAATTGGCATTTTGCAATTGCCACCAATAGCCTGCAAATCAGATTCGAGCACTTTGCTTGAGAGGCGCCTACATGTTACTCACATGGCACTTCTGACAAAGTGTAAGGCCCTCTGATAGTAATATGATCATGCATATGGGACGAAATATTGCATGCAAATAGAATATTGCAATCGGCTGAATAAATACTTACTTTGTTTGGTTCTGCCGAAGTAACCTGACTTTTGCGTACACACATTCACTGCATGACTCACTGCCTTTAGCAGTCAGTGCCGAATAGTCATCAAGATACTCAAAGCATTTCTTTAGGCAACTGCTTGTATAATGTGTGCCCAAGACTATGTCAAAGGAAGTAACTTGTAAAACTAATTTTCAGTCGACTGAGCATACTTATTTAATGATTCTTTACATCAGAAATACTTGGGCCTTTTAATGATGAGTTTACCCAGTTTATGGTGAGTTTACCCAGTTTCTATTACCCAGTGGTGACATTGAAAAGTCCTGAGACACAGCCAACCCAGTACCGTGGATGTGCACGGCATCTTGCTTAGACAATCATGCAAGAGCACACAAGTTAACATGCTTGGGTAAGCACGACTTGTAGTTATTATTGATATTTGCATCTACACTTTTAGCATCTGGCACTGACACAGGACCTTCACAAGTTTAGCACTATGCCAGTGATACCTGGGCGTGGCAAGAGGTGCTTGGTTGACAGAAGGTGCTTTCAGAGCAGCCGGTGTTTTATGCATTACAAAGGGCATACTTATAATATTTGATATGATGCACCACATAAGGAGAACTGTATGGACAGGGTCGAGATGTCTTGTGGTCTTGTAAGACTGGAAGACAAATATTGCAAAGAGGTCAACTGATACTGGCATAAAAGAGAAGAAGACGAGCATGGTTATATGGGGCTGCTCACATATGCGAGTTTCAGAGTCTGGCTTTGCTCATTGCTTCTTGTTCGCATTGTCATCGTACTATTATATGTATGCTAAGATCTCGGTCGACCGAAGCAGATGGGGCTGTATTCTGTTGTGTCCTATTTCTGCACGTAGTCTTTATAGTACCAGGTTCGTAAAAAAAAAGCCACCGAGTTTAAGCCAATGCTTATGCACACAAATATATTGTCGAGATACAGTTTATGAGAAAGTCAGACGTGAGGACTACCAAAGTAGATGTGCATCTAGCATTCGCAGTTACTTTGTTCATTTCTTGAACTTAAACGTGCTTTGTGTGGGTGAACACATTTGGGACATAATGCGGATTCAGAGGCACATAGAGCCTTCTGGCTTGGCATGCTCCATCGTGTTGTGGGCCACAACACCATGGTGCAGGCATGTTGCTACTGTGTATTTAGTGCTGATCAGAACATGTTCTTGAATAAAAGAGTGCAGCAGCTTTTGTGTTGCATGTAATGGTAAAGCGCATAGCTTAATTGTGCTGTCCTACGGTCTTGTTAATACTGTGGCTGCCAGCGTCTTGCAAGGTGGTCTTTTTCTTGCAGAGGAAAGCTGTATGGACCAGTTTCAAGGAGGCCAGACAAATGGATCAGAAGGCGACGGTTCTGGTAACTCGGGCGGCATTCAACAAGCTCAGCCAATTATAATTCAGGCTCAGCCTTCAGGAAGCCAACCTCAGGTATGACGCTACTCTTCGTGACTGTCAGACATCTGCTCGGGAAGAGAGAGGGTCTTACTTCTTTGCATACTCGCCTGGTCATTGTTTCCAAGTTTCGAGTTTCAGCAAGGCGTGTAAAGTGAATGACTTATATTTTAAGGTTTGCTACCTGTATGTAACCTTTCTCAATGATGCTATTGAACTTGTAGAGCTGAAGTATAAAATTACCCCTGCCCCTTTCGTACGGATTATGTCATATATAGAACATTTGTAAAGTGTTTCAAGTAGACTAAATGACTTTTTGTTAGTAATAAGAAGAGTAACGAGTGTATGTAGCAACCCGAGAGAACCAAATTTTTATGTAGGCTCTTAGCATATGCTGGAAAGGAAGCATATCAATTGGTTAGTCGTAACATGCGCATTATCAGAACACACAGGCACACAAATGACAGTTAGCAGTGCAAAGGCTGTATGATACTGCTTGATGTGGTTAGCTTCTTTTTGATGTCATCAATCAGGAGATGGCATAATGTCAGTCGATAAAGCATACCAGGCTTTGTGAACTAGTAACTGAAGTCACGGTCTCCAGGGGATTTGAATTTCTTTAAGGGTCAATCTAACGATCAGATTCAGAAGATTGGTGTGTTTCAAAGGGGAGGCCTGATTTGGAAGTAATTTATATTAGCTTGGCAGGAGCAAGAGATTGGAGGAATCTAAAGGTGAGTGACAAAGCCTCGAAGTCTATGCTCTGCTTGATGGGCAGCCAGCGTAGATAGTGGTGCGAGAATTTTACGGGAGATAAGCCTAGCTGCTAAGTTTTTTGTTTACCAATTGTGCGTGTTGTATTGCACCGAAAGCATTAGCTACAAGTAACGAGTTACAGTAGTCCATTCGTTTTTATAGTTCACGACTTGTCTCTGGATGAGCACAATGCCTCCACAGTCAAGTCTGCCCACCTTTAGCTGAGTAACATTTTCTCTCAGGCCAAAATTAAGCTTTGTTTAGAGAAGAGTTTAACAGCCAAACTAGTTTATACCTTTATCACATTGCATATAGATAAATGCAATTTCCTGTATAAAGGACTTTCAGCTATTGCTTTTAATCGTCTGCAACTAATGCACAACTCAGCTGCTTGTCTGGTCTGTCGTCAATGGTGTAGCTTCCAAATCTCATCACTTCTGCCTGAGCTTCACTGGCCCCCTATCAAGCATCGAACTGACTTAAAGATCCTCCGTGTGGTCTAAAGGTCGCTTTATTTGCTGGCGATAGCCTACCCAAAGTCAGTTAATAGATTCTCTATGAGGTTTGAATTCAGCAAACAGGCTTGTCGTGCAGTGCACTCGAAGCGTAGGGTGATGCTAAAGAGGCATTCCATCCAGTAGGCACTCATTCGGCACGCACTTCAGTACATAGTCGGTCACCCGAGAGAGGGTTAAAGTCTTTCTTGAGCCCTCGGACTATGGAATCACGGCCAGCTGAGCAACATCATTAGATGAAAAAGTCGTGCATTCACAACTATTTCTTCCTGTTGATCCTTGATTATTTACTTAATAACATACTTCCAACACTGGTTCTATCGTCTGTCAATTAAATGAGGATAAAATCAACTTACTAGCTATGGGTAAACTAAGTGCGATTCAGAAATTGGAAAGGTTAACGCTCACAATCGGCTCTGCCAGCATATTTTCTCTTGAATCTGCACGAAATCTAGCTCTCATGTTCCAAAGTGACCTCCCATTAGACACATCAGCTCCACAGTCAAGTCTGCCTACTTTCAGCTACATAACGTTGCTAAAATTTGGGGTTGTTTAGAAAGGGTACACAATCTAAATTGGTCCATTCATTTGTGACATCCCATCTTGACTTCTGCAACTCGCTGCTTTTCGGTCTACCGGCCTATGCAATCAGGCGCTTAAAGCTGGTGCAAAACCTGCAGCTAGACTTGTCTGTCGTGAGCAGCACAGTTGCCTCATCATACCGCTTCTCGCCGACCTGCACTGGCTCTGAGTCAAGCAACGAATCGACTTCAAGGTACTGTCACTCAGTTTTAGGTTCCTTCATTCTTTGGCTCCAGCCTACCTATCAGGTCTACTCCCCCACCAGGCTAAGCATCGTAGCACCACTTTTCGGAATCTAATCGTTTACCTATCCCTCATACAAACATCAAATGTTTTGGAGAACGTGCCTTTAGTTTGTATGCTCCCAAAGCCTGGAACTCACTTCCGACTTGCAGCACGACATCTCCTGACTTGACCACATGCAAAAGAAATTTAAAACGCATCTATTTATTGGGTCCCTGTGATTCGTCCTGTACGTGCTTATGTGGGCTGACACTGTGCATGCTGCCACTAACAATGCTAGCATGCTGACCCTGTGTCACTCCTAACCATGTTATTCTTATTGTTTATTGAGCATGCGTCTTACCACAAGCCATTTGATCGTGCTTCCTTTGCAGCAAATGTAATGTCCCTAGAAAGAGATTGAGTTCTCTGAGGGTGCTATATCAAATGTATTATTAACATTATTATTATTATTATTATTATTATTATTATTATTATTATTACCCATCCGATCTCCTTGCTCCTCCCGTGTGCTCTTGCACCACCCATTCCTAGGCATTCCCAGTCTTCTTGCAGTTCCTTGATATATATTGAAATCATTTGATAATCAGGCTTTCAGTTCGTATGCATCGAAGAACTCGCCTCTGGCTTCAGTCACTACCTGCACTGACTTCCGTCACCATCTGCACGGACTTCCATCACCACCTGCTCTGTCCTCCCATCGTTGAAGTGTCAACTGAAGACCATCAATTCCGATGAGCTTTCCATGAGCCTCAGCGAACTGTGTTTTTTCTGTGTGCTTTTCATGCTTTCCTGTGCATGATTCAGTGCATCTTAGTAGCCAAGAGTACTACTAACCAATGGCCCGTGTTTTATTAAATGCTTTTGCATGTTGGTTTAAGAATGGTGCTTATATGCTTTTCCATATATGTTTAAGCATTATAATCTGCATGTCATGTACCCGTGGTTATTATTTTCGGTTACGTCTATTCTCTGAACTATCTCACTGTCATAATAATAATTACATTTGTAAAGCACTGTCAGATAACTTAATCTCTTCCTAGGCACTTTACATATGTTGTAAAGGAAGCATGCTCGAATGGTTAGTGATAGCATGTCATTTAATGCAGCAAGCATAACATGGTTAGATACGACAATAAGGAATCTGGTGAAACTTGCTGAAGCTCCTTGGTGTAGTATCGACTCTCATATATGTTGACTGACAATAACCTCATAGAAAGATGCTGGCATTGAACATGTGGACATTTTTTTTTTATGCTGGACAGCAGTAGATCTTGGCATCTCAGAAGGAGAATGGTAGTTGCAGGGTCTTGACGGCCAATAGTCTTCTTAGATTGGGAGATGACCTTCGAGATGAGGGCTGCAGGGGCAAGCTTGAAGGTGGAATGGAGGATGGACTTGTTTATTTAATTGACTTTGCTGGCTAAGAATATAGAGAAGCGATCGGTTAGATTTAAGCATGGATCGCTGTTAAAGCGCCGACTTGGGTGTGGTTAAGGAGCTGGTTGATAGACTACATAAACATCTATGGATTGTGCAACTATTTAACTATATATAAATACAAGCTACACTTATCCTTATCTAGGATGGGTTAGTATGACCTGCGATACTCTTCATGTGCTAGTCGATAGACAACTTGGTCCTATCTAGGATTGATTGGCATGACCTGTAGTAGTCTTTATGTGCTTGTTGATGGTCAGTCAGACCTGATCGTGTGTTGCTATTTTTAAGCTTGGTAGTCGTTGCTTATTGACGGTTGCAGTGATTTCTTGAGCATCTGGATGAGGTCATAGGCTCTTAGTCCGAGGAGCAAACCTACCCAGAACATTGGCTAGCATCGTGTTGTATCAGCATTCCAGCAGAAAAGGGAATGCCATTTTCTTGTCAGCAATGCGTCCGGCTGTTTGCCCAATTTCCAAACGCCATGGGTGGACGCTTGAGCAGAAGGGGTGAGAATGCTACTTTTTGGAAGTGATCGACGTTAAGGGTCTTGAGGATGTGCTATTCACGTGGCAATTTGATTCCAAAAGAAAGACTTACTTACTGCCCAGAGAATGATACCCGCATGCTGTCAGATGTACAACATTTGGTAGTACTAGGAGTTGACAGCATGCAGTTACATAGGAATAGGAGTTGACAGTATGCAGTTACATAGGGATATTTGATCAAGATTGACATCGGTAGCTCTTTTGCTTTTGACTGTCTTAAAACTATAACAGTAATAGAACATTTGTATATCACCCGAATAGAAATAAATCTCTTTTTAGTTACTTTTACAATGCTCAGATGGTAGTCTTCACCCAAAACTGGCATGGTAATTACCTGCATACCAATGTACAGCATTAGGAATACATGTTACCTGTTGGTTAATTTAATATTGCCAGATCATACAGATATCACCTGGCCAAGGTCAGCTGCTTGGTCAGCAATACCTGACTGTCCAATCCCCAGTTCTACAAGGCCAAGGGCATCAATCTTACCAGCAGATACAACTGTTGACGGCTGCTCCTCAACATGCTGGTGGGCAGCCACAGGTAGGAGTTTGGTCTTATTAACTGTCTGTTTTATTTTTATTGTGGCCGAGATACTTCACATTATGCAAGTGCAGGTAAGTTTGCTACCCAAAAGGACTACCAGGACTGACAGTATCTATCTGTCGCTTAGTAATATATGGTTGTATCTTGGCCTACTTACCTTATTCAATATTATTTAGGTCAGTGACATGCACTCATGTCCACGGGTAAACCCTACCAATATGGTTGGCAGGGTCTTTCGTAGGACTCGGGCTGAAATTCTCCAAGCCACTGTCCATGATAGTAGAAAATAAAGCTCCGAGACTTTTGATGCCATGTATAGCAAAACCTATCTGACCGAAATCAGAAATAATTCTAGCCCTATTTTATAGAAGCAAAGCTGAACTCGTGTATACTATACTGCAAAGCATTTCAAATTTCACTGTGATGTGCAAAGTATTGGCCGAGTTTTGGAATTTAGTAGGAAGAGCCGACTCTGCGTATAAGAATGTCGAATATAGGAAGACTCCACTTATGAGAATAGCAGTTCTTCGCCCGACTTTTTGCAAATCAAGTCTCACTCTGCATATCGGAATACTCAGCATAAAATAATGCCTATTTGCCGGCCTGAGCATATTCTTATAAGCAGTCGACCGTAATGAGCTACACTGAAAATCACGCTGTTTAATAGTCCCAAGCATATACCTCAACAAGCTTTGCGAATGTACCTCGATCTACCAAGGTTCAACAAGTTGGGATATTGGGATACGATTCGAATATTATGAAGAGATCATAACTTTGTTATGTGTAGATACGTAAGTATTTTCTTGCCTTTCCCCATTAAGTTATATTGTATTCAGGATTCCATTGGGATGTAGAGTGCAAAGCAATATTCACTATTGGCAACACAAAAGCCACTTCCAAAATTTCACTCAGGTACACGAGTTGACGGTTTGGTTACCACTGCAGCTAGTACAATTTTAACACTCCATCTGAAGTCTGCTAAGCCACGAGGACCAAAACCGAGGATTCTCTTTAGCTCACTCAAAGCCTAAGCTGCCTTCGGTACTCATTCGGTTGCCAACAGTCTTTATCTCACGCAACCAAAAGAAACTAAGAAGCATAGCTGAGTCAGGAGGGCAGTTGAGGAAGTCAGTAGTATGGAAGTAGCAGCAGAAGACGGTTAGAAAGAATGTGCCACAATCGGCAGCAGTAGGGGAGCCATCGTTGCATAAGAATTGTGCTAGCGAGTTCCACAATCTAGGACCTGCAGAGCAAAAGCTTCTATCGCCAACGGTCTTTAAACAAAAGAAATGGAACGGCTAATTTACTGCCTCACGGCGATCTGAGGGCATGAGAAAGCCGGTGGAGCAGTTTAGCTTGGTGTGACGGAGCCAAGCAATGGCAGGCGATGTTGGTTGGAGTAAGAATTTTGTATTGCATCTGTTGATCGTCCAGGAGCCACCGGAGCTCTTTCAGCAGAAAAGGTACATGAATGAACCTCCTAGATTTGTTGACCACCCTTTTGGCCATATTCTTCACTCCAATGACCGTTTTGTTCTTTGAATATCTTTGATGATCTTGCCAGTTAGCACTTTTTTTAACTGAAGCTCATAAATGGGGTTGTGGTGTCTAAGCGTAAGTTGGATGATTACTCGTGCTCCATTGGCTTTCTTTCTGGCATGCTTTGGCTTTTGATTGGCATTCACTTTTGACAAACTCACATGAGGCTTTGTTAGTCTTAGGAGTTGATTAATGGCCCATCAACTAGATTGATCTTGGTTTAACTTCCCAAAGAGGCATATCACATCTACTTGGGAAAATAAATGATTTGTATCTGGAGTCTGCAACCTCTGAAATTAGAGGACCTATGTTGTCATTAGTGTTGTGTAAATACACCCAGTTGATTGACTTGCTTGATGAAGCTGCGCACTTGAACTAGTATGTACAACACGTTTTTACTGTACAATGTGGTCAGAATAACATCCTAAATTTTTGCTGTCATTTCCCATAGATTATAATTCAGCAGGCCCCTGGCCAAGGCCAGCTGTTGCAAACCAACGATGGCCAAACTGTCATATATCAGCAGCATGCAGCCGCCGGCGATGCTGGCAGTCAGCAGCTACAAGGTAGGAGTTGTCAGTGTGTGTTAATGTAATGTAATGTATCTTCGTCTGTAACTCCACAAAGTCATAAAGACCATGTGGGTGTTACGCAGGAGAGTTTTGTATAGCGCACTCACAGCCAAAGCGGCTTTCGGTACGCATTCGGTAGCCAACAGACTTCGTCTCAAGCAACAAAGAGAAAGTGGGAAGCAGAGTCAGGAGAGCAGTTGAGGTAGTGAGTAGCATAGAAGTAGCAGTCCAGGACCGCTGAAAAAATCGTTTACCTATACTTCGTACGAACCTCAAATCCTTTGGAGACCGTGCCTTTACTTCGTATGCTTTCAAAGCTTGGAACTCACTTCCGACTTGCATCACGACATCTCCTGACTTATGACATTTAAAAGAAGCTCAAAACGCATCTATTTATCACTGCATTTAGTAGGTCCTTGTGATATGTTCTTTACGTGTTTATGCATGCTGATATTGTGCATGCTGCCACTAACAATACTTGCATGCTGACCCTGTGCGTGTCACCCCTAACCATGCTATTCTTGTTGTTTATTGATCATGCTACCACAAACCATTCTATCGTGCTTCCTTTGCAGCAAATGTAAAGTGCCTAGAAAGAGATTGAGTTCTCTGAAGGCGCTGTATTAGATGTATTATATTATTTTTGTTAACCCATATACGAGCATTAAAAGGATTCTTCTACTGCTTCGTATGTGCAGCCTTGGTGTGCTGGTCGGTAAACTTACAGTAGATCTATTTATATTTAAGGCCTAATAGGTGTACTGTAGTCCTGCAATTAATGAAAATCGGTGCAAAATCAAAACAAATAGTGTTTATTCGACATTAATTCGGCAGTTGCTCATTAAGTGGAATTAACACACATCACATGTTAGTGACAGGGGCAGGGCCATAAGAATAAGGGGCGGGCCAGGTCGCTGGCCCCCCTACGGTAGGGGGGATGAATGCCCTCCCCTCTAGCACTGTATTAAGCCCTGGTGTTTTCAGCTGCTTCTGCTGCTGGCCGAAATGTTAAGCCTCCTGTTACTGTGCTGTGAGGGCTAAAATTAGTCAACCGTCTGAGGCAGGACACATGATACTAATGAAATGAAAAGCCACTACCAATTCGTCAAGGCCTGGCTCTGCTCCCATCGGAAAAACGATCGGGGTGGCGCAACTGCGCTGCCGACGTTCTTCACGACTTGATTATGTACTGAGTTATTCCATTGGCTCCAAGGGCTCAGCGAGCCTAATTAATAAGGTATATGCTTGGAGTACAGCGGAAATAAGATTCTTCCACGGTGCCTTAAGGCTCCTTATATTGACACTGGTACCCCATTCGGTCGAGTGTGCAGGTGTTTTCATAATGAAGACACTGCAGAGCGTGCAGCAGTATATGACAGTATGTTTGTGAAAAGGTGTCTCATAGCACACGCACAACGACAGTCTCGGATCGCTTGGCTTCATGTTGCGTGACGGTGACGGTACCGTTGGTTGGCTGCTTCAGGCGAATGTACTTCTTCGCCTTGCTATTGGCATCGGTCGGACGTGGCGTCATGGCTAATGGGCACATTAGGCGAAGCTGGTCGTCAGTCGTCGGCAGCCTTGCATGTCTTCATTGCTGACCGTTTGTTTTTTGTCATTGTCTTTGCTACGGCTGCACTGGCACCAATTGGCAGGGGCGTGGCACATCTGTGTTCCTCAGCTCACGGGTCGTCGTATTCGCTTGCATTATTTGTAGGCGCCAGCATCATCCAGCTGCCTGCCAACATGACGCAGCAGCTGCTTGGTCAGGGTCTACTGGGCACGGCCGGTGGTCAGCAAGGCGGTTTCGTGGTCGTACGTATTTTGCCTTGAAATGATCTGCATTCGCTTCGGGAAGCATGGGGCTCGCCGACTCATGTGACTCCACGATGATCGCGCCGATCATGTGACTCCACCCTGAGCTCGAAGTCTGCCGAGTCCTGCGTTGCATTGGCTGTCGGCTCGTTGCCCGACTGCTGGCCAGTGCTTGCTGCAGCCTCTGGCTGTTCTAGTGGCCATGCCTTTTCCCTGCGAAGCGTTCGAAGCTGGGGCGCGGGCAAGCTCGCAAGCACAGCTTTGCAGGCAATCGATGCAAATCTGCTGCGCGCTGCTTGGTTCCGCTGTGCCCGCGTACGATGCTGTGGGCGAGTCCGCTTGCTGCCTTCATCGACCTTCAACGGCTGTAAATGTCAGCTGAGCCAACAGCCTCGTTTATATAGCTGCAGAAAAGCCTTGGCGGCCATCATCCCTCTTGCGGCTGGCGATATACGGGGCTGTCTGCTGCACGACTCGAGCCCACGACCTGGGCAGTGAATGGCAAGCGCCTGATCCCTGGGCTATAACTTCACTGCACGCTTTCGAGCTTCGTGGAGAGAAATGAGCAATGTTTGCTTGCGAGAGAAAGAGAGAGAGAGTGTGTGTGCATGTTTGCGGCCCATTCTGGTTGTGCGTGCACGTGGGTGGAGGCAGGATCGTAAGCGATCACCGGTGCAGCAGCATCTCTCGTCTCTGCACAGGTCGTGCAAAGTCCGAGTTCTGCACAGGCTTCCATGCCCGCCTCGGTGGCACGCATCGCACTGCCCGTGGGAGGCGGTGGCGCCGGACAGGAAATGGTCGAGGAGGAGCCGCTGTACGTGAACGCAAAGCAGTATCATCGCATCCTCAAGCGACGGCAGGCGCGAGCGAAGCTTGAGGCCGAGGGCAAAATTCCGAAAGAGCGCAAGGTCTGCAGCATCCCACTGCTGCTGCTTCCTTTGCTCCTTCTGCTGTCCTCGTGCTTGTGCATCTGTGAGTCGCCTTTCGCCTGTGTTCTGCTGTGGCTTTTCTCGCTGATTCCCGTCTGGTGGCGGCCGTCCTTGGCATTCAGCAGGCTGTTGACTGTTGAGCAGCCTTTGCTTAGATTTCCGGCTTCGCGCCCAGTCAGTAAAGTTGCTTTGCAGAACCGAGACTTGGTTTATCTTCGCTGCGTGAGCTTGAGGATGTTGGCTATCGTTTCCGCACCGAAAGCCGCTTGGGCTTTGAGAGCGGAAATAGAGAATTTGCCGGCGTAGCATGCCCTCGGTCTTTGCGAGTTGCTGATGGAGATCCGTGCATACTTTGCAAGGAATAGTCGGATAGCATGCACACTTTTTTGTCTACGGTGACGTACGACAGCGGTCTGTCGCCCGTGTCTCTGTGTCGGACTTGATTTAGATTTCCGTTCCACCTACTTTGCCGTTCGTATTTTAGAAATACTTGCACGAGTCGAGGCACAGGCATGCCATGAATCGGGTTCGAGGAGAAGGTGGCCGCTTTCACTCTAAAATCAAAGAGAGTGATACACCGGCTCATGCACAGGTATGTGACGGCTTGGCATTTGCATGAGATTGGCTACGTGTTTGCTTCGAGGGCACACACCCCTTGACTCTTCATCGTTCATACTCTCGCCTCCACTGTAAGTGCTCGGATACTGCTGAACAAGTGGTCATTCGCATTAAAGGCTTGTTTCTTTTTTTTTTTGTAGGACCACGGCAAACTTAGAAAGGTAACTGCATGATGTGAACCAAGTCTGTTGTGGCCCACGAGGTCGTGTCAGGTAAAATGTGTGAGTCCGGTAAACGTTTGAGTTATTGTTGTAGTACGGTCGTGGTTTGATCAGTTCGATTATGTGTCTCACTCCTCACCTATCGCATCTTTTCCCGTGTTTGTTCCTCTGCATCCTTTTCTCTTTTCGTCGCTGCATTCATCTTTTCCTCTTCTCTCATCCTTCTTTTGTTTGCTACACTCACTCGTTACTTTGCACATTTCTCCTCTTTTCTGTGCATCTTTCCTTCACTTTTCCCGTAGCCCTTTTTCTTGACCCTACGTTTGCCTCTTTCTTTGACTTCCGTTTTGCATTCCTTAGCTTTGTCCCCTTTTCCTCGGCTTCCTCTCTTTTGCCTTTGCAGCCCTTTCTTTCTTTCCTTATCTCTTTTCCCTCTTGCCTGGCTCTCATCTCTTTTACGAGCTCCGTCCCTCGCGTAATTTAGCTCTATTTCTCTTTCTTAAGAATGATGCGATGTTTTGTATCGTGGAACTCCTACGGTTATTTGGCTACGTCATAATCTAATTAACAGGGAGTCTTTAGCTGCCTTTGTCCACCGTTGTCCTGTGACACAATCGGTGTTATCGTAACGATGCTGTTGGCTTTTTAATTTACCTTTAATTTACCTTTTTTAATTTAATTTACCTTTCAACAAGCTTCTCAAACTGAAAGGCACGTGACCTGTTAAAAGGAAAAAAATCTTGGTAAGATTGGCAAACAATGATGTCATAGCCTTCCACGGAACCTCTGCTTGGCCTGAGCGTGTTAAATGTGTATCTCCATCTGCAAGTGGGAATTCTGGAAGGCTAAGGCATTGCCGAAGTGCATGCCGGGGAGGTCATGTTGGCTTTTAGCGCACAATCGGAGGTCAACCGCATTCAAGAAACCAACGGGAAGTATGATTGAAGCGGAATAGCTGTTAGAAAAAAGACGTAGTGAAAACTTGGTAGATCAGAACTGCTGGACAAGCAGTGCCAGCATTGTCGGAACAAAGTCTGCAGCATTGTACATGAATTGTGCAGTTAGTAAGCTAAACTAAGTGAGTGTCTTCATTCTTGCTTCAGCATGCTGGTCTAAGCATTATACTGGTTTGCTTATGCATACGTAATACCGTGCATGTCATTGGATTTCTTATTGTTTCTGTTGCAGCAAGCTTAACGCCACTTAGAAAAAGACAAATTCTCTGAAGGGGTTGTGTATATGAAATATTATTATTACTATCACTTACAGCAATTTTTCTGTTTGAATAACTGAAAAATTAATAGCGCTGGATCAAGCTCTTATTCAAATGGCTGTTGATGGAGTCACATCGGAAATCGATGTGTTTATTCATTTTGTTCGTCTGCTGAACCTGTGTAATGTTATTTAAGTGACCGTAATGCTTTCTGTAGCAAAGTCTAAATAGATCTTTGCCTCAGCATCTCTACCTCTGGGGACATTCTATAGCAGTGTCACCGCTAACCTTAAATATGTGGCTGTGCCATTAAGTGGGCTTATATTTTGCTAGACAATTCAGACACTACGAGCTCACTGCCTGTGGACTCGCTCTGCTGAGTCATAGTAGAAGTAGTCACAGTATGGTCACGGACGACAATGCTGTGCCATCTTGCCACGTGGCGGAAGGATGCCATCTTGCTGCTTGACGGATGGGCTCTCTCACTTTAATTAGTAGATATAGTAGTGGCAAAAAGAAATAATAGAGTGTGAAGGTTCTTCATTAGAGTTAAGCACAGGTTCTCCTGAAAGCAGTGACGATATTCATATCATCTTGCTCAATTCAACCGATAATGAGCCCTTCCCGGACTACGAGCATGATCTGTCAAGTGGAAGCACAATCTTATAACTAGGAACTGCGAATGTTCACGAACTAATGAGCGACATTAGATCAGAGCTACAGAGAACGGCATAAATATTTATCACACGGTCGTGCGACCTGTGTGCAACAACCACCTAAAAGCTAACCTTCCGCTACCAATCTTCGTCGTAGCTGGTGAGACACTCATGCACACTGAAGGTGCAGCGGTAGTTATATTATTGGTAAATTTCAAAAAAATACCGAGATTGTGCCAACATTTTAATAATTATTCAGTGTACCGATTTTGGTTAGATTTCGGTTATGATTTGCTACATATGTCATCAAATTGTATCTTCAATCATGGATAAGTTTAGCAAAGCTTATCCAACCGAAATCACAAATGAACACCTGCAGTCATATGCATGCAGAACGGAACTTAATTTGAAATTTTGCAGAACGGAACTTAATTTGAAATTTTGCATTGATTCTTCAAGTGTATTGGCTGAGCTATGGAAATAACAAGGCACAAAGCTAAACAGTAAATTAAGCGATCTTGAAGTCACAAGCATGTGCCTCAACAAGCTGAAAACAGGCACCTCGATTTACCTAGGTTCAACAAGTTGAGACACAATTTGTATTCGTAGTAGCAACTGGTAAATTTGTTCTTTGCGTAGATACCTTGCTTTCCATTTACTTCAGGGCTAGACTTAGTCTGATTGGCTCTCGTCTTAGAGATGCTCCAACGTATTACCTTACACGATAGCCTCACCGTATCCACCCTTGAAGGCTGAGCATTGACTGCTCATCTGGATCTGCCGTTCCAGAAGCAGTGTGGTGCAGCTCTCACACATAGCCAGGCTGTGGTTATACTGCCTTGTTGGCTGTCGTAATATTAAAGCTTGTGGCTGTCGAGGAAGTGAAGGCTTATGTATTTGACTTTTGGTCTGCCAATCATTCAGCCTCAGTGTAACTTTCAGTCGTTCAACTGGAACCCATCCGTGCTCGAACGCCAAACAGCACTTCTCTATTTACCGTATGACACAAGGCTGTGGCTTCATTGTTTGCAGATCCTAGTGCAATGGCTGAATAATGTAGAAGCTCTAGTGCTGTGAGTTAGGATTTTCTCCTTCTAGAGCTATGCCGCAGGACAGCTGTGACCTAAAAAGCTAACCTGTGAAAGCCCTGTAGCTAGGTCAACTGAGTATAAGTCGAGAACAGTTGACACACGAGCTTACGGTGCTCGTCTTTCTACTGGTCCACTTGTCAGCTAGGTCCCTCGGTCTGTTTCATCCAATGCCAAGCTGATGTGACTGGAAAATGGAATGGACCCTCCTCACTAACCCTTACCCAGGGTCACCTGCTACTCTCTCCAGATCCTCCTCACTACCCCCTCCCCAGGGTCACCTGCTACTCCCTCGGGAGGTCAGCCATCTACACTCACTAATTCCCAGTGTTTTGCCATGTAACTAGGTGATAGCTTTGTGTGGGTGCCTGGTGTGTATCAAGGATAACCTTCGGAAATACCAGCATGTGACCTCGAGAGCAGTGGCTTCATTCCTGCACTTTTATCAGGCTGCCAGCCATCATAGAACTGCGAGATTCACATCAAGAAGAACCTCCTTACGCATACATATGTATTATAAAATGGTTGAAATTCAGGTGGCTAATCCGCGACGGCACACACGTGTGAGCGCTCTACCGCTGGGATAAATACCCAGATCATGATAAAGTGCTGACCGAAGTTGATGCGTGTGCCTTGGTGCCTCGGTCATTCTGAGTGAACATATGCTGTAGGCATTCTGTTGTCCATCTCATGGGCGTTATGCAGTTATGGACATGGTCATTGCAGCTTTGTCGTGCATCCTTTGTTTCCCTGGCTACCATTGCATGTTACGTGCTTGTAGTACCAGCTCGGTTTGTTGTGCCATGATAGCCCAGGATGTAGTATGCTCACTGTTCATGGCCAAGGTCGTGGGTTCGAATCCTGCAGTAGGCGATGCTGTATTGCCAACTGCAAGTGGTGGTGATTGCTGTTTAGGCTTTTCTGATGCTATACAAATGAGGCTGTTACATGTGCTAGTTTTTTTTAGCGCAACCAAAGCTGCTCAAATAACAGCTCCATCGGTTGTTTGGTGACCAATTGTGCAGGTTGCTTCAGGCTGCAGCTCCATTGAGCCGGCTCAGAAGTGCGTGGCAGTGTAGCAAGCACCGTTTGATCGCCTTATACTACCTCAAACGCACTAGTTCACCTGAAATTTTAAGGCTATTATTATTTCAATTGGCGAGTTTCATTGATAGCCTCTACTACTATCGATAGCTATCAAGCATACGATCAAGATCATCTATCGATAGCCTCTACTACATATGTAGTACTTACAGAAGAATTCTTCTTAATACATGTATGTTCGTGTGTGTGTGTGTGCCTGCGCGTGTGTGTGTGTGTGTGTGTGTGTGTGTGTGTGTGTGTGTGTGTGTGTGTGTGTGTGTGTGTGTGTGTGTGCGCGCTTATGTGTGTGTGTACTCGCGAGTGCATGAGTCTGTGTGAGTGTGCACATCCTGACGACTATTACGTTGTGTATGTGTAGTAGTCAAGCCCACGAAATAATATGAATAACAGCAGGCCGTTTTATAGCACTCTAAGAGAACTAAATCTCTACCCGGGGTCTTTACAGTTTCTGCAAAAGAACTAATTATTAAGGGTTAATGGCATGCAGATTATCATGCTTAGCCAACCATGCAAAAGCAAACCGTTATCATGCTTAGGCAAGTATGCTGAAGCACTTGAGAAGACAGTCAAGGCCACTGGTCGGTAGGACGTCTAGCTGATAATATGCACTGAATCATTCACCGGTAAGCACGCAAAGCACACAGGAACAAAAAAGACAAGTTAACTGTGGCAAAGGGAAAGCTGGACGACACTGGTACATCTTTAGCTGAGATTTAAAAGATGCAATATCAATGCAGGTAGTGACCGAAGCCACACATAGCGAGTTCCACACTTTCGGTACATACAAACTAAAAGCCGTCACCGAAAAAATTTAATTGTAGTGTGAGGGGTTGCTAGGTGACTGGAAGCCAAGGAGTAGGTGATTCGAAAGTTCACTGAGAGCAAGGATGTTGAATAGGTAGGCTGGAGCAAGCAGATTAAATTATTTGTATGCCCGACTAAGGATATGGAAATCGATTCGATGCATAATAGGGAGCCAGTGAAGCTCACACAGAAGTAGTGTGCTGTGGCAGCTAGGCCCATGACGACACACCAGACGAATCGCTGAGTTGTGCACCAGTTGCAGATAATTAACGGCACTAGTCGAATGTCTTGAATGAAAGGATTGTTAGTGATCCAAAAGCTGTGCCACCAACGTGTGAACTAGTTTGGCTCTTGTCTAAGTAGATCCGGATTTTGGCAATATTTCTAAGGTGAAAATAGGTCGAATTTATTGTGTAGGAAATGTGCTCATCCTATAACAAGTCGTTATGGAATACCATGCTCAGATTATGGCTAGACCTCATTGGAGTGATGTTAGGCGAACCTTAACGTTGGAGTTTTCTAATTTGAGGGTGACACCAGGCTACTCTTTTCATTGTTAAGCTTCAGGAATTTAGTGGTAACATCCAAGCATGACAGTCGTCGATCCGTTCGGCAAGGAAATTAAGTGAGTCCATAATGATCGAAGCGTAGAAGGGTCAAAGGATGGGTAGAGCTGTTTGTAATCGCGGCATAGAAATAAAAGCCAAGATTGTGTGTTTGGCAATGGCACCTGCCACAAGGAAAATATAGATAAGAGAAAAGAGGGTGACTACAAACGAAACATACCTCTGAGACTTGAGATCTAGATGCTGTATGGCCCTCATTTTAGTTCACTAGTAGAAATAGCATTTTGCCTCACATAAAGTTGGTTAACTATCGATCAAGTCACCCGTAAAGTTACCTGTAGCTCAGAGCTAGTGTAAGCAGCTTGTGCCCTAGATGATTGTGCCCTTGTTTGACTCTTTGCATTTGCAACCCAAGCCTCTAAGCAGACTTTGTATTTTCTCGAAGCAGTGCTTTGACCGTTGTTCCAGAAATTGACTTAAGTCCTCGTATGTAAGCACCCGTGATTTGCAGATATGTGTGATCGGTCTTTGATATTAAAGGCAGTGAATTTTCTTGCTAAAAGCTTTTACAGAGACTTTTACTGGCCATCCGAGACCTGATTGTAAGCATCTTTGGTTCAGTTTAAACCACGACTTATTTCTTGAACAGGCTGGTGATTTGATCTGACTCCTAGTGTAACAGCAAGTTGATGAATTTCAAGTTACAATTGCCTCATATCTAAGGGCTAGCCTGTGCCTTCGAACTATTACTGCTTGTGTGCCCTACCTAGCCTGTGTGGTTGTGAGGAGTATAGTTAGCATACCGTCTGCCACCTGTATCGACGTGGGTGCCATAGGCTTCTTGGTGTAGGCACATCACTCGGAAGGTGGCAAAGGTGTGCTTCCTCAACAGTAGTTCAATGAGCTCATTGTATTACATGAATATGTAGCATGCATGCCTTTGATCTTAGGCATACGAGAGCAAAACAGCAGCAAGCTATGTCTGATAGACGATGTAAATCCATCGCCCTGCGATGCGTTTGCTATTATCAGAGGAGTTAGACAGTCTTCTTACCGGGAGTAGTTTTTAGCCGTTCGCTTGATTTTTGCTACAGGAAAAGTGTGTAGTCAGAGAGCCTTTAGCAAGCAGGCTTGTATCGAGTCGCCTACGGTATGGATCCTAATTCAGAATGCGTAGGCTTCTTCCCCTTAAGTGACTAGTAGTGACTTGAAAGGGCTCTTGTCTGGGATCAGGGGATCCGGAGCGCACCGAACCGTAAGGCTTCGACTGTGATGCCTGGTACTTCATGCTTGACGATGAAAGTGCAAGGCATGCCTCCATTGTGAGTTGCTCGAGCGACCGGTCTAAGCCAGTTTTGTAGCTGGCGATCGGTCGAACCTAGCCGCAAAGACCTTTCGCTAGCCTAGCAGGCCCAAAGAATCTACCAAGTGCTCTAGGGCTGTTATTCAGTGCCAGCTGCTCACCGACAGTAAGTCGGTGGAAGCCACATTCCCAGCATGTGTTCTGAGTGAGCTGACCGAGCGGTCGAAGTGCAAGGCAATTATTTTCCACGGATGACGAAGCGTCCTTGTCAGAAACCGGCAAGGCTGTTTTGACCTTGTTCCCGGATCCCCTGCCTGCTGCCGATGTCAACCTGTTACCCACACCATAACGATTCGTCAAGGGTGCAACTTAGGCTAACGATTGCTTGCCAAAGCACAGTGTGCATATCTAATTGCTGATTGGCTCATGTTGCCCAGCAGCAACCACCGGATTGTAGGCTTCAGCCAATATAGAGTCACGTAAATGTTGCTTAGAGTAGATGCCGTTGGTGCCAGTAGATGCAAATGATACTTTCAGGTGACTTAATGGCTTATTCAGCTGCTCGTGGTTGCAGCTTTGCAGTGCTTGTGCATGAATTTTAAATTAATTGGGTGGCCCATTGACCAAAAAGATCTGATAATGCTCCTTTTTGGGTATATGGCTTCGGCTACTTGATTATCGATTATATATATATATATATATATATATATATATATATATGTATATATGTATGTATGTGTATATATATATATATATATATGTATGTATGTATGTATGTATGTATATATGTATATATATATATATACATACACATATATATACATACACACACACTCACATATATGAGTGAATATATTTTCGTGCACGGGCGTATGTGTGTGTATGCGTGTGTGTGTGTGTGTGTGTGTGTGTGTGTGTGTGTGTGTGTGTGTGTGTGTGTGTGTGTGTGTGTGTGTGTGTGTGTGTGCGCGCGCGTGCGCGCGTGTGAGCCAAGTCTGCCATTATTTGGTAGCCAGACGAATAAAACGAACAGCGAGCGAACAGCAAGTTACCCACATAACCAAGAACACGATATGGTCCGAGAGAAAGAGGGGCTTGATTTTCAGCAGAGATTGTTCAACGCAGTACGCCCCCAGGTGTCAGCAGCAGCTTCCAAGCTCTTCGGAGTCAGGACACCTGTCTGGCTAAAACCAAACGTGTGGCCAGCTCAGTCCTTGATTGTGGAGGCCGATCTCAGTGGCCAAGCCGGGATAGTGTGCCCTACCCAAATGTTGTGCTAATCTATTCAGCCCTGTCTCCTCTTGAATACTGCCGAGCTTGTCATTAGCATTAGATGACTAATGTTTAGTACCGAGTGGCTACCATCCTGCTGCAGTCATTCGATCCCTCGTAAATATTTGCCAATAATTGCTTTTCGGATGCCGAGGAGCTCTGGACCTGCTAGCTCAAATCTGGTTCGATCCCTTCCTGTCGTTTTCACACAAGTTAACCAATGCTGGTGTTGGTCGGCTGGCTGTGACGTGCCCAGTACAATGCATTTCTGATAAGAAGTGAGATTCTTGGTGGCACTCAGTTCAGTCAGGTTATCATGTAACTGACTTGCTTTACGGTAAATTAGGTCGATGCCCATTCGCCGGAACCGAGCGATCAGGCTGTCCACCTCTTCTGTACTGGCAGCTAGGCGATTGGTATCAGCATTTTAAATACATTGCTATGACAAAGCCCTGTCGTAATTTTATTTGAATAAGATGTGGTTGAGGGGAGCCTTTTTTGGGAGTGCCTGTCATCAGCCAGGATGCACGTTCGATAACCTGAATTCACTTCGTAAATAGATGGTAGCTCGAACCGCGTTGTGTGAGCACTTGCGACATTATGGGGCGGAAAGTACCGTTGGGGCAGCTGTCGGGAGTATGTCCTTAGCTTCTTTTGCTTCGACTGGCTGGACATGCTCCTTGGCTCCTGGCCCTTCGAAGGCCGTTTTTACTTGGCAGACTTTGTGGCACCTCAAGAGTGCCGTGCATCGTCCACGTATTAGTTCTGGCTGCTACACGCTGCTGCTCTTATTGTAGCACATGCCATCTAGCTGCAATGTAGCAGAAGCTGCACGTGCAGACGAATTCCTACCAGTGCTGTAAGTGCCCACCGCTCTTCTTTGGATGCCCCTGATACAAGACAAAACAGAAAAACGTGATAATGTTTTCCGTCTTATCGGAAGGTTGTTGGACTTGCAGCCTGCCAGTAGTTTTCCTTTTCAGTTAGCTTTCTCCGTTTGAATCAAATCTATGCTATCTGGATCCTTCTCATTCGCAGCCATCTTTTGTAGGCTAAGGCTAAGAAAGGTAGTGCTGCTACGCCAGTTTGGACTTAAGTGTATTCGGTGATCGCCGACTGCTCGTGGTGATGACCTCAGGACATGGCAACTGTGCATGCCGGTTGCGCACACTATTTTGTATTATACTACTACTGCGGTGGTTATAAATCTTTGTTCATATGTATAGTTTTTACAGCTGGGTTTCTGGTTTCACACGGCAGGCATCTTATGTCAACGATAGAGTAGCATCCCAGATATTAAGAGTAGTAGTACTTGTTGTTGTGCTTCCTTGTAAATAAAGCAAGCCTCATGCACTTCGGCAGTCTTGGCCTCTGCCTCTAAGCATGTGCTGTTGGCGTTTGGAAGGATGAATGTGCACTTGTATAGCACACCCATATGTCACACACACATATGTCTGAGCACTTACAAGGATTAATGATAATGTGGCATGTGTGTAGCACCCAAAGACAGCTAAATCTCTTTCTAAGCACTTCATGTAGGCTGGAAAGGATAAGGCATGTTGCCTTTTTAAAGGCAGTAGCATATATGAGCTACAGCATCTCCTTTTTGGAAGGTAGCAAAGGGGTGAGTTCAAGGCATAAGAGTTCCACAAAGTGGAGACAGGGTAAGAAAGAGACAGGAGGGGTGGCTGGTTACCGAATGCCTGTTTGAGTGACCCATCCTGCCGTGGGCCGTGGGGAGGGCTCTCCCTGCAGCTTGCAGAATGTTTTTGGTCGATTGTTTGACAATTGGCTGGTTACGCAGTCGACTAGCAGGCGGCTCGAGGACGGGTCCACCAAAACAGCCGTAAGCACATTGCAGCTATTGGGCGGGCCTGACAGCACGGGGGGGGGGTACCGCTTTGAGATGACTGCTTTAGCTGCAACTGGTCAGCATCGGCAAGAAAGAAATCCCACCAACCTGCTCTCCAGCCTTGCCCCACCACGGAGATCTGGTAGTCACTAGCAGCTCTGTTGCTGGAGCTGTATCGAGCTGCATACAGTGCCTCCGATATCTGGCTGCAAGTACGTATGTATGCTGATCATGTAACCGTGGCAGCAAACGCTTCGAGCGAAGTAGACCGGTCGACGATGAATTGTGGTGAGCATTGGGAAACGATGCTTGTCATCGACAGAGACATGTTGAAACAATACTGCAACTGCCCTAGACAGTCTTTCCAAGTCGGTGGCCTGCCTGAACCACACGGCGACTCCAGCTGAGACCGAGTACCCTGTTTGTTTTTTTACGTGTGAGACCGCGTGTTGACTTGTTGCCAATAGTGTTTTGCCCATACTCTGACTAGCACGACAAGGCTTATTGGGGGCTCTTTAAGTTCGGCTGATCAGGCTGGTAAGATCGATCAGATCGTATGTGCCTTCACTATGCTCGGCCAAGCAGATGTCGAGCTGGGGATATTTTTATAGCACAGGGTTAGCCCAGAGGCATTCCGTGCATTCGGTAGCTAGTGTTCATCTGAATCGAGAACAAGAGAGGCGTTGTTTAGCCTGTAGTTCAGGCTAGGAAGAGTGTACGATGGAAGAAGCACCAGCAGAGACCCGCTGGATAGAACTATCCCAAGCCAGCAGTAGCCGAAAACATGGCCGTGCAAAAATTGTGGCAACTTTTGCAGTCCGGGACCTGCAGCAGAGCACAGATACCTGCCATCGGCATCATAAAGTGAAAGACGGTGCTGCTAATTTGTCGCCCTGGGTGGACCTGGCGGCATGAGGAGGCTAGGTCGGAAACCTGGTGGTGGAGATCCGAAGCACAAATCTTAGAGCGATCAAGGGCCAAACTGAGTGCAAAGAGTTGTGAGTTAACTGCCACGGTTCTTGACTCGACAGAGGTATCTCAGGTCAGCCAGCAGGCTTTGATCTCCGTTTAAGCTTTGCTGAGCATCCAATGTGACTGCTAACAGCTAAGTGCAGGCAGCTCCATGCCTAGCTGAGCCAGCTTCGTCGGCCTATAGTTGGGCAGCAGCCCGAGCGTTTCGTTACTTTGTATGGAGACAACATTGTAAAAAAGCCTTAGTGTTTTGGCAAATCTTACCAAACGCTTGGCAAGACTGCTCGCGGAGCCCACGCTTGCCCTATTCTCATCGGTTGTCACTTTCTTCTCACTCGTCATTCTCAATGAGCATGTCGCTTTTTTTATCCTGAAGAGTAGGCACCCACAACCTGGCAAATTAAGTGCTCATTTAAGCGACTAATTATCCAAAAAGGCTCGGATAAGCGACAACGTGGTAGCTATTCACACGTTCACGAAGACCGGAACGAAGTATGGCAAAAGATGAATAGCTTACAGCAAGAATGCCCACCATTTCCGGCCCCAATTGGGTGTACCACCAAGTATGATTGGTTTGCTCAGGCGAGGTCAAGGTTTGGCCACCAACGTTCGGAAAAGCAGAAAGTGCTTCAGAGTATCTTACTAGGGCCCAGCCAATGCTAGAAGCATACTTGCAAAAAAATGAATCAACCGTACAGGAGCAATCAATAAACTGGGTCGGTTCATGCTGGGGTTGTGCGACGACTAGGCCACTGCCAGTTTTCAAACTAGAACTCTCCCTTGAGAGTGTGGACATAGTGGATAGGCTAACTGAAGCCATCGGCTGCTCACAGAACAGTTACATCAAGTCTCTGCAAGGTAGATGGTGGTGGGTGAGAATGGCTTTTATGGTCACCAAAACAGTAATGACACAGCTGACGGCTATTGTACCGAAAGCCGCTTAGGCTGTGAGTGCGCTATACAAAACTCTCCTGTGTAACACCAACATAGTCTTTGTGGCTTCGTGGAGTTACAAACGGAGATAGTGGTTCGACTGCAGTTCACCGAGACTGTGATTTGCCACTTTAGAGAATCTGCATGTCACAGCCTGTTAAAATTCTTTTGTGGCACGATAGCAGGTAGAGCACAGGCCCCACACACACCGTTAGAGTCGTCCGGTTCCCTCTATAACACTAGCCCACGAGGCTTGTCATTAGACTTATCGGCATGAGTGCTGTATGATCACACTGTGGCACTGCATCCTGCTGGTGGTGTGAGCCTCAGTAATGCCAGCCGTTTTAACGGCATTGCACATCGTGCCGTGCCAGCTAGTTTGCAATAAAGTTAGCTAGTCCCCTGTTGTAAGTGCCAATTCAAGTTGTGCATTCTCTTACCACGAGCGATGCTTTGTAAACAGAGCCAACTGACTGACCTTCGAGCAAAGGCTCCCTCAATCGACATCGAAGAGTGGAGTTGTTTTAGGTGAATGAGACTTGACGGGAACGAGGTAGACAGGCCACCGGGTGAGTAAATCAAGCTTGCTAAGATTGTCACGTGCGACATTCTCTGTAAGAGAAATGGCAGCTACGGATGGCAGCAATCCAATCGGCGTAAGCATTACGTGACCTGTTGGAATTGAATCGCTTGTTCTATTAAGATGGCACGTCCTAAAATATTATGGGCTGTGCAGCTTCTCTTGAAAAAATTCGTTGGGATCTCAAAATACGAGTAAATCGCCGAAGGACCGATGAGGAGTCCGCCAACCAGGATGCACCACCTGACCGATGGTTTTAGGACGCCTGTGACACCATAAGCACCCAATTGGTCCAAGATTCTCAAGTCAATGTTGCAGCAATGTTTGGAGGCTGTCGGCAAGGACCTTACTCGCTTTGTGCCAACGTGCTTAGTTTAATTGATTACCCCTAAACGTTAAAACAAGATTGTTCATAACTGCTGAGCTAAATTTTATAACAAGCCCTTTCGATTCGTCGACACATTTCCCCACCACAATGCTCTCATACGACCATACTACGTTAAAGACCTAACAAGAGCTGTAAAGGGCTCAGCTCTTACGGTGGAATGTGAGCATCTTAAGTGACTTTCCAGATGAAGCCCGAAGTCTGCAGGAGCTCGTGACACCAAATCAATTAATAGGCAGCCACCTGATTGCTCAGATTAAGTGGCTGCTAGATATTCCCTTGCTTCATTGCCTAGTACAATTTTACTGAAAGCAAGCAAGGTCAGCAGATGCTAATGTCATGTCTCAACTCTCAAGCCACGGGTTTGAACGTTTTTTTTACACATTACGTAGCTGTACATATTCGTATTTTGAATATTTGAGCTTTTCTGTATGTATTGTATCATCGCATATTAAGGTGCCCTTTGCAGATAGCTATGCAGTGGTCCTGTGCGAATAAGATGGCTAAAGAAGTTAAAAAGTGGATGCTAGCTGATTCAACAGCCTCAATTTATATAGAGGCATTTGAGTCTTAGCAGCTATCTCATACTTGCAGTGGACAAAAAAAGGCTTGTCAGCAGGCAGGGCTCAAAGTCAGACCTAGGCAGTAAAGTGCAAGCGCCTCATCCCTAGGCTAAGACCCAGCGAAACACCGTTAAGACTTCCTCCGAAAAACATGAAACAAATGCCAGTACGAATTATGTCAAGACTGGCGACTTTTGAAAACGTGCAGCATCTACTTCTTTTATTCTTAAATTAAGCAAACCGCCGTGGACGCACGTCGGTGAAGAAAAACCAATGACGCCAGCACGCTCCATGCGACATGCAAGAATTGGCACTGGTAGTCACAGACAAAGGCTGCCTGCCGTCGTGGCAGAACTGTCTACAAAGCAACAAGGAGCCGATTCGAGTGTCATCGGCCCGCATCGATGGTCCGGCTGACAAGCCAACCACGACTTCACTTTAGTTGGTGAGTTCGAAACTCGGCCGTGAGGGCGGCCGATACCGAGCTTCTGTCTCAAAAGCTGGAGGCATATAAGAAAGCCCCCTACGTCTGATACCGCCTCACCAGACGACCTCGAGCCTACACGAGCGTGCTGCCGCGGCGCTGCCGCGGCGCTGCCTATGCGCCGTGGCGTTTTGCACAAGCCCGCTATGCTATGCACAAAAACCGTGCAGCGTCGTCGAAGCCTCGCACGCTCGGTCAGACAGTTTGCGGCTTGCTGCCAAATATAGCCGAGGATGGCTGGCTGCCGATTTCAACCCTGCGCACAAGCTGTGCTGCGTCGCCTTGGCGCCCGCCCTTCGCGGCACGGCCAAGGCGTGCGGCGTGCGCTCGGGAGCGCTTCCGCTGATTACGTACGTAGACATTGACGATCGATTGTCGCGATTGACTCGAGCTCCGACCGGGCCGCACAGCAGCTCGGAGCCGGCAACGGTAGCTGAGCCGGCTCCAGCGGCGGCCGGTGGTCGGAGAAGCCTGCCAGCCACCTGGTGGCCGGGCAGTGGCCATGTTGGTGAGGAGGAGGAGGAGAGGGAGGGACGTGGCCGCTGCAGTTACGACCTGCGCTTGCCCGTGGGTGCGCGGTGGCGGCGGCGCAGTTGCTTCGGTCAGATGCACACTCGCTCCGCCGCAGAGGCGGCAGCGCTCAAAGCCGGCGCTCCTTCGTCGTTGTCGTCGTCATCGTCGCTGGCCAGCGGCTCCGCTGATGCCGCTCCACGGTGGGACGCGTCGTCGGCGGAGCCCAGCGAGTCGCCGCCACTGCAGCAGCTGCTGCTGCTGCCTCGTCCACCGCCTCCGCCGCTGCCGAGCGCATGAGCCGTCAGCTGCTGCAGACCTGCAACAGATGCCGCCGCCGGAGCTAATACACGATTTGTCGACGACAGGCAGGCTCGAGCAGGTGGCACTGGCTTTCTTTTATGTGGCCCCCACTCGACCGAGTAAAAAATAAATAAATAATAAAATACTAGCTGATTTAACAGCCTCTTTTGTATAGCGACAGAAGAGCCTTTACGGCTATCAACACTGCTTGCTGCATCGATGTAGAATCGCCCACAGCAGGATTCGAACCCACGACCTCGGTACCGAGGTCTTGAAAAGCAGCCGCCTTACCTAGTGTGCCATCACGGCTCACCAATGGGAACGCTCATGCAATAACACACAATTTCGTGGATGTGCTTGAACGATAGCTTAGTGTAACATGCAATCCAAACTGGAGCTATGCACAGCCGATCTCTAGTGGATCTCCGTTAGAGTCGCGTGGTGGATTGCAGTAGTTGTCAGCGTCTTTGCAGCCCATTTGCATAAGAATACGCAGTAAAATTTGGCAGGTTTATTATAACAAATGTGTACTGCAATAAACATTCGAAATTTGAGCTTCATGTCACCGATTTCCTTTCGATTTTAAGCTCAATTAGATAGGACTGTGGTGGATTTTGATGATCTCTTGCAATCGGGCTGTGGAGGCATTATGAAATTTTCTGTATCGGTCGATGAGTGGGTGGGTACCAGGGCCCACAGGTCCCCTCCGACGAAGCTGAGGGTCGCAAGCGTAATGAAGCTCCTTCACATTGTTATGCCA
This sequence comes from Cristatella mucedo, assembly GCA_009760855.2. Lineage (NCBI taxonomy): Eukaryota > Metazoa > Bryozoa > Phylactolaemata > Cristatellidae > Cristatella > Cristatella mucedo. The sequence goes on along the minus strand of WPIO01000003.1, from coordinate 4,153,326 downwards.
GAGGGAATGGTCTGCACATCTGCGACCTTCCGCTAGATGACCAAATGGGCTCCGTGGTCTAGTCTGCTTACAATTACATTACATCACATTGCAAAAACAAATTCGGACCTGCTTAAATTGGGTTATAGGGTCAAAATACTTCATACATTTGCATCATCCCATTTTGATATCTGTACCTTATCTACTTGGTGATCTTCCTCGTTGATAGCAAAACAGGAGGTGCAAAGCTCGGCTGCTAGGCTCAGCTATTTCGAGCATCACAACCGCTTCACATACACTCACACTGCAATCAAGAGAAATTCATTAGCTCGGCTATAATGCTCTTCTGCAGCTAGAAAAACAGGCTAAAAAATCAGCTTTTTTTTTATTGTGCAGCGCAATCAACTTCAAGGTCCATCCATTCACTTGTAGGGCCCCTTCATTTGCTTGCTCCGGCAAGGCCTGCTTCTATTGAAATGTGTGCATGTGCGTGTGTGCGTGCGTGTGTGCGTGAGTGCGTGTGTGTGTGTGTGTGTGAGCGCGTGTGTGCGCGCGTGTGTGCATGTTCAGACATGCACTCAAAACCTGCAACTCACTGCCGCCTGACACCACGACATCGACTTGATAGCATTTCAAATGAAACTAAAAACATATCTGTGCCTCCCAGCCTGTGCTTCGTTCGTGCATAACACTCCTTGTGTGTTAGCAATCCTAGGTGTCGTTACCACTGTCAATTGACATGCATTCTTTCCAGCCGACTGGAAAGTGCCTAGAAAGAGATTCAGTTCCCTTAGTTTGTTAGATGCTCTTAATTGGCACCTGGCAAATATTTGGCCGCTCGTGGGGAATAACCCAAGCAGCAACTCCGCCCCAAGTAACAGCATCCCGAGTAACTCTTGCTCTACAGTATGGCCTGTATCTGATCGATCATAGACATACACATGATATAGTATGGTTTCAATCTGAACAGTTCTTTGCTATGCGTAACAACTCGAATAGAGCAGTCACCCCCTCACTCGGGCATTTAGGCAGTGCCGGGCAGCTAGGGTAGCCCCGCCCCCTACAGCTGGGATAATAATAATAATAATAATAATAATAATTCACTTGATAAAGCGCCCTCAGAGAACCTAATCTCTCTCTAGGCGCTTTACATTTGCTGTAAAGTGAAATGCAATTGAATGGTAAGTAAAATCATGCTTGAAAAACAAACGAAATGAATAATATGGTTAGGACCCCCGGAACCCCTACAGCTAGGTGTCCCACGTGCCCTGTGCTGGTCCTTATGCAAATGCTTTATTATCATTACAAAAAGGTACCTTCTGTGACTCTACGTCTTCACGTGGCCTGAAAGTAGCAGCGCTTAAATTCTTGTTTAGCTTCAGGCCTAACCAGGAAGATTTGCCATGCCTGAACGTTATTATTATTATTATTATTATCATTATCATACGACAGCATCCGTTCAATGCATGCAGGACGATACGGAGTTCCTGCCGATGCTCGACGAGCCAGCGCTGATGCTGCTGCTGCTGCTGAAGGCAGAAGCGCTCACCGTCGGCGGCGTCGTGCCACCACTGCGCAGCGGGCGCCGGCCGCGGCCGCTGCCGATGCTGCTGCTGCTGCTGCTGGCAGTCGTCGTCATCGTCCTGCCTCTTGCTTCGCATGAGGTGCTTGTACTCGGATATGCGAAGCTTCTTGCCGTCCACTATGCACGTTCTTTTTGGCCTCGGCCTAAATAGGGAGCACCCCGTGACAAACAATGGCGGCAACAGTCGAGTAGGTGCACACAGCGGCAGCGGCATCTCGAGATGCACGGACTCAAGGGCTCCTGCATGCGCGGCCACTAGGGCGGGCCACTGGCAGAACGGGCATGCTCGCATGCACTCAGCAGCCGCCGCCGCACCTGTAGCGATAATCCGGGTGGTTCTCCATGTGCTCCTTGCTCAGTCGCGATTGCTCCTCATAATATGGCTGCTTCTCAACGTTGGACATGTTCTTCCATTTAGCACCTGCAAATAGGTTGCACTCGTAGGCGTGGCGCCGGCAGGGAGATGGCCAGCATTGGTGGCCGGCTGCTAATGGCTGCGCCCCTCTACAGGCCAGGGCCACGGGGTGGCACCAGGGGGGGGGGAGGGACCGATTCGGGGACCGGATCCGGCTTGCTGCATCTGAGAGCCAAAATAGGGCAACGACACACCTGCAGGAGTCATAGACAAGGCTTTTGCAGCAGTTTACCGAGTATCTTGCTTATGTTGGAGTTGTGCATGTCCGGGCAAGCTTTGAGTATCTTTCGTCTCTCTTCGCGCGCCCACACCATGAAGGCGTTCATCGGGCGCTTAACGTGCGGCCTAGCCTGAAGGTCGTTCGACGCCATGCTGCCGGCGCCTGCCGAAGCTGCACTGCTGCTGACCACGGCATGGGAGGGTACAGGTGGACTCGAAGAGTACTTGTCTTTGTTGGCGGTGGACTGGCCATGTTTGGCTGTCGCTGGTCTCCCTACCATATCGTCGACAGGTGTCGATGACAAATCGCTTGGCACATGAAAGCAGACACCGGGCCCACCTCCAAGGGGCACAATCACAACATTGCTGCCAGGGCAGCACAGAGCAATCTGCCAAAACCGTCAGGGAACTGTCGACGAAGGGGGGTGGTCAGAGGTAAGAAATTCTGACGACTTTCCTTCCTTTAATAATAATAATAATAATAATAATACACTTGAGAAAGCGCCCTCAGAGAACTCGATCTCTTTCTAGGCGCTTTACATTTATTGCAAGACACACGATCGAATAGTGAGTGATATCATGCTTGATAAATAACATGAATAACATGGTTAGGGGTGTCATGCACAGGGTCAGCATGCAAGTGTCAGCACGCATAAGCACATGAAAGACGAATCACAAGAACCCACTAAATGCTGTCCTAGATAGGTGTTTTTAAGTTCTTTTAAAATGTGGTCAAGTCAGGGGATGTCGTGACGCAAGTCGGGAGTGAGTTCCAGGGCTTTGGGAGCATACGAGCTAAATGCACGGTCTCCAAAGGATTTGAGGCTTGTATTTGAGGTATACTTAAAGATTTAGATTCCGAAAAGCGGTTGGTACGATGCTTAGCCTGGTGTGGCAGTAGATCTGATTGGTAGGCTGGAGCCAAAGAATGAAGTGACCTAAAAGTGAGTGACAAAACCTTGAAGTCGATGCGTTGCTTGACTGGGAGCCAGTGCAGGTCGGCTAGAAGTGGTGTGAGGTGGCAACTCCAAGGCTCACGACAGGCAAGCCTAGCTGCAGTGTTTTGCACCAGCTGTAAGGGCCTGATAACACAAGCTGGTAGACCAGCAAGCAGTGAGTTACAAAAGTCAAGACGGGGTGTCACAAATGCATGGACCAACTTAAATGTGGATCCCTGTCTAAACAAGCCCGAATTTTAGCAATGTTATGTAGCTGAAAGTAGGCAGATTCGATTGAGGAGCTGATGTAGTCGTCTAACGAAAGGTCACTTTGGAACATGCCACCTAGATTTCTCGTAGATTCAACAGGAGATATGCTGGCAGAGCCGATTGTGAGCATTAGCCTTATCTACGCAAGACCTGCTATAGTGCTAATAGCAGGTGGCAAGGAATAAATGAAGGACGAGAGAAGCCGCTAGTATAGCACCGAAAAGAAGCAGCCTGCCTGCTAGCAAAGTAAAAGACGACGAAGCAGTTAAAACGTGGTTACGGGCAAAGAAAACGATGTTGCTGAACCGCAAGCCGGACTGAAAAGTGTTCAACCCACTTCGATGAAACCATATCATTGCACCAGAAAGAATGGAAGTCTGCCGGCTCGTCGGGGGAGGGGTAGGGTTCGACATTCGAGAAAAAAGGCCACGTTCGACTGCCATTAAATCGACTCAGCCCTTTTGACGACCGCAAGCAATCGAGACGTCACAGCGAGCCCAAGAACGGCAGTGCCTGGCTCTGACTCTTGCCCCTAGTCGTGCCGGCCACCTCCCGGCACCAAAGAGACGACCGCTCGGCTCAATGGAGGCAGAGACGAAAGAGAGTCAGCAGCCACTACCGGACACGGGACGACGGTCCCTCCCCCCATCCACCAGGGACGGCTGTGGCTGGAAGGGAGGGAGCCACGATGCGGCCATTGGGGTGAGGCCGACGGCTGCAAACCCGGTGATGCCAGCTAGGCTTTCGTCAGCTAGCATGAGCAAGCCAATGTCGAGCCGATCAGAGTCGCCGGGCTCTGCAACAGCCAGCCGCTCGTGCAAGCACGGCTCGCGGCAACAAGCGGCACGTGACCCAAGTACCTACAAGCAGCTAGGAGCTTTGCCTGCTCGCTGCCGTTTTTCGAAGACCCGTGGCGGCTTTGGCGGGCAAGACCCACCTTCACTTGGCAAGCTGCAGCGTTGCTGAAGGAAGCCGGCGATGTCTCCGTACGGCAGAGGCGGAGGTGACGATGCGAGGCCAGCCCTCTTGTCGGTAGCTGAGGCTGCTGAAGACGAGGTCTGATCAGTGCAGGGCGAAGCCGTGTCTGAATACGTGGCGTCCTTTGACCGAACGAAAAAACACAACATGAGTCCAGTGCACGCCCAAGCTCGGCACGAGTTCGGGCAGTGTCACAGACAGATTGGGGGGGGGGGAAATACTTGCCGACACTTGCCAGTGGCTGCGTGGACCACGGCCAATCTGCAGGAAGCCAGAAGGATGTCGGGAAGCCAGGCCGCCGCCCGCCGTGCCTCTGCGCACGCGTCGCGGCCAGGTCCCCCTTTGCCATGCCTGGCGACGCTTGCGAATGCACGCGCAAGCGCTCTCGACATGCCGACGCCGACGCTCTCGTCCGACGAATAGCGCGAAGCGTAGCCCACCCCAATCACCACGGACATGCTGAGAGAAGGCCGCTGCGCGGCAACGCTAGTCACCTTGTCGAAGAAGCCGTGAGCTGGGCCGCAGAAAAACGGCGCAGCTGCCGAGGCACCTGCCGTAGAGCGGCCAGCTGCAGCAGCTGCCGCAGCCATCAGATTGTGGAAGACGGCAGACGTAAAGCCTGGTGTCGCCGAGAACAGGGCCGCCGCCAGTGGCTGGGCGGCGGCCGGTGGCAGCTGCAGAGCTGATGGGGCCACCGAAGCGATCGACGGCGCTGGAGGCGCGGCGGTGGCGGCCGCCTGGCGCGCACCCGCAGCAGTCTGTGCGGGCGGCAGGGCGCCATCGCCACGGCAGTTCTTCGTCGGCGGCCGACAGATGCCGGAGTGGGCCGGTGGCGGGCAGCGCTGCGGCCGTCTCGGCAGCAGCGACGACATCGGTGCACCTGTGGTAGGCCAAAGACCTTGAGCAGGTGTTGAAGCAGGGGAAGAATGGCTGCAGGGCCAGGCGCATCGCATATCCAGCAGGGCTCGAGCCCACGACCTCGGTCATCAAATGCATTCACCTCGGCCTTGGCCATTAAAGGGGAACCGCAGAGCTTGCAGGCAGCACACAAGAGATCGCCCAGCCGTGCTGAAGCAACCTCCCATTTGCAAACCGGAAGGAGCTGCAGGTCGTCCGGCCGTCGGCTGAATACTCGAGCTTCGAGAATACTCGAGAGCTGCGAGCTTCGGCCTGATCCGAGAGCTGATACCGGTCGGCTATGCAGAGATCGGCAATACCAACAAGGGGGAGGGAGGTACAGCCTGCTGCCGGCGGGTCTGACCACTGCCCCTCTGGTAGAGACCGCTCTTTGCACCAATCAAATTCGGCCTCAAATTGCAGTCAGCATTCAACAGTTATCCGGTTTGCGTAGCAGATGCTTCCGAGCTCAGCAAGCTCGGCCTGGTGAAGTTACATGTCCTAGGGGCCAAATCAAAAGTACTCGGCTCAAGCACTAAAGCGCACACACACGCCCACGCACGCACTCACTCACACACACACAATCACACACACACACACACACACACACACACACACACACACACACACACACACACACACACACACACACACACACACACACACACACGCCTACACGTGCTCACGCAGGCACACACACACACCATCCCAGTTGGCGGCAGCATGAAGAACCGGTTCAGATAGAATGCTGCAAACATCAAACATAAAACAGTTGGCAGCAGCTCGACCAGAGTACCTACCTGACTTGTCTCAACTGCCGGATCCAAAATGCACCCTTTGCATACGGAAGCGTTCACTTGGGGTGGGACATCCGGCAACTAAACCAGAGCCGTGGGCCTTGCCAATCATGCAGCTCACTCACTCGGTGAGGATCTTCTGTTAGTCTGGCGACCACACCATGCTGCCTAGCCTTAAACAGCTAATCCACTCGGCGACTAGGCAAGGCCAGCTTCAGTCAGGCCGCATGGGCAACAGACCACTCCCGCCAGTCATCCCCGAAGAGGGGTGGGGTGGGTGGTTACAACACGCCCTCCACCCCAGCACCGACAAGACGGGAAAGGAGGTGCCTTGCTGCTATTGATATGACTTATCATTGGCCTGAGTGTGGCAGCTGCATTGCAGCAGACCTTAGGTGCTTCACAGTGCTAATGTATTTCAACAACTCGACGTGGGCACGAATCACAGATTAGCTCGTCGGCACTATGAGCACTATGAGTACCTCGGACTGCAAGCATCCCTCAAAAAACTATTCGGCCTATCGCACTGGTGCTCCGTCGGAGCGCTCGAACCGCTCAGCCGAGCTGGCCCAGTGGTTAAGGTGCTCGCCCCAACCAAGGCCTGGCCGATGTCGTGGGCTCGAGCCCTGTGGCATATGTGAACCGCCTGAATAGAGATTAAGTTCTCTTAGGATGCTATATAAATGAATTATATATATATATATATAACATATATATATATTATGCTGCCGGGAATGGGGAGCCAGCCAGCTTTCTGAGGAGGAAGAACCCTGGTGGCGACCTCTACCGACAGTGGCCGCACCCCCCAAGCTGCTGCTGTGCCCAAAAAAAAACTACTGAACGACTGTGGTCGGCACTTGCATGCCGGGCAGCGAGGGTTTGTTGCAGAGCTGCACAGACAATGCCCATTGTGCCACTTCAGCAGGAGGACTGGCAATGGCCGACCACAATAACGACCTGTGCCGCCCACCGGCCTGAGGCCCAGCTGCCACCGGCTCAACGGAGCAGCGGGTGGGTGGGGGGCAGGGCCCTTGCCACCAAATAGGACCGCACAACAGTGGGCCTTTTGTCCTTTCCAGGCTCTCGGTGCCTGCCTGTCAGCCACAGACATGAACAACACCATTATCTTGCGAAAGACTGACCTTTGATCTGCCCAAGGGTAATCACGTCAACTGAGATGCAAGCTGCAACTGGATACCGCCAGTTAGCCACGACCAGGCAGCCTTCGCAGCCACCAGCATGGATCCGGCATCTATGCCAATGCAGAAGCCCATTAAAATTCCTTCGAGCGACAAGAAAGGTATTGTCAGTTCACTGAGCCTCCTCCAGGAGCACAAGGATCGCCTCTCACCGGCAACATACTGCTCACTGCAATGCCGATGTGACAGGTCTGATACTCACAAGAGAAACTCCCGGGTTAGCGAAAGCAGAAGCTTCAGCAGCCAGTTTAGTCAGTTTGTGCAGGCCATGCCGAGAAGCCAGCAGCCGGACTACAGCCCGATGCAAGCAGCCCAGGGTTTAGAACATTGCTCAGTGCTGTGCGAGACCGTGGGAGATCGGCCTCGGCAGTTGGACAGTATCTCAAGCAGTGCACCCAGACAAAGCTAGCTAGAGGGAAGGCTTCAATCAAACATGTTCCAACGCCTCTTCGACCCAGGGGTGCAACGTGCTACGGCAGACATGCCGTGCCATTTTACGGACCCCTCCCATGTTTAGCAGGCATTGGTGAGAGATCGGGTGTACTGTGGGTCAAGAGACCGCTTTCGTGCATGTGCCCATGCATGTGCACAAAAACAGCATTCACACACGAACGAATGCAACAAGAACACACACAAATACACAGTTCACATCACATTTACACATCTCTCTCTCTCTCTCTCTCTCTCTCTCTCTCTCTCTCTCTCTCTCTCTCTCTCTCTCTCTCTCTCTCTCTCTCTCTCTCTCCTCTGCCTATTCCACAAGTAATGAATGTGACAGTACCGTCGGTCGCCCGGGATGAAGGAAGGGACAGGGTGTGCAAGGTGATCCTGTCACATCGGCCAGAAAGCCATAATCACCTTTTTCGAGTGGCCAATTGACATCGTTGGCACTCCTTTCGCAACAGCCACCAGCATGCCCTCCTGCAATGTTCAGCTGCTGCTGCCTCGGTTTGGTTAGATTAAGAGGAGCCTCGGCTGAAACAAAAAGAATGAATGTCTGAATGACAACGAACTGCCAACTGAGAGAGATAGAGGGCATCGCAGCCACCGCTGCCATCGCCAGCCTGCCACCAGGCCAGCGCTTCAGCATTCGCTTCGCAGCAGTCAATCTGCTACCGTCACCACGGCTGACACTCTCGAGCTACACTGGCCTGCTGCTGCCGACGCAGCAGCAGGCCAGTCTCCTGCTCAACAACAGCTTAGCATGCCCACTAAAGAAGTGGCTGCAGCCCACCTCTCAAACTCTCAGCCTCTCTCTTTCTTGTGCTGCCTCTTCTCTCTTCGATCTGTCTCGAACCCTGTCTGTCTCGAGCAGCTCGGCTACGCATTACACATGTCAGACAATTGCCTATACGCAAGCTATACGCATGCAAGCTCATTGACCTCTCGCCTTACTATGTGCATGGGTCACTCTGTCAGTCTCTCCTTTCTCTATCTGTCTCTCTCACTTCCTCCCCCTCCTTTCCCTCTCCCCTTTCCCTCTCCCCCTCTCTCTCCCCGTCTCTCCGTGTCTCTCTCTCTCTCTCTCTCTCTGTCTCTCTATCGCTCTCTGTGTCTCTCTCTTCTCTCTCTCTCTGTATGTATCTCTCTCTCCCTCTCTCTCTCTCTCCCTCTATCTCTGTCGCTCTGTGTGTGTATCTCTCCTCTCTCTCTGTCTCTGTCTCTATCTCTCTCTCTCTCACTCACTCACTCTCTCTCTCTCTCTCTCTTTCTCTCTCCCCTTCTCTCTCTGTCTCTCTCTGCTGTCTCTCTCTGTCTCTCTCTCTCTCTCTCTCTCTCTGTCCCTCTCTCTCTCTCTCTCTCTCTCTCTCTCTCTCTCTCTCTCTCTCTCTCTCTCTCTCTCTCTCTCTCTCTCTCTCTCTCTCTCTCTCTCTCTCTCTCTCTCTCTCTCTCTCTCTCTCAATTCCACAACCCTCCGGCAGTCCCTAAGACCAACACTTTTCCATCTGCATTTCCATGAGGAGCACACAATCGCCAGCCCTACTCTCACAGTCACGGGATGGGTCGGGCTGCCATAATTACAGAATAACAATGGACAGCCTAGGGATGCAAATCTGCATCGAGTGGAGATCATTAGTTGCAGCAGGAAGGCCTAACGAGTAACAACAATCGCAGGAAGCAGGATGGAAGACCCAAAGCAGGTGAGGAGGTGGCATTTTGAGCACGACCATCACAGAAACAATGGCTTCAATTAATCGCTAGCAGCTGTCAGTTGGGCCGCAGCCTCGCACAAATGCCCTCGGCCTGCCAGTCGACTATTAGAAGCACATGGGAGGAGAGCTGCAATGCCGTCAGAGGGAAGCCGAGCAGCAACGCCAGCTGCATCGAGGGCAGCAGAACTTGATAGAGTGCACTGCCACGCCACAACCAACCAGGCAACCGCCAGGCAGGCACCCCCCCACTCCGCTAACCCGAGCATCCACACCATCAATCCATCAGCGGCCACTAGCCACTAGCTCGCCACATACCGGCAAGCATTATTATTGACCAGCAAAGTGGACCTACATTCGTCTCACAACCGTGACTGTGTCCGGACCCCCTTATGGTCCTATACACGTTCCAAATTGTCAATCCCCAAACGGTCCTTAGTTCCACGGATCTAGCTTCAGTCCTATTCTCATGCTCTTTTACTTACTCATCTAATTATGACACGTGAGCCTCTGCATGCTTGTTTAAGCACGATTCTTTGCTTGAGATTAACTGTTGGTTATTGCTTCTCTTGCAGCAGACTATAAAGAGTCTGGAAGGAGATTTGGTTCTCTTAAGTACTACACATAAAACTTATTTGTATTATTACAATTATTACAATTGTTATCATTATTATTTTCATCATTCGTGTAACTGGCAAAAAATGTCACTTTCACAAGGCACACGAGCAAGTCGTTGTAGGATAGTTGCACAAAATGGCCATGCATGAGATTTCTCCAAGAAACTACGCGCCAAGTGAATAGCGAGCTTGTGCAGGAGAGTTCCCTCTGAGTTTTTAAACGTCCCCCCCCCAACCAAAAGGGTGTTAATCTAAGGCTGCAAAGAAGGCAGACCGGGCAAGTGAGCAGTGGCTAGCATGCAACTAGTAGCGCACGGCAGCACGCACCACTACAAACGTTCGACGAACAGGCCAACAGCTCTCACCTTCTGGTCCGCTATCGTTGGTCATGGGAGCTCGAGGTGACGACTCCGGAGTCGGTGGCAAAGACGAAGACGACTGGTCCGACGAGCAGGAAGCTACAGCGCACAGGCACGTGCATCGGCACGTGCACGAGCCACAGCGTCGCGCCGTCGATCAGCGGCAGCTGCATCTCACGGCTGTCGCCTCGGTGCCTAAGCGTCTGTGGCTGAAGGACGGTAGTGGGGGGGGGAGAGGTGGCGCCTCGCGCGGCTGAACAGAGTCGCAAGTGGCGCCCAGCGGGTGTCGAGGCCCACTGCCCCATTGGCTGCCGCCGCCCAGACGAACGGCAAAGGGTCAAGGACCAGGTAACCAAAAAAATACTCCAGCACAGGCAGCGCTGAGGCGGCTCAACCAAGACCGAAACGACTGCCTAGACCGAAACGACTGCCTGCGCAGCTCAGCTCAGCGAGCGGTGTGACGTCGACTAGCCGAGCTTTGTTCGGCTTGAAGCCGGCCAGAACATCAAAACAAGCCTTGAACCAACAACCAATGAACTCAGCAGCTACGAGCATGAGAAGCACTCACCACCAACACCGCCGACAGAGATAACAATCGCTGCTATTGCTTGTGTGTAGGAGCACCTACTTGGCCGACCTGCATACACGTGTGCATCAGCGAATGACTGGGCGGTCGCTCGTGTGCAGCCAAGCTCATGTCTCTAAACTAGGGTAATGAAACGCATTGTACCTCCGCAATGTACCTCCGTCTGTAACTACACAAAGCCACAACGCCTATGTGGGTGTTGTGCAGGCGAGTTTTCTATAGCGCATGCAAAGCCTAAAACTCCATTTCACACAACAAAGAGAAAGTGAGAAGCATACTTGAATCAGGAGGCTAGTTAAGGAAGTGAACAGCATGGAAGTACCAGCCAAGCACAGCTGGAAAGGATGTGCCACTGTCGGCAGCAGATTATATGTCGTTGCAAAAGAATTGTGGAAGTGAGCTCCACAGTCTAGTACCTTCAGAGCAAAAGCTTCTGTCTCCAACGATCTTTAAGCAGAGGAGTGGAACGGCTAATTTATTGATTGTCCAAGGACAAACTGGGGGGGTACGGAGGAGGCTGAAACAGGCGAAGCAGTTCACCTAGGTATGAAATTATCGACAGAACAGCATGGCTAGAACTCTGCCGGAGAACTAATACCCGAGAAGCTAGCTGTGCAACTGGCACCCGATATTGCAGTCTGCCGATGAGATGGAAACTCGTGGGAGTAAATAGCGGCCTAAATTATTCGACACTGCTGCTGCACCTGCTAAGTGGCACCTGCTTGCAAATCGTTCGGTTGTAACTGCAGATATTATAGATAACGTGACTAACGATCAACAAGGCAGACATTATCGACAGCAGGCAGCATCAGCAGACACTCAACACTCAGCAGGCATCTCAAGTGCTTCTAACGGGTTGATGTCATATTTTATCACTGGGTCCTCATGCCTGCATGGTCACTCAGTCGACTGAAAATCATCGCTATAGAGTCTTCAAGTACGAAACTGACAGATCTCAGAATATACTACTAAAGACAAACTGACGTAAGCACCAACTTCACCTGAGCATCGGGTGCCGACGAAGAGGTGCTGTTTTTGTTTAGCTTCTGCTTATAAGCTCATCCGTCAGTTTAAATACTTATAATCACCTTTTGACATCCTTACCCTTAGGTGAAAGGGTGATCCAAGGAGTCTCTTCGGGCGAATGTGAACGTCTCATCTTCCCTGTCTACCTGAACTGCCTTGATCCTATTTTAGTTTTTCATCTGTCCGGATAAGTTAATAATAAAAATAATAATAATAATGCATTTGATATAGCGCCCTAAGCATAGCTTTTCAGGAAACAGCAGCTTCCAAATGTTTATTTGGCTCCTGCAATGACGACGACGAACTCTCCATCCCTAAATCCCAAGCATCTAGCTGCGCATAAGGACATTCGGCTGCTCACAATGTGACTGAAGAAAGGACTTCCCAGGCCCGGTCGTGGGATGCCCTTGACGACGAATCTTTGGCATGCTGTATCGAGGCATCAGCTAGTGTTCTCCTGCACTCGAGTAATGATTACACTAGAGGCAGGAGGCAGAAAAACAAAACATATTCCATGGCCAGCCTCCCTAACATAGCTTAGGCATTAAGAGAGGATGATGAGAGTGAGAGACTAACAGGTTGGTAGGCCGAGAGAGAGAGAGAGAGAGAGAGAGAGAGAGAGAGAGAGAGAGAGAGAGAGAGAGAGAGAGAGAGAGAGAGAGAGAGAGAGAGAGAGAGAGAGAGAGAGACGGTGGTAGAGCACGAGACGAAGAGAATGGCACAAACCCAAACAGAATACAGAGTGAGCAAGCTAACGACAGGGCAAGACAGACAAGAGAGGGGGGCACACTGAGAACAAAGTAGGAGACTTTCGCTCCCACTCCTTAGACCGTCTAGTGACTGTCTGCCTGACCCGGTCCTGCAAGGTGAGGATGAAGCCATTGCATAGCTGATTTAGTGCTTAGTTAGGAGCTTGTGGTATCTAGTCTAGCTGTTTGCACAGTCTTGTTTACCAGTGAACACCCGTTTATCATATCGACGTCTGTCCAAAGTATTTGATGCATTAGTCTGCCATACTTGGCTTAGTATCATGCTGACTGACAACCGAATGTTGCAGATGCCGTAACAGCAGTGGCTGCCACAGGAGGCCAATAAGCTATGCTCAGGAGCACAACACGCGCCCACACATGCACGCATGCACATACGCTCGCACGCTCGTGCGTGGAACACGCAAGAGGAGTAGGACAGGGTAGGGGCCAAGAAGACCTGGCTTGGATGGGTAGACCGACTCTTTCTGCGGTGAGGAAAAGGCAGCCAGTAATGTGGTGCAATGCATCTCCATCTGTAACTCCACTTAGCCAAAAAGACTAACAAGTGTGCTGCTTAAGAGAGTTTTCTATAGCGGCGCACTAAAAGCCTAATCGGCTTTCGGTATGCATTCGGTAGCCAATCCCAGATAGCCAACCGATAGGGTGCACGTACCAGGGACAGCCTACAAGGACCTTGGGATCACCAGCTCGATGACGCGACCTTGCAATGACCTCGCTGACGGGACCCGACCACCACACCACGTGAGCGTGAACGAGCCAGCCTGCCAGCACAGCTAACTCTATGCAAGCAGCCAGACGGGTGCCGGTGTCGACTTACGACGGCCTTCGAAGCCCAGTGGCTTGATCGCACACGGCGGCCGGTGTGCAAGTGCATTGCCGTGGCCGCTTGCATGCGAGCATGCATGCCAAGTCGTGCTGACGTGCATGCACAGAGGTGCGCCAGCGGCAAAAACTATGCTACTGCTGCTGCGCCCTCCTACCGTCGCAAGTCACGGGCTCCTCTTTACCGGCGTCCTGCAAGCAAACAAGCAAACGAAGATTTGCAGCTACCGGCTGTCACGAGTCCGGCCCATTTGCTGGGCTTTTCCCTCAGCTTGCAAAAGCGCTACTCTTTTAAATATCAAGGATGAGAGAGAGAGAGAGAGAGAGAGGGGAGAGCGAGGAGGCTTCTAAGTACGGCAGCTTGTTATAGTCTGGCGTTGGTTCGACTAGTTCTCCTGAAGAGCTGGCTGCCATTCACTTGGCGAAATAGCGTCTGCCGCATGCGCAAGCTATTGGAAGCAGGCAGCCGTGGATCGGTAGCAGAGGAATTGAAGAATCGTCTCTACTCTTTGTGAGACAAGGATCGAGAGCAGAGCCACAAGGAGCTAAGCTAGTCTAGCGATCCTGCTCCACCCCTCCTCCTCCCCCCTTGTTGCCCCGTTAGCAGTCGAAGTAGCAGAGCAGGACTTAGCAAGGCCTCGATCCCTTATACGACACTTGCCCTGTCCATGCAATGTCTGCTGTGTGCTTGTGCGTGCTGAAATTGTGCACGCAATAAAACTAACCAATTGATATGCTTTCTTTTCAGCATATGCAAAATGCCTTGAAAGAGAGTTGGTTCTCTTGTGGCACTATATAAATAAGCTTTGTTATTACAATTATAACCATCAAAAACCATATCACCCACCCCGAAAAAAAAACCAATACCCTCGCAATAAAACTAAGCACGGGTTCATGTGACTGGCTGCCCCCCACCCACCCACCTAAGGGTGCCTGCCCGCATGTACATGCACCAGCCTCGAGCTCGCTCAGGCCGGGCAAAAATGAACCGTGCCCCAAACGAGAGAGTTACCTGCTGCTCGCTCTTCACCGAGTCTCGAAAGCACTGCAGCTGACAGATGATGTCGCCGAGTAGCCTCTCTTTCTCTCGCGCAGAGGTGCCGCAGGCGAGCACGGCAGTCTTGGCCAGACCGACGACCTCTCTGAGCGTGGCCTCTCGGACGTCGCGCGGGCCGCCAGCGCAGCAGCCGCAGCGCCTGCTGCGGCTGCTGCGCTGGCCGGAGAAGCCGCAGCCGCCGTCGTCGTCGTCGTCGTGCAGCAGCTGACCAGGGGTCGTCGTCGTCGTCGTCCTCCGCTCGACTTTCACCGACTGCAGAATGCGGGCCTTCTTCGTCCTGTAGCCGCAGGTAGGGGAGTCGGCATCCCTGTCGCTCGCGTTGTCGTCCTCCGTTCGGGAGCGGTCGTTCAAGTCGGAAGTGCTGCTCTCGATCTCCAGTTCCGGAGCCAGATTGTCGCAATAGCCCATTGGGCTAGAGTTGGTTCGCTTTGACGACATGTCACTGCAACATCGGCAGCTGGCGCTGAGGCAAAGGCCAAGCGGCAGGAGCTAAGGCGATTGGCTCTCGACGAGTTTCGAGAGCAGCAGCAGCAGCAGCAGATGGGGCAACGTCACTCCACCCGAAGGGGCGGCGGTTGCACCATCAGGATGGGCCTTGCGAGCATCGGACCGTGCATCGGTTCGCGGCCTCCAGTCACTGTCCGCCCGCCCGCCTGCCAGCCCAGTCGCGAAGGCCGGAATCTGGTGCAACTACCGAGATCAGCCACGAGAAGGCAACGCGGCCGGCGGTCGGTCTAACTGGACGGACCAAGCTATCCGACCGATACAATCGAACAATGCGCTTTAATCATAACGGGGGTGCCGGTCGCACTGTCTGCGCGTGGCCCGCGGTCGAATCAATAATGTCAGAGGGTCGTCCGTGACAATCGCCACTTGTAAAACAATAGCCCTAATTAGCCTGCCTGAGGTCTCGAACTGCAATCAATGATGCAGGCGCGGCAGTGCGAACCCCGCCGGAAGCGAAACTGCGCCCGCGCTCGAGAGAGCGAGTGAGAGAGAGAGCCCCGGCGTCTCTACTATACGGGCGAACTGATCTGCTGCAGCGTGCGGCAGCGAGACGACCAACGCCTTCGACAGGAGAATAGCGCAGCCGAAGCTGAGCGAGAGCAGCGGCCGAATACGTCGGGTGTGAGCCGCCGCTCTTGCTCGCCGGCCGCCGCGCGGAAAGCGGATCCGCCGCGCCTCAACGGGCACTTCGTTCTGAGCCATCCTAGCCATGTCCGGAGGCTTCTGCGGCGGCCGAGGCGAAACCACGCGGTCCTCGCCCGTAACGCGCCGCGCGTCGCGGAACTCGGGGAGCGCGGCGCCGCCGACGCGCCCCTCCCTCCTGGCGGCGCGCCGCAACGGGATCCTACCTCGCTGTGTCGCCAGTCCCTGGCGGCAGCCCAAACGGCTCAGAGCGTCTTCGTAACTCACCTATGTGAATCTAAATTCCAATGCCAGCGCATTGCTGCGTCCTGTCGGGTGCTTCGTACTACATTGCACCACTGTGCAGATGCGCTACGACCAAGTACCGCCCAGCTGCTCTACTCTCAGAGCCGCCGCCCCCTGGCTGGCGGCCGCTTCCTATTGGCTGCCGAGTCGGGTATCGAGTCGCGCGGCCGCGAGATAGAGCGGTTTCTCAGACGGAGTTCAAGAAAGGTTCGCCGACGTGCGGCGCAATTAAAGAAACTCAATTCCGTGTCCCTCCGTCGGAAGTCAAAGTTCAAAGTTTTCTCCGCGAGGATTCGTAAGCAAGGGTACAGGATGTCTGTCAGTGACCTAAGTATCGGCGGCCAAAGTTGGGTCGGCCCCCGGCTGAGAATAAGTGGGCGAGCGAGAGCGGGCGGGCGAACCAGCGAGCGTACGGGCGAGCGAGCGAGAGCGGGAAAGTGCGGGCGGCCTAGGTTGGAGCTGAAGTTCTCCCGACACACAGGTTGCCTCGAGACGTCTTCGCGACATTGCTCCTCCGAGAGGAGATTCGACGTCGCCTCCTCCTCCGTACGCCCGCGAGGTTGGGCAGCGCTTCGGACTCGCGTAGGGCGGACGGCTGGGTGCCCTTTGAACCGCCTGTCCGGCGAGCTGCGGGACTCGTGCGGCGCGAGAACGAGTCGCGCAGAGGAGGTCCCATGGAGCAGCTTCGACGCGGAGCTCGCGCAGCGAGGTAAAACCGCCGGAAGTTGGCGAAAGAGGCTGCGGGCTGGACTGGCGAACGGCTCTACGTGCAAGGCAATTCCAAAAGGCGAGCACTCGGCCTCATAAGGCGAGCGGCGGCACCTTCCGGCATCGCGCGCCCGCCTACTGCGCCACCGGAGGCCGGCGTCGCATCGCGGCCGTAACGGGCGGGCGGGCGCGCCACTCGGGTGACATCAGAGCCCCTCGGCGGCAAGCGTAATCGGACGCACGTGCTCCCTCCGCGTCGCTCTCTACCGCCGGCTCTGCGAGAAACCAAGTGTGAGAGCTTCGGCGGCCATGCGGACCGAATTGGCGTAATTTGACAGCGCGGAAGGGGACAGCCAGTAATTGACGCCCATGCTGTAAACGGTCGCGTTCACAACAATGGGATCGGCAAAATCGATGCGCCGCGCCGGGGTCTCGGCGCGGCGCGGCGCGGCTTGACGCTCGCAGCGGCGGCGGCAGCGAAGTTTGGTCGCCGAGAGGCAGCCAACGAGGCCGAAGGTCTGAGGCGGCGGCCTTTCGAAGCACCTTCGACTGCGACGAGAACCGCTCGCATGCGCGCGCGCGCGCGCGCGCGTGCGCGCGTGTCGCGAGCGAGACTGCGCCGACCGACGGACGCCGGATTTTGGGCGAACGCGGCTCGCATTCGCGAGGCCTCCGAGCGCACCGTCCGATGCGGAGCGCGCCGCTCCGGCGCGCTCCTAGCGAGGTGGCGGCGCTCAGCAGCGCAGTCGCTCCGTCCGCTCTCGCTCCGAGACGGCACTGCCGCCTGCGGTCGCTACTCCTACCGCTACTCCTGCGCGGCGGACTGCGCTGCTCTCTGCCGCGCTCCCCCCCCCCGATCGCATATCCAGTCCGGCGTATAGCTTAGCGAATGCGTAAACTATGCGGAATGCGACTCGACGAAGCTTCTCGACGCATTGTGCCGGACCTCATTTCTTCCGCCCACTAGTTTGACACTAGATCTTACGGGGCGCCTCTGTCGGTCGGACGGCGCATCAACATTAGGCGTTCGCTGCGCTCGCCGCAGTCCCGCGTATAGAATAGGGCAGGGCACTTACCAGCAGCAGCCAACCTCCCACCAAATGGATGCCGTGAGATCGTCAGTTCAATCTCGCAGGAGCTTGCTTGGCCAGATTGGCAATCTGATAAAGAATTGAAGGTCGGAGCTTTGCCAGTTTTCTGCCACAAATTTCAGAGCTAAATCAAAGTATAGAATCCCGCCGCTGCATGACACGTCTGGCGGTTTGGCTTGCGAAAATGACTCGGCGCGAACCAACGTGCCTGAATAGCGCTTGGGACGATGCGATTCGCCCGAAGACGCCTCCATGCCACCATGGAGAGTGTAGGTCAACCCATTGAGGTTTCTCCGAGAACCTCGAAGCACTAGTGCTTTAGTTTTAAGAAAAACGACGCATCGGGCTTCGTCATTCTTGGGAGAGCACTCACAAGTAAAAATCAGAGGAAACTCTTAGCAATTTAGCCTATTCGCCTCTGGGCGTCGCGGCCCCATAGCACGCACATGACCGAACGAGGGACAGAATACGACGCGCGAATGCTGATGGGGCCGAGACGGAAGGAGGGAAGGCTGCGGAATCGCTTCAGGCGACCGTCAAAAAAGGGCACCGTACTATCACGAGCACTAGACAAAAGTGTAGGTAGCGCTACGGCATTTCTATCGGTGCAACTCTTGAATAGCTGCGAAGAACAGATCAGCACGAGCCGAGCAGAATGTACCATTCGATAATAACACGAATGTACGTACGAACGTGGCTTCGTGGGCTCACAAAGGTTCAACGGGGCCTGGCGGAAGCTGGCGCGAGCTGCAGCCGCCGCGGCTGCCTGCAGCTGCGGCATCTACAAGTTCTTTCTTTCTCCTACCTCAGCTGCGGCCTGCGCAGCACTCCAGCTCTTTCTTCTGCTAGCAGTCTTACCCCGATGCAGCAGCCTGAAGGGTTTATTTAGAAAAATACCCGTGTCGTTTATAAAAAATCACTCGTTTTTTACACGTTCGGCCACTATAGCTCCAGACAAGTAATTACGGTCCCGACGGTTAATGTCCGCGGGCTACGGCCGGTTTTTTCAGATTGCGGGCCCTACTGAAGCGGCAAAGCTCGGCTCGACTGAACTGCACCACTGCAGGGACACTTAAGATTTTCCCTCAGCCCGACACCAACGACGACTCTAGCGCATAACGTCAACGCGGCCGACGACCAGGAGCAGAGACAGTCGGTATGCGGTAGTGGTCAAACTCTCGAAACCCGCAGGGTACTCGATTTATTGCCAATCTCCTGACCATCTGCTGGCTCATGTGGACTAGTACCGACAGGGGTGCGGAGTGATGTTTGATCGCCACGAGAAATAGCACGGGCAAAACCATTCATAACATTAAGTATGCCTGCAAAAGATTTTGAAGGATTTTCATGGGCACTCGTGGCTTGTGCTATTTTTGCTATCCCCATCCTCCTTCCCGAATTAGAATTGAATCGGCTGCAGTTCGTGAATGTCTTCGGTCTGAGACCATTTTTGTCGCATTGACAGCGCCTCACGCAGGAGCGAATTGGCTGGGTGTACTGGGTAACACTGTTCGCTTTGCTAACACGAGATTGTATAACAGACTCGGTTTCAGTTGCAGATACAACATCCGGTACGCCGTCGACGGATGGCATAGCTGAAACATCGCACCGTCATACCACTTCCGTCTGATGCCTACAAGATGCTCTCTCTCTCTCTCTCTCTCTCTCTCTCTCTCTCTCTCTCTCTCTCTCTCTCTCTCTCTCTCTCTCTCTCTATCTATCTATCTATCTCTATCTCTATCTCTCTCCCCCTCTCCCTCTCTATCTCTGTCTCTGTCTCTCTCTGTCTTTCTCCCTCTTTTCCCTCTCTCCTCTCTCCCTCTATCTCTCTATCTCTGTCTCTGTCTCTCTATCTCTGTCTCTCCCCCTCTCTGTCTCTGTCTTTTTGTCTGTCTCTGCCCGTCTCTGCCTCTGTCTGTCTGTCTCTGTCTCTCTGTGTGTGTGTCTCTCTCTCTCTCTTTGTCTCTGTCTGTCTGTCTGTCTCTGTCTGTCTCTGTCTGTCTCTCTTTATCTCTCTCTGTCTCTGTCTGTCTGTCTCTGTTCTGTCTCTCTCTCTCTGTCTCTCTCTCTCTCTCTCTGTCTCTCTCTCTGTCTCTCTCTGTCTCTCTGTCTCTCTCCCTCTCTCTCTCTCTCTCTCTCTCTCTCTCTCTCTCTCTCTCTCTCTCTCCTCTGTCTGTCTGTCTGTCTGTCTGTCTGTCTGTCTGTCTGTCTGTCTGTCTGTCTGTCTGTCTGTCTGTCTCTCTCTCTCTCTCTCTCTCTCTCTCTCTCTCTCTCTCTCTCTCTCTTTACAAGTCGCTTCACTCGCATGAGACTCCAAGCTCATCCAGTTCGCTCTCATCGACTGTTCCGCTTCAAGTCGTCTGTCTTCCGAAAGTGGACCGAATCATTTGCTCTAGGGCTACGGAGCCGTTGCTTCGGGGGATCTCTTCTTAGCTAAGCTCGCCAATTCACTGTTTGGCCGACTAAGCTTTGCCGGGCAGCAGGACTTCAGACTCTCTAGTATCGGGCTCCTGAGGTTTCTGTAATCAGTCGGGATCTAAAGAGGCTATACGGCAGCGAAACGTCGGCGCCTAGTTTCGTGCTCTCCAAGGTGGGTCTCTTTCCAGCAGGGCTACCGGATTTTGAGTCCCTTGCAAGAGCTTCTGGGTCTGGACGCCTGAGGTAAGGTTCGTCCGAGCTTGCACGACCCGGGTCGTGGGCTCGAGTCGTGCAGCAGGTAATCGTTTATTCTGCACTGCCAGCGGGAGTGACTACAGCTAAGGCTCAGCTGCCGCAATATGGATGAGGCTGTTAAATCAGCCTACCTTTACTTTTTACTTAAGCGAATTGTGCCAGCTTTTGTTTTTAGAGAAGTACTGCCACTTTAAGGCGACAAAGAGGCTTGCCAGCTTCGGCGTACTGGACCGCGCGTGGCTTGGAAGAGCGAGAAGCGCACCCTCGCACCCCGAGCGCTCCAGCAGTTCCGTCTCGGTCTCCCGGGGCCGGGTCCAGAGCCTTCTTGGTGCCCTCAGGTCATGGAAATGCTAAAACGTTTACCTATCAAAGCCGTTTCTATTTCCTGCTAACTAAGTATTCGCGGCCACCGAGGCTAGTCTTGGCCAGTCACCAAAGGACCTCGGCAAGCTGCGTCGCGGCGGTCTATAGCCCGTCGCCGCCGGGTGGGCCTGAGGAGCGACGTCGTCTCACACTTTAGTCAGCAAACTTGGGTGCGTCTGGAAGACGGCAGGTCTGCTCTTGACTTGATAAGCAATCGCCGGAGGCAGTGAAGTGTGATGGACGACATCGCTCTAATTTACGTGAACCAAATTCGGGTTGTGAGCATTTATAGAGGATCTTATATAGCTTAAATGCAAACCCGATTGTCATTCTTTGTATTAGAGGCCAGCAGGTGGTAGTCTACCGAAACAAGCAACTCCAACATGGCTGACTGCTAACTTACTATCGGCGTGTAAATAAATAAATATATATATATATGTATAGATATTTACACACTGATAGTAAGTTAGCATATATATTCATATATTTGGATAATGTATATATATATATATATGTATACATTATGCAAACATACTAGGAATATATATATATATATATATATATATATGTGTGTGTGTGTACAGGTATATCTGTACATGCAATGGATGTGCATATCTTCGTATGCTGTGCAAATATGTGCATTGATATACATATATATATATACACACATACACATGTGCTTGCATAGCTCTACAAGCCACGAAACCAGCAGTTGACGGTGGAGTGCTATCTTTGGCACACTTGTAGCCTGAGCGGCTCTCGGGAGGTGCTCAGACGGCTTCTAGCAGACTTCGTCTCGAGCAAGAGAGCTGTTTAGAACGCCTGGAAAGGAAGTGCCAGGGTCGGTAGCAGAAGATGTCGCTATGCTGCCCTCGTTTGGGGGTGGGGGTAAGGTTCAGAGAACCCTCAGAGGCCCAGGTTGTGGGCTGGAGCCCTTCGGTATATGTTGAGTGCCTGGATAGAGATTAATATCTACTGGGGTGCTATACGAATGGAATGTTTATTAGCAACTTCCAGGCCTAGGACCCACCGAGAAGAAGCTTGCGTTGCCAACAGATATTAATTGAAATAAAGAAACAGCTAATTCATTGTCTTGAGAGAGCCTGAGGGAATGAGGAAACTGAAACTAGTGCTGCGGCACAGCTAGGTATGGAGAGGTCAAGCAACGGTAGGCCTTGTTTGGTTCAGAGTGTGTTTTGATTGCTGTCTACATATCAACCGGATGAGTTGCTTTGTGGGTCAAACCTATTTAACAGCTCATCGGACATATATGAATAAAGTCAACATTCTTTTCTCTCTGGGTAGCGTCTAATATGCTTAACCTTCCTCCTCCCAATAGGAGCCGACTTGGCAGAGTCATGCCCCCTGAGCACTGTAAAGCTCATAGTACTAATGCAGGCTTGGCATCAATCGCGGGAGGGAGTGTGTGGGGGCTGCAAGTGGGGGAATTTCGAACTATCAGACTATCTAGGGCAAAGGCTGCCGGAGTATGAAGGAATTAAAGCTCCCCAAAACCCCGGCTGTGAGTGTACGGAAATAGCAAGAATTACGAGTACCGAGAAAGGATACATGAGATGGGCAGATATGCAGGTGGACAGACAGACAAATAAGCAGGCAGGCGGATCGAAGTAAAGAAAGGTTCCGAGTGATGATAAACGAAAGTAGATATTGAGAGACAGAGAAAGGCAGAGTGAAACAGAGGTAGGCACAGCTATAAACACGCGTGCACACACACTCACACTCACACACACACACACACACACACACACACACACACACACACACACACACACACAGCACAGAGAGAGAGAGAGAGAGAGAGAGAGAGAGAGAGAGAGAGAGAGAGAGAGAGAGGGAGAGAGAGGGAGAGAGAGGGGAGAGAGAGGGGAGAGAGAGAGAGAGGCAAAGGCAGAGACAAGGATAGGTACAGAAACCGGGGCAAAGACGGAGGTTACAAAAACACAGACAGTGCAAACGAAACTCGCAAGGTGCACTTATATACTTGAGCTCATTACAATGCCAAGGATCATTAAGCGATCTGTAACGAGCTGAGGCGATACAAAAGTGCTTGGTTAAATAGAAATTGTTGTACGGGTTTTGAGTATACACCACGAGTTTACAAGCAAAGAATGAATATGGTCTTGTGCATGCCCCGGCATGCGATGGATGAATCGGTGCTGCAGAAACTCAGTCAGCGATGGAAATACGTGGCAAGTTTGTTTTCTTGGTTAGTTCAGTTGGTTTTCTTTCCTGGCTAGTGGATCCTGAAGAACCAAGTGCAGCGTGAATGTTTTGTATGTCTGCTACTGAACTGATCACCTATCAATGATGCTGTGCTTACTGGGACTGTAGCCAACTTTAGCAGGATATTGGAACACAACTTAATCACTGACCTTCCTGGTGACGTGGCCGGCATCGGCATACATGGTTAATTGCAGGTCACACGAGCTGCCGGAGTGGCATGGAGCAGCACTGCACACTGCTTCCAGTGTCTGGGCCTTTGTAAGGTCTCGAGTCACATGTAGCTGCAACCCCAGAAGGAGAAGGCTTCTCACGTTGACATCAGTAGCCTGCCCTGTTTTGGCCAGCATTGTTTTACCGTCTGCTTTATAGTTATCCGACGGCCACTTTACCGGCAGGCTTGTTAGGGGAGGGAAGACCGAACAGGTGTTTGCTGCGTTTTTTACTCGGGAATTTCCAGCTGCTCCCTTGAAGCCTGACCTGCGCGCGGCCAGCCGAGGTGAGGCCGAGGCTGCTGCAGCGACTGCAGCAGCAGCCTCGGCCTCGGCAAGCACCCTGCCTGGCCACAGCACCAGTTCGGGCTGGCGATGGCAACACTCGAAGGGCAAATACGAGCACTGCCCCACAACGAGAGTGAGCCGAACCATGCATGTGCTTGCTGTGGATACAAGAGTGCCACGCCTGCTTTCGTCCAATATGTTCTGAAGGCTCTATCCGCAAGATCCGAGTTGCACTCTGACACCAGTCCGATGGCTCAGCCATGAACCTCACGGGACTCGGGTAATCGAGGCTAGCTTGCTCGGTTGTGCATGAGGCAGCTGTGCTTGACCGTCTGGCTCCGTCTGCTGCACGAGAACAACTGCAGGGCAAAAAAAACTGGATGCAGTTCATAATCGTTTGTCAATCTGCGTTTCGTTCTGGAGAGGGGCATGGACCCTCAGTGGCTTCGTCCTGAGAATGCTTCTTCTGCAACTAGTGCAAACCTAAACAGCTCGTCTAGGATGTTGTCAACGGCGTAGCAATTCTATCTGAGCTTCACTGGCTCCCTACTAAGCATCGAATCGACTTCAAGATCCTCTGTCTGGTTTACAGGTTGGCTCACTTGCACCAGCCACCTATCTGACCTATATTGCTCTCACACTATCCGCTCGTCAGCATCTAGCCATCTTGCCTCCCATTGCGCACTAAATTAAAATATTTTGGTGATCGAGCCTTCAGCTTGTAACCAACAAAAGTCTGGTACTGTAAGTTCCTGCTCCAGTAACTACCTGCAGTGACCCTGTTTCTTTTCAGCAGTAGATAAAAATGCACCCGTTTCGGTCAGCTGTCCCTTTCCCGGTTATGGAACCGTTTTTTTTCCGGTGTCCTTTGTGTGAGTACCTACATATGCTTGATTCGGTGCATGTCATTAGCTAAAGGTCTTACCAACCGGTGGCTACCGGAGTTTCTTCATGTTTCGTTTAGCATGCTGGTCTAAGCTTGATACTTACTTGCTTTTGTGTGCTTGATGCCGTGCATATCCCTCACCCTTGGTTGTTGAAGCTCTTTCAGTGAGTTGTAAAGCAACTGGTTTGAGATAAAGTTCTCCTAGAGCGCTATGCAAAGAGCACATTATTATTATTATGCAATAATCCAAACGCCAACAATATCATCAGCTACCATTGATGGTTCTCACTATTATGAGAAGGCACGGTGCCAATCTTTTCCAGCTCTTGTCCTGCATTATCAAGTAGCGCTTTTTGGGTCGTTTTTGGGTGCACTCACTCTCGCTTAGGAATGCTTGCCTTTTCTTTTTGAGCACTAGTTTTTTCTATGAAAAAGTCAATGCAAGCCGAAGCAGTGGCCATCACTCCGAGAGCGCGCGCATAGCAAGCGCTCGTCAGCATTGGCTAGATTGACCAATGAGGGACAGGTCGCTCTCACCAGGAGCAAAAAAAACAATGTCGCCCCCCCCCAGGCAAGGCTGCAGCGCTGCGAGCCGATCGGGAGGCGGCGTGCCGCTGCAGCTGCTGCTGCTGCCGCTGCAGCAGCCCGGTGGCACGCTCACCAACTAAGCGAAAGCTCGCTGCTTCGGCACGAAGGCCTATCCACCCGGCCAGGCGGCCAATGCTTGGTCGTCAAATGCTTCGAGAGTGCTCGGCGGTTTTGGAGAGCGATTTGCCCCTTCCAAAGCTCCGGGCTGCCCCCTGTCCGTGTAATGTGCAGCAGTCAGCCAAAGCTGCTGCCAGCGGCAGCAGCAGCAGCAGCAGCAGCAGCAGCAGCAGCAGCAGCAGCAGCAGCAGCAGCAGCAGCAGCTTTGGCTGCCTCCTCGGCGCCGTCGTGCTAGGAAAGAAGAGCCCAACAGAAGTGATTCCGAAGCAGCAGCCGCGCTGCCGCCGTCCTCCTCGCGGCACGGCGTACTTCATCTGGCAGCCGGTGCGATGAAGCAGTCCGGGGGCGGAATGAAGAACGGGCAAGGCAATGCCAGTCAGCAAAGGCGCTCTGTATTGCTGCAGTCGTTGCGAGCAGCTACGCAAGCCGCCGGTGCAACGGTTCCCGCAGGACTCCCTCCTCTGGATGCCACGTATCTCTGTAACTGCCGCCCTCGTGTTGCCATTCGGTTTCAGCTTTTTTCCTGCCCGACAGTGGCCTCGTCGTTGCTGCCTGCAGATCCACCAGCTTCGGCATGCACGAGCGTGTCAGGCACGAGCGTGCCGGGG
Organism: Cristatella mucedo; assembly: GCA_009760855.2. NCBI lineage: Eukaryota > Metazoa > Bryozoa > Phylactolaemata > Cristatellidae > Cristatella > Cristatella mucedo. The sequence continues at coordinate 4,127,453 of WPIO01000003.1, read as the reverse complement.
AGGAGCCGATGACAAAACCGGCATCCGATCCTCGGCAGCCAGCACATGTCGTAACAGCCTGCATAGGAAAAGCTGGAGGACTGTCCCTGAACCCTTTGCCCTGCATCCACTGATGCTACCGAAAGCTAATCATTGGCAGTATTGGCAACCCACACCCCAAGACAGTTTGTTTATTTTTCAGGAAGGTTGTCTTGCGGTTGAACTCTTGCCACTACTAGGTCGGCTAAATATGTTTCGTGCGACCGCACTATAACGACTGTCATCTATTTTACAATCGAGCTGTAGTGGCTCCAGCACTAACGTTCTCAGGCTTACAAAAGCAGCACTGGTAGCTGTGCTAGTCTTTACTGACGCCCGACAAAAGCCGGTGAAGCAGGCGTCTCCAGGCATGGAAGCTAACGAGCTGCAGATGCTGCTTCAATACACTAAGGTATTTCGACGGTAACTGAGCCAGTGAAGCAGCAATAAACCCCCTCCCCTAACCCCCTACGCAAGTCATAGCCACAGAGAGACATGTATAGCACCAGCCAGTGAGTACGACTCTCTTCGAGGCCTAAAGTACAGCTGCCTACTTCTTCTTGCATAACATATCCGGTTCCTTAAGGTAGCAATATAGGAAAGCTCATCATCTGTAGGGCTGTCATAATCTGGCTGCTATTGCATTCCAGTATTTCACAACTGTCTGGAAATTGGGAGCTGGTGTGATGCAAGCTTTCATACTTGTGCGTGTCTGTGTGTGTGTGTGTGTGTGTGTGTGTGTGTATGCGAGCGTTCGTAGCCGGGAAGGAGGCTTAAAGCTGGTGAGCCGTGATGGCACACTGGGTAAGAGAGTTGCTTTCACGACCTCGGTCCCGAGGTCGTGGGTTCGATTCCTGCGGTGGGCGATTCTTTATCACAACTGCAAGCAGCGGTGATAGCCGAAAGGCTCTTCTGTCGCTATACAAAAATAAGTTGTTTAATCAGCTAGGATTTTTTCTACAGCTTCAAGGAGCCTGAATCTGGCTCAATATGGGGGCAACGTGCCCTTCCATCCAGCTTAAGAAGGCTGCAACCAGCCTGGCCCAATGGTTGTACCTTTGTTTTCGTGTTTTTATCAGGACGAGTGTGTGATAGCAATAACAAAATTATAAGAATATTAATAATACGACACATGTACAGCACCATAAAAGAGCTAAATAACTCTCTAGGCACTTCGCACGTGCTGGCAATGAAGCGTAGAAATTGGTTAGTGTTACATGAACAGTTTTAGCACGCATAGGCCCAAACGAAACAATTACCACAAATCAAGCAAGTGCTGTGAAAATTAGGTGACTTTTGGTGTCTTTTTAAAGGTCTTCAAGTAAGGAGGTGTCGGAAAGTCAGTCTCGAGCTAGTTTGGGAGAATATGAACTAAATGCAGGGTCTCCAAAGGTTTTGAGGTTCATTAGATGCAGTGCTAAACGATTCGAGTCAGAAGAGAGGATGGTGTGATGCAAAGCCTATTAGAAAGGATTCCGGGCTGCACCAAAATCAGCCTCTCAGTGCCCTTAGATCTGGACACTACATTAGCAACTGCTTTCCATTACTTGATAAGACTATTGGTGACACAAGCTTTTTTTTGCTGATCCTAAGCCGTGAAATTTACTTCTGCAATTTGTGTATAACGTCATGCCTTTCTTTTCAGCCGCCCTAATCACCAAGTGATAAAACATTAATAAATATAATGTATATGTATAGCACCCTAAAATAACTTTGTCTCTAATTGCGTACTTCACACATACCATGGGCGCTCGAGCCCACAACCTCGGCAAGACCTTGGTCGGGGCAAGCACATTAACCACTGGTCCAAACCATCACGGAGATGAGTTAGTTGCACAGCATCGTCCAAGCTCCTTAAGAACTAGCATCTTAATAGAATCGGGGCTAAGATCTTAGCTGCCTGTGAACGGCTTAGCAGCACATAGTCTGCGTGGTTATTCTCCAACTGAAAACTACAGTCGGTGACTTGATAGCAACTTTAACAGCCTTCGATTGGTCAACGATAGCTTAGGAAACGCAGCCGGGCTAATTGGAAGACGCCGACAAGCTTCTATGATATTCCAAGTGGCAGCTGTCATTTGAAGAATGAATAATAACGCTTAATGCTGTCCAATTTTGCCTTCACAAACAATACGTGACACTAAATGAACAGAGCACCCAATGCCAGGTTCTCGCGCTTCTTTTGCTGCCATCGAACAACTTATTGCTGAAGCAGCAGCCAGACGACAGGCACAGACAGTTGTGGACAAAGGCAAACACGAAGTGGTCGTTGCAAGCTTGTCGTACATGCTTGTTAATTCGGCATGCACGAGTGCTACTCAGGATCAAGTTGCTGGCCTAAAATCAGAATGCTGGATTATTAGTGGCCCAGTCATCAGGCTGCCATTTCAGACCTGCCGTTCAACTCCTTGATCGTTCTTCCTGCACAGCTCTATGGTATTCCACTCAGGCCTGTAGCAATGCTACGCAAATCCAACTGCCAACACAGCAATAGTTACAGCGATTGCCTTTCTTTTTGCAAAATAATTAACGTCCCTGCAGTGCTGTAGCGACTATGGCATCAATCAGGGGAGCCAACCTTGACATTCTTTACCCAATGTCAGCCTGCGAAGGTGCAAGTGAAGGTAAACACTACAAAGCCACCCTCCCACCGAAACTGTGTGCATTTCTGAAGCTCGAGGGAGCAAGACGGCATGCACACGGTGCCTGGTAGTGTTGCAGCATCACCCAGCCTGATTCTCAACTCCCAAATACTAATAGTCTCAAGTTACCTCATTCCCAAACGCCAGGCAGCTCGAGGCATTGAGTTTCTTCAGCTGAGAGTCGGAGCTCACAGCTGGCAGTGTTCTTACTTCAAACCTGCCTGCTGAACTGCCGAAATCCTGGAAGGGCAGGCAACAGAAGGACCTCTCCTCATCACGAAGCAGGTGCTGGTAAGGCCAGCTGTCAAGCTCCTCTGAGAGTGTTTTTCAGCCTCTTCTTACACCAGCCTAGTTGTAGGTAGGTATCACTGATGCATATCCCGGCCAGGCTGGCAATCCGGTCACGTGGTCGGCCATATGCTTCCATCTTCTTCATTCTGGCTCCAAACCCCATCTTATTATTTTGAGAGCCAGCCAAGCCATCCAGCCTCTGTCTGATGGCCTTTTTAACTAAGGCCGTGGACATGCCCCTAGGTGCAGTTAGGATTTTAATCTTAGTGCCGATGAGAACTGACCTTTGACCTTGCCACTATCAGACCGATCCTAGGAATGAAACTGATGGCTCTAGAATAGCTGAAATTGAGTGCCCTCAATCGCTTCCCTGCTTCCCATCTGTGTCGGAGCCCTAAGGACTCCAAACGATCAGCTGGCCGGCAAGGTCAAAGGTTTAGCAGTCTTAACATTTTTGGGCTATTCCTTCTTAATCGGTATTGCAGATATTCCCGAACTAGCTTCTAAGTTGCCAGCACACTGCTCACGAACTGTCAATGTAGAACCTTTTAGAAATTACAGAAGAACAAGTTTATATAGCACACACAGATGTACAGGTAACCGAAGGTTTCCTTAAAACAGTTTTTTTTTGCAGCTGAAGATTTGATTTCGGCTTGGCTGATGCGCTCGCACACACGCGCGCGCACACACACACACACACACACACACACACACACATGTGCACTCACACACACACACACACACGCACACACGCACACATGCACACAAGACACACAAGACACACAAGACACACAAGACACACAAGACACACAAGACACACAAGACACACAAGACACACAAGACACTCAAGACACACAAGACACACAAGACACACAAGACACACAAGACACACAAGACACACAAGACACACAAGACACACAAGACAAGACACACAAGAACACACACACGAACACATACGACACACTCAAAATACGCACATAAACACACACACCAAGGTCGCATAATCAAAGCCCAATAGGCTTTTGGTGTGTGGTCGGTAGCCCTCAATCTCCAGCAGTAGAGATAAATGAGAAGCATAGTTGAGTTAGAATGAGCTGCTCAGGTAGTAGTAGTGACTGCAGGCTGAAAAGGAAGTGCCAGAGTCAGCAGCAGCTGCTGCAGCAGCAGCAGCAGCAGCAGCAGCAGCAGCAGCAGCAGCAGCAGCAGCAGCAGCAGCAGCAGCAGCAGTAGCAGCAGGATATACGATATCTCGGCATCCTGTAAGTATTATTTAAGTGACACTTTCTCGACTTGCAGTCAAAGCGACAGTCACCAATACGTATGTGAACCAACAGAAAGGGCAAGCACTTTAAGGTTCTGAGAGTGACGGCTGCAGCACAAGCATCAGCTAGCTGCGAAGGAGCTAGTTAGGCAAGCCTCGGCAGGCAGGCCTTGCAAATCAGTTTGAGAATGTTGGCTTGTGTCCTCGACTCGATCAGCAGCTGCTGTAGCTCTTTAGCAAATGGATCTGGTGACTCACTATCTGGACTAAAAGCCCAATCTTGAGGCCACATTTAGGATCGACTGTAGAGGTCGGATGGCATTTCTCGACAGCTCTGCTATATTCGAAATAGATGAGCCCAGTATAGAGACATAGGTACCGCAGCTCGCCATCAGGGCAGCTATACCTAACCCCGGAGAGACGGAAAGTAAAAAGTAATGGTTAGCCAATTCTGCAGCTTCATTTATATAGTTACAGAAGAGCCTTTGCGGCCATCACTTGGAGCAGGCAATAAAGGATTGTCTGGTGCAGGACTCGAACCCATTAACTGGGTTGTCGTGAAGGTCGACCTAACCCTAGGAAAAGCGGTGATGCCTAGCCATGAGCAGGTTGTCCAAAGACATTTGCCAAAAATCAGGAGTCGGATGGTCGTTGAACAGGATGCCCAGATTTCGAGTCTCTGCCAAGGGGCCTAGAATGAGTGGCAAACAAGTGCAAGGAGATCATAAAAAGAGAGGTGTACCCCCAGCCAAAGAGTGTCACAAAGAGTCACAGGCCACACACTTGTGAGATATCTGATCTCAGGAGTTCGCAGGTCAGCATTGATCGAGTAAGGAATGGGTAACGAGGTTAGTAGAGGGCTGGCGATGGTGGTGAGCTCTGGTGGAGGGCACGGGGCTTCCACGGATTGGTTCTACTGGCGTTCTAATGCTGTCAACTAAAACATGTCGTTCAATGCAGCAGCACGAAACATAGAAACCTAGTCGCAACTGAACCTACGGCTGGATTTGTGCAGCAGCAGCACTTCGACATCCTGGCAATGAGCAGGGCAGAAGGATCAAGGCACTCGAGGTCAGGAGTCTTGCCGGTGCTTGGCCTCGGGTCTTGTAACGAATTTCAATAGTGCCGCCAGCCCGACTGCAGAATCGATGGGTGCGTCTTTCTGATCTTTTGTCACTTTAGGTAGCTGTCCGCCCTGCCTGACTCGCCGGCCAATCTACTACATGCTCGGCATCACTGAAGATGGGGCCGTGGTAGCAACACGCCAACTGCCGGCATGTCGGCGAGCTGGGCTATGTCCGAGGAACAGGCTTGCCAGAGCGTCTGAGGCACGGTTTCTGCCCTGGGAGGGCGATGAGAGCCATTCTCAGCTCACTGTTCGAGCTCTGTTTCCCTTCCCTCATGGAACTGTCCACACACCACCGTCTCGGGTCGCCTCGACAGCCCCATCGTCGCTCAGCTTGGTGTGTGCACACTCTGCTCTCGCTTGCGCAGGTTTGGTCCAGTGGTTATGGGGCTCGCCCCGACCAAGGTCTGGCTGAGGTTATGGGCTCGAGCCCGGAGGCACATGTGAAGCGCCAGAATAGAGATTAAGTTCTCCTGTGGTGCCATACAAATAAATGAATTATATATATTTTTTTGAAAGTGTGAGTACGGCAACAGTGTCGTCGTGGGTGTTGAGCGATCGAAAATAGCAGCTGCCAAAAATGGCGAATGGCAACCAGCTCGGGTGTATTCCTCAACAAAGTGGAGTGATCACCAAGTTGGCATTCCACACTGCTGCAGCATGTGACGGCAAAACAACAGGTTTTCACGAAGCACAAGTGACTAACGGTGCCACTAAATGCATCCGGGATGGAGTCAGATCTACAAAGCTATGACTAAAGTCCACTGGCTGGGTACACGTTGAGTGTTTTAGAGTGCAGCGGCCAGCCTATCTTCAATGGCAAGCGCTTAGGTGGACGGCTGGAATGAGTGGTCATGGAGAAGTTTAGTCCCACCATCTCACTGATATGGCGACCCTATCAAGAGATCCCTGCTCTCAAAGTTATCCTGCTGCTGAGACAATGGTCCACTTGATTTGTGCAAATTACTCACGGCTTTATTATGCAAAGTACTTGCCGCAAGCTCGCCAAGCTGCATCTCGGCTGCAGCTTGTCTATGAACCGCCCCAGCTGTTCACCACTGCTCGCTACTACCAGCTGCCTACCTCTAGCTCTCTCTTTCGCCTCGGGCAAGCCCGTCTCCGGTCGCCGATCAGTGAGCACTCTGCTGCGAGGCTGCGCTCTTTGCGCTGCTATCTGCACACACTCTGCCAGGCTTTGTTTCTCTCTGTCCGTCAGAGCACGCGTGCAGGCCCCTTCATATTGCCTCCCCTCCTGCCACCCCCAATGGCGCATTGCTCAACCCCCATCGACACCCAAGATGCATCCTTGTGCGGCTGCCTGTCCATCTGCACTACTCACCACCATCTCTGTCTGCAACATCTTCCTCTCCCCCAGCAGCGCTGAGCTGTTTTTCTTAGTCTGCTCTCTTGCATGCTTTGCCTTGTGTCTTGCAGCCGACCTTTAGCATGGCTCTTTGTTTTCTCAGTGACTCCAGTTGCCCAGGCCAGCAGCAAGCAGCTGCTGTCGCCAGTGCCTCAGTTTTCGCTGCTTTCAGGAAATGCAGTAAATGCGTAATATGTAAATGCAGTATTTGCCCAAGTTTGGCCGGTCGGTTAGTGCGGACGTCCTTCGTGCTGCCTCGCGCTGGTCAAAAGCGTCACCGAAGGCAGCCGAAGCGATTGCTGAGACAGCAATCCATCAAACTGACCTTAAATGTAGCCACCTTGAGGACTCCAAGCTTTTCTGGCAAGAGTAAATAGTAACCATTACAAGTTGATTATATGACAACCTAAGAGAACCAGATCTCTGTTCAGGCACTTTACAACTGGCCCCTAGTGAAGATATGGCCATGGTATGACGTTCACTGTATCACGCCAGGCAAGCAATACAATGCATCCTTGCACCTGTGCAATGCACCATCGTGGAGACACACCCACCCACCCACCCACCCACCCACACACACACACACACACACACACACACACACACACACACACACCCACACACACACACACACACACACACACCCACACCCACACACACACACACACACACACACACACACACACACACACACACACACACACACACACACACACACACACACACACACACACACACACACACACACACACATGCGCACACACACACATGCCTATATAAAAAAACACTCGGGGCCACTTTATGGTGATAGGGAAATCAATATAATGGTGTAACAGTGTATTTAGAAGCATTGCTCCCAGACGCTTGAAACCGCAGGCAGCCAGTTGCCCCCTGCTGACAAACGTGGACTGTTGTTTATTAGTGATGCTCAGTTCCACTGGCTGTTTGCTGATGTATGATGCTCAAGCATAGCAATTCTGCAAGACAGATTGCATCACCAGATTTTCCCCAGAAAAAAGTAGCTAAAAGGCAGAGCTGACAGCTTTGCTTAGGATTGCCGGTGCACCCATCGTCAGCCGGAACTAGTGCTTATCTGGAATCTAAGCTCTGCTTGCACTTCGGTGTACGACTGTGGCTGGCTGTTGGAGCCATCGCGTGGTGTTGATCGCGCAGGGAAGCAGCTGCCCACTCTCAGCTGAGCAGATGCGCAGGATCGATCTCGATTGTTCTTCGATTCGAGCCGAGGTGAGAGCAATTGCATATTAAAAACGCCGAGTGCCATTAATTAGGGCCAGCCCTTCGATGGCTAGATGCAAATCGAGCTCCGCACGGATCCAAGCTGCTAAAAAGTTTGCAAAAGTCCCCAGTTGCCTTCAAGCTATACAAGATTATCTCACAGCAGTCCCGTGCGTGCGCAACAGACAGAAGGCTGCATAGCTTGCTTAGTTGCCACTGCTCACGACCTCTAGGGCGCCCAGTATAGCCCAGATCTCCCGAATTAGCGAGCAAAGGAAACCGCGCCTGAGCGGAACCGACTCGGAACGTGTGGAGTGACTTGCTGCTCGATATGTTTGGATGCCGATCGATTTAGTCCGGAGGTCAGGAGTCTTGCCAGGATGAGAGACCAAGGCCAGTGTGCGCAAATCAGTGCAAGAGACCAAAGCTAGCTCGAAAAGTGGGACCCTGCCACACTGCTACACAAACCCACCCTAGCCTGCCAGCGCCACCGACAAAAACCAGTATCCCACCGTATCCCATCCCGCCCACTTCACCTCACCTAACCCACTCCCATTGTAGAAAGAGCTGATGTCAATGCCCAACGTAGTTATTTCCGAACTGCTATTTTTCATGCTTGATTGCTTCTAATTGCTCAAGCCAACCCCTAGGGCCGGTTCACCTTTTGCCTCAGTACCGTTACGACATCCATTTCTGCTACTCGCCTTTCCACATTATTGTTTCCTCAAAAAAGTCCCTTCACATCTCCCTCCCCCCTCTCTCTCTCGTGCTCCCTTTCTCTTTCACTCTCTCTCACTTTCTCCCTCTCTCTCTCTCTCTCTTGCTCTCACACTCTCTCTCTTGCTTTCTCTCCCTCCTCTCTCTCACTCTCCCTCTCTCTCACTCCCTTTCTCTCTCTCCCTCTCTCACTCCCTCTCTCCCTTTCTCCCTCTCTCTCTTGCTCTTTCTCTCTCTCTCTTGCTCTCCCCCTCTCCCCCTCCTCTCTCTCACTCTCCCTCTCTCTCACTCCCTTTCTCTCTCTCCCTCTCTCACTCCCTCTCTCCCTTTCTCCCTCTCTCTCTTGCTCTTTCTCTCTCTTGCTCTTTCTCTCTCTTGCTCTTTCTCTCTCACTCTCTCTCTTGCTCTCCCCTCTCCCCCTCTCTCCCTCTCACTCACTCTCTCTCTCTCCCTTCCTCTCCCTTCCTCTCCCTACCACTCTCTCTCCCCCTACTCTCTCTCTCTCTCTCTCTCTCTCTCTCTCTCTCCCCCCTCCCCCTCTCCCTCTCTCCCTCTCTCTCAATCTCTTGCTCTCTCTTGCTCTCTCTCTCTCTCTCACTCCCCCCACTACCCCTCTCCCTCTCTCTCCCTCCTCTCCCTCTCTCTCCCTCCTCTCCCTCTCTCTCCCTCTCTCTCAATCTCTTGCTCTCTCTTCCTCTCTCTCACACTCTCTCTCCCTCTCCTTCCCTCCCTCTCTCTCTCTCACTCTCTTTCTTGCTCTCAATTTCTCTCCCTCTCCTGAGCTCTTTCTTGTCCCTGCTTATCCTTTTGCTGGCTGTTTGCTCATTGCACTCATCTTGCAAAAATGCTCTTGCGAATAGAGCCCCCTTCAAAATGTGGCTGCTAATAGTATAGAATGTGCTAAATAGACAAAAAATTGTGCACCACTGGTTGTTCCCAATCTTCTCTTCTTTGCTCTCTTTTGGTTAATCACTATTCCAATGCTTGCTGCGTCTAGCGCTCAGCTGGCACACTCCGTTCCAATGTTCATGCCATGGCTTCTTGTCTGCTTGTCTGCAGGTTTTGCCCTGACCACGATGAGCTTGGTAGCTGAACCGAGCCCCCTCCGACCGCCAGCACGGTTCTGCTTGTAGCCAAGCTCATGATAATGGCTGCTGTGTTAAGGACAGTGATGCTGGACAGTGAGTGACTTGATTATGATTGGTGACCTCAGTGTACGATAATGTCTTGCAACGATTAGGATAGCAAATGGCTGGACCTGTTAGTCGGCAGAGTTAATCCCGGCAGTTGGAAAAGTCCTTCAGATGACACAGCGAAAGATGATTCGGCGAACGGACGAGCCAAGATATCTTTTTCGATCTGTAGCCGGGCTAGCAATGGTAGCAGGTTAGGTTTCAGGTTAGGCGGCAAACGTCACTTATGCCACACTGGCTGTAGTCAGCACTTTTTTCCACAGACAGATGATCCGGAGCTCGCACCCAGTACATGACACTATCCTTAGTTGCAGAGGTACTGGGGGCAGTGGTGCATGGTGATGTTAGTGTCAGGGCTCACTATAAACTGCCCGGGGCCACCTCTTAACAGCTGAGCTGCATGCAACTCCCAGCTGCCCACAGACATTTGACTTCTCCACGATGTTATGCTTAGAGTGTGCCTATTTGCAATCGGGATTGTTGTGTTGTCATGGCCTAGATGGCAACGTGGCAATCGCTTGGCATGGTTACCAAAGAAGAAAATTTATCTGTATGGCTTGCTTTCCAAAACTTGCACATGCTTATGAAAGATCAGCGATGGGCTGCAGGAAGCCACGATGCTATGGTATCCTCGCGACATTAGATGCTGACTAATCTTGCTCGCTCGATGTGTTATGGTTACAGCCCCCTCTCCCTTGCTGAGCAGGTGCTCAGGACGATAAAGGCTGCTGGAGAGCCAGCTACGGAATACACAATATACTATATAATACAATATATATACCAGAATACACACGGAATAGTACAGCACGAACCGGCAGAGCAAAAGTCTATCGACTTAGGGGCCAGGCCTTGATCTTTGCTGTTGCATGCCTCCAGTCCTAGGTAGGTCGAAGGGGCATTGCATTGTCCTACAATGTGCCCATGTCTGCATGGCTAGCACCTGGGACTGGGAGCTTGAGGGATGGAAAGCTTGCAAGGGATTTAATTAACTTGGGCTGGACAGTCTAGATTATTCATGCAGTTTAATGTCATAAATAAAGTGCCCATAACGAGATTTATCTTTCTTAGAGTGCTGTAGAAATGGCTTATTATTAGTAATTTAAAACACGGACGAAATTGAGGCGCACCAGTGGGTGGCTTCCTTTTCAGCTCCACATCGCAGAATGGCTATCCTGCTGCAGATCGGCTGGGTCTGCTGAGGAGGCTATTTGCTGTCAGTGACACACAAGCTGTGCTGTCGTGGCCTTCTGGCTCTGTTTACTCATATGAATCGCATCAGTGAACATTCCGTGATCGTTAAAGTCTATCAGTTAAGAACTTGTCCAGTACGATATTGAGGCCCAGCATACTCACGAATTGTGAGTTAACTTGATTGCTTCACGGGCGCCTGCATATGCTGTGTTTCGAATGCTCTTATTAGCAGTTGCTTCTCGACAATGACACATTGGCTGCCATGACTTTCGACGGCAAGCTGAGCAGCACAGCAGGGTGCCACCACCTGGCGTTGTCTGGCCGCCTGGCGGGGGGGGGGGGGGGGGGTGCTTCTTTAGACGACCCATCCTTTCCGACCCGGAACCAACCTTGTATCTCCTGTCCAGCATGCAGCGGTAGCCCTGCTAAGAAGCATGATGGCTACTCCTTGGCAAGGGGGGAGGGAGGGAGGGAGGATGAGAGGGAGGGAGGGAGGGTGGTCAGGCGACCAGGCTTCCATGGAGGCTCACCGGAATCGCCGGCCAGCATGCTTTGGTAAGCAGCTTGAGGGCTTCCGCCAGGGTGGGCGTGGGCGGGTGGGTGGCTGCTTTATATCTGGGTAGGGGGCTAAAGGGGCCCAGCAGCAGCAGGCACTCGGTGCCGGGCATCTTCTGAGCGTCTCTTCGCCGACGGGCTACCGGCTTTTGTAAGGGATCCCAGAAATGTGTAAGAGGCAGGTCACTTTCACTGCCCAGCCTCAGGACCGTCGCCAAGGGTTGGTGGCTAACATTTCCTTTTTCTAGATGGGACTAAAACAGGCCGGCCTTCGGGCCCACCTTTGGCAGAAAGCTCGAGGGCCGCGGCCGTGCGCTGCCATTTCCAGAGCCGGCGGCAACTTTATTGAGGCTGAAGAGGCCTGCCGTTAGAACACCTTTGGTCGGCTGCTCCCGGAAGAGGGCTGCCATTTTTAGATGCGCCTGAAAAGGACAGAGGCAGGCAGCAGCAATTCGGCTCCCTTGCATATCCGAAAGGTTGCTCTTCTCAGTGCAGGCTGTCGACGCTTGCGGAGCCAGTGGGGCTCGAGCCTTGTGGCACATCTGCAGCCATCAGCTTTCGAGCTGGTCTCTTTGAGGGCTTAAGGCTTTTTCGACCTGATCGACTAAGAACTTTCAAGAAGATTGGCTCAGAATAGGAAACTAAGCTTGCCGAGCTGTGCACCAGCGAGATCTATGTTTTCGAGATCTACGCTTCATTGAGGAGGAGTGTGTTGCTAAAGCCTTCCCTAGACACTTCATGCAGAAGTGTCAGAATCAGTCCCTTTTAGCATGACCGACTGATATTAAAACTAAGAAGTCACACAGGGATGATTTCACTCAGTCTTTTCAATCCTGATTGCTCTAGCATAAGCTCTACGGCACTGCTTAGTGAGGAGTATCTTTTAAATGTGCTCCACATGTCCCTTGTTTTAAGAGTGCACAAGAACCGCTTCCACAGGTTTAATAAAAGTGCACTGAGAATTATTGATGTCGTTTAATATTAAGCAAAAACTATTTTCATAGCTACAGCATATCTAAAATACCGTGTATGAGTGAGGAGTCCTCTGGCACCCGATCACTCACCTGTTTCAAAAGGTTTAGAAATGGCTTAATATACTGCTAAAACATCAAACAGATTTGATTAAAAAGTGCTTAATACCCCCAAAGAATACTGCAGCACTAGAGAAAAGGAAGAATCTTATCAGTATTAGTATTCCAGCGAAAGTTGAGCTCGAAGCCTCTTAGTCCAGAGATGAGGTCACAACAACTCACAATGCGTTACACTTCTTGAACTCCAGAAGTCTTCTCTTTCAGAAGGTCTACCCACAGCCAGAGCTCAAACGTTGAGTTGAGCCATTTAGCTTTCTAATTCAGTATAGAATTAGCGAAACTCACTTCACAAGCACTTGGCTGCCAGAAAAAGGATTTTTGAGCCCTGGGTACAGCGGCTGACAAAGCAAAGGAGAGCCCTGCAGTTAGCACGAGTTGCTCAGCAGCAGATAAGTTGCTGCTGAGCAACTCCTCTGTGGTGGGTGGGGCAGAGTGGGCAGAGTAGGGAGTTGTACCCGGGTAGCAGGCCACAATAACCCCTACCTACATTAAATCTATGTATAGTTTGGCCCAGGCTTTAGTATACCCAGAGGATAAGGTGTCCTAGGCTAAACTATAAAGGGGGGGGGCTTAGACTGGGCCAGACCATACACCTCCTTGGCCAGAATATGCCCCATCATATGCCATTCCTCAATTGCATTTTTTCAACGATTTAGAGCAAGGACACATCATTCTGTTTGTATTCGCGATATGTGGTGACTCAGATAAACATGTTAGGCAAGTCTCATTCCAGCTCGAGCTGCTATTATTTGCACAATTATGAAGGAGGTTTGAGGGTAGTGCAACAGTGTATAAATCTGCATCGACAAGCTTCTAAAAGTAGTGCTGTGTTCAAGACTAGGAAGATTTAGCTGTGCAACAGCATGCAGCTTTGCTATTACTCAGGCGAGCGAGAAAATGAGATGCTTCACTGGGTAACACGGCGTCTTCCCAGTTGAAAGGAAATCGTTGTTTAATAATGCTCGTGGTCAATTTCAAACTCACGGGAATAAATCAATCCAAATTTAGCATCTGGGGTAGATTTTATATGCATTTAAGCTCACTAAAACTGTTCAGACTTTCAAGTGCTGGATAAACCTTAGCCTCCAGCTGGCCTTTTCTAACATATCCAAAGAGATTTTTTGATGTGACAAAGATAGTTCTTGGTATGGATGTTATGGCAGCCGTGTGAACTGTCAGTTTTCAGATTGAACACCTGCAGCAAGCAGCCAAAGAGGTAGCTAGTACAGCTCATGAACAAGCATAATCACTTTGAAGTTATTATCAGTATTGAACTTTGAACATTTATACTACAGCATGCAGTATAGAGTGTTAGATATGGGACTTTTCTTTTAAGGTGTAGACACTACAGATAAGTATGGTAATACTATTTGATGTTTGCAGAGGTTTATTTTTTCTGATTAAGTTTTTTCTAGTGAAAGCAATCAATGTGCTTACAGTTTTAAATAAAATGTTGAAAACTTTAGTAGTTCATATGTACTACTAATACTGATACATTCGTATAGCACCTTTGGACAACTTAATCTCTTTCTAGGCACTTTACAGATACTGAAAAGTACTGTAAAGTAAGCCTGAACAAACTATTATTCGTTGTAGCATCCACAATGTCAAAAAGCGTAGCATTGCTAAACGTGACTTGCACAGGGTCAACATATGGTCAGTAGCAGTAGGCACACTGTCAGCATCCATAAGCACACAAAGGGCAAATCACAAGGACCCACTAAATGCTGTAAGAAACCGTCGTACTAATGGCTAGAAAGTATGAAACTAAGGTGGGGCACTCGGTTTCCTAGCTTAATGCATCAGCCGAAGCAGCAGCAGCCGAAGCAGGAGCGCAAGCAGGTGCAGGGTAACTAAGATGAAACAGTCAGTGGCGGCTTGTCCGCCGGCGCTGGTGCTTTCTGTGCAGCCGCATGCTGTGGATGAGCTCGAGCTCTGATCTGTGCCACGGCGAGAGCGGCCACTGTAAGGCCGTGAGTGTTAAGGCAAAGTCTGGCTGGCCTGTTCGTGGGACTAGATGCCTGCCTTGGCCTAATGGTGGGGGGGGGGCCTGCTATTTTCAGCTTATCTTAATCGCCTTGCTGGTGCTGGTCCGAGATAATGCCATTGCTGGCTGTGACACTGACACGAAGCCTAGTGCACATGCTCAGCTGTGGTGCATTGTTTGCTAAGACAAAGCATTAGTCAAATGAGCTGGCCAATGACAGGAACACAATGAACCTTCTGCTTGGACGTGGCAGTGGCAGCACACTCGGCAGTGGCAGCACACTCGGCAGCAGCAGCTGCAGCAGCTTCATGCTGCCTCAAAAACATTGATTTTGGAATAAGTATTGAAGATACGAACACATAGCCTTATCTAACGTCTGCTCATTTAGGGTCCGAGTTCATTTGCATCTGCAGGTACTTCCATACCAAATTTTTGTGGGCCATGAAGGAGTCATTAGCGGCTGCTCCATCCGGGCTAGCGCCCAGATTCGACCAGATTCGAATGCCAATAGACAGAAAATGGTGGCCCCCTCACAGTTGAATGCATGTTGATACCTTTTACCAGCTTCCTAGATGCTATCAAATTGGGCACCCCCTGCCGCGCATTTTTTATTCTTTCAGGAGCTCTCGACTATGCAGACTTCATTCTCTATCATTGGGAGATGCAGATAGCAAACCACTAGCTTACTGGCTTTGGCCTCTTGCTTCTGAGTGGCAGCTTAAGTCACGATACGGCTGTGCTGATGTTCAGCCGTAATATAAGTCATGCACGTTATTTAGAGATTAGAAGTAAGCAAGGCTTATATCATGTTTTAAGCCATTTTTTTTACTCTGGTCGAGTAGAAATGGTTCTATTATTAAATCTATTTCCAGTTGCAAATGGGCAATAGCTGCAAAGGCTCTCAGGCCACTATATAAATTAGGTTGTCGGATCATCCGACCTTAACATTTATTTCGCTTGTTGCATTCGATTTCAGTAGCCTCAGCCCTAGGGTGTGGCCCCACCTTCCTTTCCAGAGCTAATTAGGTAGACTGTATCATCTACTCCACAGCTAGTAAGTTCTGCCATCATCACTAAGTAATTTCTTCAAGATGCAAAAGTGGAAAGCTACAAGATCATGCTTAGCTTTTCTACACTGCGTCAAGATATTAACGTTGTGATGCTGCTGCTACTGTTGGCAGGAAAACTCTGAAGCAAAAGCGATCTGTGCCCCGGTCTTCCTTTGATGCGGGGATTTCTTACAGTCACCATCTGCAGCCATAGGGGCTATAGCCCAATCTTACCCATATTGATCCAGGAGAGTATAAACTTGCTTTTCCTTACTTTGACACGTGGGCATCAGTTATTTCGAAGTGTGTCACTCAAAAATAACTCCGGGCTATCTCGGTGGAGTAGTGGTTAGTGTCAAAAGATCTGGGCCCCGAGCCAGCTCGAATTTTTCTGTCGGCAAGGATTTTTGCGGGTCCACTGATGCTAACCAAAGCGATCATGGCCGCAGGGCCAACACCATCCTCAGTGCCAACTCGGTTCGAGTAGATCTATCGTTAGCTCGCTCAGTGAGGAGAAACAATTCTGAAGAGACTAATTAATAAGCAGTCGACTGTGCATATAAGAATATCGGATATAGAATACTCTGCTTATAAGAATAGCAGTTCTTCGTCGCAGATTTTTATATGGGGATACTCCACATATAAGAATGCATATTTGTTTGCCCGATTGTATATACTCCGCATATAAGAAGGCTTATTTGCCGGCCCAATGGTATTCCTATAGGGAAAGTCGACCGTATCACGATAATTATTTCTCTAGTAATTAAAGCGACACAGTTCGTCCTTCCCTCCGTCACGCCACAAGATGACACACTTGCGGCACGTGGCAAGATGGCTCAGATTTGTCTTCCATGACCAGTACTTTAAGGAGTGACATGTCTACAAACGTGTAGTGTACGTCTATTATGACTCAGCAAAGCGAGTCAACAGGCAGTGAGCTACTCGTAGCACACAAATATATCTGAATCTTTCTCTAGGCCCCTTCTATTAGCTGAGAGAGAGGGATATACAGTGATTAGTGACTATAGATGCACCAATCGATAGATAGAAGGACATAGACTGATAATAGATTGATAGACTGATAATAGATAGACTGATAATTGATTGATAGAGGGCAGACTTGGCTACGGAGCTGATGGGATCATCTAGGAAAAGGTCAAAGCACTGTCAACATCTGAAGAGCAAAGGGTTAATGAAAAATGCATTTTTAGCTTAGTAACACTGTGAGTTACTGAGAGGCATAAGAAGACCATCAGAAGACCTCACACAATCACTCATTCTTCTTATCTATCTCCACCTCTCTCTTCTTCCTCTCTCTTCCTCCTCTCTCTCTCCTATCTCTCTCTCTCCTCTCTCTCTCACTACTCTTTCACATACTCTCTCACTCAGTTTTGCTCTCCTTTTCTCTCGATTTCTTCCTTCTTCTAGTTTTCTCTTTCTCTTTCTGTGTTTTATGTATTCTGCTACTTTTGCTGTACCTTTTGTCACTATGGGTTTGCAACTAAGGCTAGCTATGGGAATACAATGTACGGTTTGCATATCGTTCCAAATAATGACTTGTAGAGAAATCCTGTAGGCTTTGTGAGCAACAAATGGACATAAGCTCCACAGCAGGGGCAATTCATTGTGTACTTCCTCGAATCAGGCTGCATCGAGATGGGACATAGGTGGCAATTAAGAATAATGGCTGACACTCTAGGCTGGTGGCTGGCAGCTAGACCGGATCCACTCGGTCTCCTAGCGTAATTGTTACCGGCATGCAGTTGCCTACTTAAATCAGCTGCTCTGACTATTCTCATTGGCTCCCTCAGCTGCAGGGCCCTCTATAGCGGCGACAACAAGAGGCAGAAATGAGTAGTTTGTGATTACTAATGCTGATAAATCCCCTTATCGCGGGGCTTGCTGTCTACAAAGAACAAAGGCTCATCCAGAGACCGGCACATTTCTGTTATCGATACCAGCAGAAACAGTCCGGCGGCAGCACAATTGGTCCATTTAATCTGGCTGCCTGCCTCTGTCGTGTGACTGCCGAGGGCTCGGCCAGAGAGCCGATTGATCTTCCTGTTTGCTCAGACGCCCTTTTATTGCTCATCCCGCACAGCCCTCATCCACCCGACGTGACTGGTAATGGCAGCATTAAATCGAAGGCAGCTGCTAGGTCATGACCACTCAGCTCTACTCAGCTCAGCCCAGTTGCAGCTGCTCAGTTCAGTTCGACAGCTTGCAGCAGCCGGCCGGCAGCCGGCCCCCAGGCAGCCGGCCCCCAGGCAGCCGGCCCCCAGGCAGCCGGCCCCCAGGCAGCCGGCCCCCAGGCAGCCGGCCCCCAGGCAGCCGGCCCCCAGGCAGCCGGCCCCCACGCCGCCGGCCCCCAGGCAGCCGGCCCCCAGGCCGCCGCCCCCAGGCAGCCGGCCCCCCAGGCAGCCGGCCCCCAGGCAGCCGGCCCCCAGGCAGCCGGCCCCCAGGCAGCCGGCCCCCAGGCAGCCGGCCCCCAGGCAGCCGGCCCCCAGGCAGCCGGCCCCCAGGCAGCCGGCCCCCAGGCAGCCGGCCCCCAGGCAGCCGGCCCCCAGGCAGCCGGCCCCCAGGCAGGGCCCCCAGGCAGCCGCCCCCAGGCAGCCGGCCCCCAGGCAGCCGGCCCCCAGGCAGCCGGCCCCCAGGCAGCCGGCCCCCAGGCAGCCGGCCCCCAGGCAGCCGGCCCACGCAGCAGCCAGTGGCCTCAGGTCATGCTTCACGTCCTGATGGGCGAGTATGATTTATGCAGCTTCTCAGAAGCTCGTTGAACCTTTCCAGCAGCATAATGCTGCCGTGCAGCACTCTTCCTTGCGATAGCTGGCCGGATGCAGTGCTTTGTGGAAGCAGCTCTCCTGTGAGCGAAACCTGTGAGAGTGAAACTTGCCAGAAGGCAGCGTGGCAGCACCACTGGGCTCAGGACTTGGAGCAAGGTGTGCTAGCTCTGCCGCATCGTGCAGTTGCTTTTTTGCTTCCGTCGGCCGTCAAAAAATCAAAACCGCATACGACATTTGACCGATCTCAGCCACTTGGTGACTGCTGCTCGTTTGATGGCGTTCATGTTAAGAGCATGCTGCCAAAATCTGACTGCTGAAGTCT
The DNA here is from genome assembly GCA_009760855.2 of Cristatella mucedo. NCBI lineage: Eukaryota > Metazoa > Bryozoa > Phylactolaemata > Cristatellidae > Cristatella > Cristatella mucedo. The sequence goes on along the minus strand of WPIO01000003.1, from coordinate 4,108,628 downwards.
GTTAACTGTCCATCCAGTCCGGGTGAGCTGTGGTGCTTGCCTCGGCCGGCAGCTTCCAGCAGGAGGAGGAGGAGGAGGAGGAGATTCGAACCAGTGCTCCTATCATTGCTCAAGTGGCTGAGTGGGCAGCAGGGGGCTGCCTTGGTACTCGAAAGGCAAAAGAATCAAGTACCCAAGATGGCTGAGTATGCTCGGCTTTTTAGGAAAGTTCCGGCCTCTGAATATCTGCTAGCAGTTGCTCCCCGACCTATTCAACTAGTTTTACCCCAGCCATCTCCAGCCACTGAAACACGTGCTATTCCGATCAGCTGGGCTGCAAACGGCAGGAGCCTCTTGCCTTGGACCTGTGACCAAGTGGCACTCTGCACACACATGTGAGATAACATAAGGAAAAAATACAACAAAGTTAAAATTCGGACTTGTAATCCAAAAAAACGATGTGGGCCATCGCAGCACATTCTCGTATGGTAGAGAAAGAAGGTGTGAGAGTAACTGCTCTAGTTTTCTCATTAATGGAGCTGGGGCCTTGCAAACCTCAGCGAACTCGGCTTCAAGCATGCGACTTCTCACTAGCTATGACAATGTCTCGGTATTTTAACGAGTTTTTGATATCAATAACAGGTCTGCTTTATCAGGTTGGTTACATAACTTGATCTGCTAGGCCGTGCATCCACTTCATGGCATGCTCTCAAAAAGCATTAAGTGGCACACCAACGTGCATGTTGCTGAGTTCTACGAGCTCTTATCGGATGCCAGCTGGATAACGACAACAGCGATGCAGCAGGCAGCTGTCTAGATGGCACGTAGCAGGAAAATGCAAAGGCCGGTGAAATCAACCAAAGCTTGCGAAATGCTGCAAACCATAGAGTGCCCATGGCTTGGCCGTGCCAGTTGCTGATTTCCTATGGCATAGAGAGAGAGAGAGAGAGAGAGAGAGAGAGAGAGAGAGAGAGAGAGAGAGAGAGAGAGAGAGAGAGAGAGAGAGGCTGCTTTAGTGGATGCGCACAGCCTGGCATTAAGTCTTACGGTGTCATAAGCTGCAGCTCCAGACACATCTGTAGGGAGCTGTTTATGCAGTCTGCCAAAAAGAGAGACGCAGGAGAAAAAGAAGAGAGAGTGGAGAGCATG